>CM038793.1:111195802-111257655 GCA_021764765.1 Vicia sativa
ATGGATCAAATATATAAATTTCATGGACAACAAAATATTATCCTAGATCAATCAGTGAAATAATATGTTTGTAAGATATTTTCTACAATTGCATGCATAACTACATACACTTGAAATTAGAAGGAACAAAGGATACCCCAATTTACGCCATTTCCACATTAAAATGAGTAGGTAATGCACTCTGCAAACTTAACACTCATCATATATATATATATATATATATATATATATATATATATATATATATATATATATATATATATAGATTTAGTTTATTGATATTGGGCCTCAAGTTTAATTTTGGACATTTAATTCATATGATGCAATATCCTAAACATACCAATTTTAAATAATAACTACATAAATAATTGTTATTAAATAAGACAAACTTTATATTTCCTCTTTACTTTCATGCATTGATAACTTTATTATAATTATTTTTTTTTTTTTATAACTAATTAAGATTTATTTTCAAATATTTCTAAGTTAGTCCTATAATCTTATTAAAAGTATAAATATAACGTAGTGCATTTTTCCGATTCTAATATATCAACATATAAGTAAATATCATATTTTTGTTTTCAATTTATAACCACTTTAAACAAAAATGTGTTTATATCGATGTCATAGAATTATACAATAAAACTACTATAATATGTTTAATAGAAATATCAATTTAATTTCACTATTTTCACGAAACTTTGTAAACACGCTCATAGTAGAATTACTAAACATAAATCATTCATGGTCAAATAAACACATAACATTAAAACAAAATTAACCAACAATATGATGTTGTGCCATTATCGCTAACATAAAGCATAGTAAATCGGAAAAACTCAACATTACATTGAACCAAACCCTAAATCCGAAATCTAAACCCAAAAACCGAACTCTAAGCTCTACATCCTAAACCCTTAAAACCCTAAACCTAAACATCGGACCCAGACCCCGAACCTAAGCCACGAAACCACAACCACGAACTATGAACCTATTAAATCCTTAACCATGAACCTATTAAATCTTGAACCCTAAACCTAAATCCTATTAAATCATTGGAATCCTTCTCCCATTTCAATTGATGAAGAATGGAGAGATCAACGCTTATCGGCCATAGGCGTCGGTGCATCATAGACAACGATAATTAACAATAATGAAGATTTTCACGTTAGAGCTTAGTCTTGATTTCTTGATTTTCGTTCTTGCGTCCTTTTCTTGCTCTAGCATTTACGAACTTGTTAGCTCGCGCTCTAGTTGGAGTTATGATGCATGTTGTTAGTGGTCATTGGCGTCGCGATTTAATGAAGTATGTTTAAGATGCGTTGAATGAAGTTGTTGAAGTTTTTGCATTTATTGAAGCATGGGTTACGCTACGATGATGAAGGTGAAGCGTGATTGAGGAGCATTTGCCAATCGGGATGAAAGTAGAATCAAGGTTGAAGGCGAAGATGAGATTGTGCGATCAAGTTTTTGAATAATAGCGAGAATGAAAAAAGGTCTTTGAGAAAAGAAAGTTCTTGGTTTTGCGGACCCTAAATTCTAAACCCCAAACCCTAAACTTTTAACCTAAACTTGTGACATATTTGCATCTATCAAGTTTTATAAAGGGTTTTGGGTTTTGATAAGAAAATGCTTTTTTTTAAATGTAATGCAAAGAACAAAATCTAAAAGGAACTATTATCCTAATTTTGTCATGTAATGGTGGCCTAAAGTCGGGATATCGAAGGAAAACTACCTAATGCTAGCATGCACGGTTTAAAAGCCTAATGTCTACCTTGATTCAAAGATGAACTAAGTAAACCTAAGGGAACATATAAAGGAAAAACAACGACATAAACATCAAAAAAATGGCTTAAATGGCATCTTATCGTTCCATTAAAAATAAAAGACAAACCACAAAAATGTGAGCGAACTACGACGTTTTGACTTTCCCATTGCAGGGAATACGTGAGGCATCCGGTCACGAGGCTCAACCAGAACAAAAATTTATAAATACTTCTTGCTTTTCCTATGTTTTATTTTTGCATTAATATTTCTTTTCTCATGAAAAATTCAAAGCATCTTGAGAAATAGATGCTTGGAAATTTGTCCATTTAAATTTCAAGTTTTTATTGAGGTTTTGTTTGTTTCTACTTGAAAGTAGGAACTTATATATGAATGTAGGAAATGGAAACAAAATAAACTTATAAATTGACAACTATGTACACATTATAGTCAACATTAGATGAATAGCTTAAAACCTCAATCAACAAAAATTGAAAATAATAATGAGGTTAGTTCTTTGTTGAAACTTTTGACTTATCTGATGAACGGTGGAAATGCCAACATCATTGTTGACAATGTTCATGTCATTTATAATGAGTCTATAGAAAATGTTCAAAATTTTTCATGTCATGGTCAAAACATATACGTCACATTGGAGGACGTTTTGTTTTTGACCCATTGTAGCTAACTACGGTGAGCCCATCGACTAACGATGAAGACTTACAAGCTTTTGATCGATTTTTTTCAATAAATTTTTTAACCTAATCGAGTTGAGAGATATTTGTTGTGATAGTGCTAGAAATGAAGATGAGAGATTAAGGTCGTCCTTATGATTATGATTGTGACATGCCTAATTTTTCAAATGGGAATGGAAAATTTGTTATACTTCTTACGTCTAATATATTGAAAATTTGGATGAAATTAACTACTATTCTTGGGAGCTGCGATGTTGGCATACTTGTATCTAGGCACGAAGGATTGGAAGAAAAGTACTAAGTCAATAGCGGCTTCACAGTTTATAATGGTAAGAGCATTTTTTCTTATCTTTTTTCCTTATCTCTTTTTTGATAATTTTTAACCAATTGTTTTTCAATAGTGATTCTTCTTTTCTCATTTAAAAATCTTTATGTGATTCTTGATATTCACGTGGAGGAATATCGGACCCATGATAATCCACCACTAACATATTTGATAAAGTCACTTTTGAAAATCGGTAAACAACCACGATGAACCCAACGCATTACTTAGGAAGGTGACTTTGGTAAATGTCCTCTCATCAGCGGAGTAAAAGTTTTACAAATCATTATTATATTACACTAATTGTATCTTTATTTATTTTGTATAACATAGGATATACAAGACAATGTCATTACTTGGCATTCATACACTTGAAACATTGTCTCTCCACATGATCGGATCAAATATCATAATATAGTCACCCCATTATTTTTCTACAACTATGTGGAGCATCATCTTCATCTTGTAGCAAAATAATTTGCGTCATGATTAGGTTGACTTGAATGATATTGGATCGATCGAACAAATATAAAGTTCAAAGCAAATAAAGGTGATAAACCAATCAATTTCCAAGCATATTAAAAAAGAAGAATACTATACTACAATGGAACACAATTGATAACCGGTTAGTGAAAACTACCATCCTTCTCAAGCATCCACTCCCGGTGGAAGCCCTCACCTTTCACTCACTTCCCGCATCGACCACATTCGAAGTTGCCGACCGTGATGCGCCTTTTTCTACATCATTATACCATCGAAAGTTCTTCCTGTGCATCTCTTTCGGCGGTGATGTGTCTTATTCTCCACCAAGGTTGACAAAACAACTTAACATTGGTAAAGGTAAATTATGTTTTTAGTTACATTTTAATTTTTAAAATATTCTCAATTTTCGGTTTAAATAAATGTTATATTCACGATGACAATATAGATGAAAATGCGGTGGGAATGATGACAACGCGGATGAAAATGCATGTGGAATGATGACAATGCATATTAAAATGTAAAGGTGTTGAATGATATTGGTGTGGAGAATCTTGATGAAAATGCAAGGGGAATCACGGGATTCGGCGTGTCATAGCGTCTCTACCACATCTTAAATCTCAAAAAGAGTTAATAGGGTGTAATCAGCAGTTCACAATTCGAGAAGGACATGTCGAAGCTTTATTGAGAAGCGTAAAAGACAAAATAAGAGAAAGGTATGTTTTAATATAATTTAAACCCTATTGTAACAACGAAAAGGACATTCCGAGAATGAACTGGGACCTCTCGCACCAAAAGCGAGAATCATACCATTAGACCAAATACTCTTATATGATAAGTTTTAGTTTGTAAGTAACATAGTTAGGATAAATGTTTCGTGGAAAAAATTGAAGTACATGCCTCTTGTTTTACCATATGTGATCACTAAACAATGGATGAGACTCAACACTCTCTTCCACGCTCATTCTTGTCATTTCAAGAACAAAATATGCTTAATCAACTTCTAGTAAAACCATATTTCTTCAATAAATATTTATGTATGACAATTCAAGAACCTATGTAAGTATATTAAAAGTAGCTTAACGACACTATCCTCACTTTTGTCACATCAACGGTGTGATATTGTTTTCAATGTTTCAAAATGTATTCTTTCTAGTTAGCTTGTATCTTTTCTATACTTGAAATTTATGATGGAATTACACCGCATCGAAAACAACCAATTGCCATTGGGACAACTAGGAGAAGCGGCCATATAACTTGTGACATTACAACAACAATGCTAATAAGTTGTATTGTTGATGAAGCAAAACCTCAAGTCTAAAAGGAATGTCAAGGTCTACAACACTTTGATCAATTGAAACACGAGGAATAGAGATAATCCATTATATGAAGTAGAGAGCAGGAGAAACAAGAGAGCGAAAACCAAGAAAAGTTACATGATTCGGGATCCTTCCAATTTGGTGTAGAATCAAAGAAAGACATTGGTGCATGGAAGATACTTAAGCATATTGAAAAAGATCATGTCCATTCTTGTGTTGTTTTGAAGATGCATCATAAACTCCACCCTCTTGATACGATGTGACACCTAAATAATTCAATATTTAAAATAATTAAATTTTAATTATTAATTTAATTAGAGTTTAATTATTAATATTTTGAATTATTGGATCTAATTAATTAAATAAATGAAAGGAGGAGTTGGGAGTGTAAGGAGTAATAGGGTGTGTGTGAGTAAAATACTCTACCTATCCTAATTATTATTTTATTTTATTTATTGGAATAATAAAAGGAATAATAAAAGGAAAAAGAGGAATAGAAGGATTTTCATCATTAAGTAACGGAGAAGAGAAGAGAAAGAGGAAAAGAGTGAAAGTTGCGAATTGAAAAACCCACAAGGTAAGGGTGATTCGATTGCTTAACATGCCTTATCGGTTTTGATTGCAATAGAATTGATCGTAGTATGTTAAGAATTCTCAATTTAGTAATTCTAGGTTTTCATAGAATTATCCCAATTTGGTGTCGAATGTGTAGAATTGAGTAATTAGTGTGTTATAGGATCATTAGGAATGATCGAGTATGTTATATTGCATATTCTGCTGTTGGATTGTGCAATTATATTGTGTTTGAATGTTGGGTTCGTATGGGATTGATAGGAATTGAATTGGTATGCATAATGCTGCCAAAGCGCATAATTTTAGTTGCGGTCGCGGGAACCGGTTTCCATGTGGGAGGAACCGGGTTCTGGTATAAAAACCGGAGAGGAACATTAGGTTCTTTGGGAACCGGTTACTCTGAGGAGGAACCGAGTTCGATTCATTTTCAAAAAAATTGATTTTCTTTGAAAGGGTTCTGCTGGAGGATCCGGGTTCCCATACATTTTCCGGGGTGTGTTTTGAACTTTGTGGGGCAAGGTTATCTCTGGGAGGAACAAGGTTTCTTCATTACTGAAAAATTCTAAACTTTAAAATTCATAACTTTCAAACCGTAAGTCCGTTTTGAGTGCCGTTTTAGGCGTTAAATTAAATACTCTATTTTATAAAATGAAGAAAATTATAATTAATTGATTTTATTTTGAAAAGAGCCGTTTTCAATTGTGAACAATGGGAGTTATGGGAATGGTGGATGAATGAGTATATGATTGTTACAGCGGGTTGAGCGTGGAATGAAGCTTGTATGTTATTTTCCTGCTTTGTTTATTCATGATTGTATTGATATCATGTGTTTTTGTTGGTGTTGTATATACACGGTAGTTGTTGATCTTAGTTGTTGTTGTTGTGGTATATCTTTGGTGATAGTCTTACCAATTGAAGGGTAGCGTTTGGCATATTATGCTTTGTGATGATTTATTTCATGATAGGTGATGATATCATGTTGCGGTTGATGATGGTTTATGATGTCGATGTGGTCATTTGTGTTGAATGTTGCATCTTGGTGTTGTGCATGCATATGCATATTAGTGAAGTTATTTCCCATTGTGGAATTTGACTTGTATTGCCAATAATGCCGGGTGATGATGGATGGTATTTGGATTCGTGTCCGGGTGATTATGGACGAATCGATGATTATTGTATCCGGGTGATGATGGATCAGTGTGTGTGACTTGGTCACGTTTTGGTACCACATGCATTGCGTCTGCATTTGTATTTGCATGGAATTGTAACATGTTAGGATGGTTTCCGGTGTTACAATTCTCTCTTGTTGTGCATAATGGATTGTGTGGTTGTAACTGTGTGTTGAAATCTGAATTATGCTAGAATGGGTGGATTAATATACTTGTGATATTATGTTGTCTGAGGAACTTATAATGCATATTAATTATAAAGAAATCTCACCCTTACTTTAATGATTTCAGATTAAAGTTAGCAGCTTAGGAGTTGGTGAGGATGGCTCTAGAGCTATGTTATTTTGTGTCCGCGTGTCAGTGTCATGCTCTGATAGGTTGTAACATTGGGGAACGTTTAGTTGAGAAATTATTTAGTATTCAATTGATATTTGAGTTATTTTGGGATAATTATGAATTGGTTTTATTCCGTTTGGTTTTGTTATATTTTTCATTGTAAAACATGATATCAATTTGATTGATTATTTTGATAAGTCCTTCAGTGAAGCATGGCTACTGTTTATTGAGGTTTTATTTTATTCTCGAAATGTGACATCCCTTATTTTCCATGTTGACTCTGATTTAATGATTATATTTGCGGGTTATTTAGAAGGGGTGTTACATACTGCACATAATTGACAGGAGAATTTAAGCCATCACCTTGCTTGTCCGTGTGATTTGCAAATTATAAAGACGTATCATAACCCTGAACCCCTTGATATTGCAAGTAATTCACCTAAGTATTAAATCCAAAAATGCAAAATACTCCAGCTGAAACAACAACTTGGTAGAAAAACAAAAAAAAATTGCAAGCAGTTAAACAAGCCAACGAATGAAACAATAGAAAGGCATTTATTTGTTATTCCTTACTTGTGATGAGAACTACATAATACATTTCGCAATAATCATGTCCCAGAATGTTCTTCGTGGAAGTCAAACCATTATGGGAAATCAAAGTCATTAGCCATCATAAATGTTACAACAAAAAATAAACTAAAAATAAAAATACAATTGATACTTACCCAAACAGCATGGTCGGAATAAAATTGCGGCCAAAAGAAGAATCAACTATAAGGGAATGAAATCGCGTTTATGAACTTGTTGCGCTCGCGCTCTACCTGGAGTTATGATGCATGTTGTTAATCTTTGTTGATGTTGCGATTTGATGAAGTAGATTCAAGATACGTTGAATGAAGTTGTTGAAGTTTGTTGCATTTTTGAAGCGAGTGGCCTTCGGTGATGAAGGTGTAGCGTGATTGAGGAGCATTTTGGTGATGGAGATGAAAGCAAAATCAAGGTTGAAGATAATGATGAGGTTGTGCAATCAAGTTTTTAAATAATAGCGAGAATGAAAAAAAGGTGTGGAGAGATAAAGTTCTTGATTTTGTTGACCCTAAATCCTAACTCTAAACCCTAAACCTTAAACTTGTGACATATTTGCACTCATCAAGTTTTATAAAGGTTTTTTTTTGATAAGAAAATGTTTTTGTTTTAAATACAATGCAAAGAGAACAAAATCTAAAAGGAACTATTGTCCTAATGTTGTCATGTAATGGTGGCCCTAAAGTCGGGGATATCAAAGGAAAGCTACCTAATGCATGTGTGGTTTAAAAGCCTAATGTCTACCTTGATTCAAAGATGAACTAAGTGAACCTAAGGAACATACAAAGGCAAAACAAGGACATAAACATAAATAATAAATGGCTTAAATGACATCTTCATCCTACTTCTCAAGGCAAGATAAATTGAAAAATGATGCAACAAATGAGAAATATAATTGAGATTCAAGTGGTACCTAATGGAAAAATATGTTGCTTCTTCAAAACCACGCAGTGAAGAGAAAATCTACCAAAACCTCCTTAAATTCTTCAACAACTATCACATAGTCAAAAAAAACAACCACGACAATTACACAATTGATTATAAACAAGCATGAAAAGTGTAGCTTAGGTAGGGTGCAAAATGGATCCAAGATATCTGCAATCAAAATCTAAATGACATTAAGCCCATCAAAATGAAACCAATAACAATTGTTTGTATGGCAATCTAGCAAAAAAACGCCTAGGCCCAAGACGTATGGTCTGGTCCACTAGGGGAACCAATACCCATTGTAAAATAACTTAAAATGATCACTCGCATGGAGTACTCGATCAACACAATCTTATCATAACCTCGAACTAAAGATACGACCATATCATTAGTAGCCTCATAATACTACTACAAAATCCAACTCAATATTTAACATGCATCACATAATATGTACATTCGAATTATTTCAAACATCAATGTATCATATTAATCACATTAAATTAAAACAACAATTAAAACATGATAATCAAATAAAAGAGGGGCCCTTTACCTTAGCGATAAAAGCCTTATAATTTTCAAGCAACAACCTTTGTTCCTTTAAGGTCACACCTTCATAATTAAATGATGAGTTTTTTACCACTTTATCCCCCTACCATATAGGTCATTTCTGGTTTATCCCCCTGTAAATAAATTTCTTTCAAAAACAACATTGTCATTTCAAAAAACTAACAATTTAGTCCTAAAGTCAAAATCATGGTAAATGTTGTAATTTTAAAATGGCAAGTTATTTGAAAAATAAAAACCTACGGGGTTAAATAAAAATGACCTATATAGAAAAGGATAAAATGTAATTGTAACACAAATTTAATTAGTTATTTAATTAAATTATTTAAGTTTAATTATTGGAATTGTCGAAGTTGGGGATTTGGTGTTATTCTAAGAGGTAATTGGATTTATATGTTGTTGGACGGTCAAGTTGATATCGATCCAGACTATTAAGTTTAAAGTTGGATTATTTAGTCGGTTTAATCGGAGAATAATATTAAGAATAATAGTATTTATTGGGCTATTTTATTTAATTAAGTGGATGGGATTGTTGTGTGTTAAGAATAGCAAATTGAGGTGTTAATAATTGGCGAATAAGACAATATAAATTATATTATTATTTGGATTAATTGGAATAAAGAGGAGTGATGTTATAAAGAAAAAACTTATTAGGTCATGTAGTAGTGCAAAGAAATAAGGATTTTGGAGAAAGAAGATGATACACGATTCTTTGTGAAGGAGATGAAGGAAAGTGGCAAAAGAGGCTGAGGTTGGGATAAAGTGAATGCAAGGTTGTTGTCAAGCCAAAATTAAAGAATTTTAACAGGAGAATTAAATGGCCAGAAACCATAAGATAAGGGTGGGGTTGAATTTTATAACAAGAATATGATAGTTGATATGTGGGATTTGGGTTTATATAATTTTCTTTATCTATGTTGAATGTGAGGTGTTTGATTACGATAAACCTTGATTGCATTATAATGAAATTGTGCTTTGTAAAATCATGTATATTACCTTGATTGATATTTGCATTGTCGTAGAAATTATTTGGTACAGAATATGAATGGAATTCTTGAGTTGATGATAATTACGGAACATTATGAACATCTGGTGGAAATAAAGGGTGTATAATCTTATCGAATATTATGTACGGGAATAAGAAAAAATCGGGACTACCGTCTCTAGAAGAGAAAGTGGGTCCTGACCCTTGGAGGCAGCCTTAGCTAATGGCTACGTAATGAGGTAGCATTGTATTTCTAATTTTGGCTAGTTGGATTTTCTTGATATGTATAACTACGCCTTGTAAAAGAAAAGAAGAGCAAAAAAAGGATATATGTATTTAATGGTTAAGGGGATGGTCACCCCATAGAAAAGATAAGTGCCTCACCTTGTCCTTTCATATCCACTTTATGTGTATTAATATGTGTATGTTTTCTAGTTTAGGCAAGTTTTGAATCTTAGGTTGATATTTTGTAATTACGTATCTAAGAAAAAAAAAACATATATATAGCTATAGGCGGATGCTGAAGAATTGTGGTGACAACCCCATTTATGCCTTGTTTTCACATGCGTAGCCATTTTAATTAGTGTACTTGAAATTTTGTCTTTTACGGCTTGGTAGATTTGCATCGAACTATTTTAGTATGACTCTGCTTAGAATAAATAAAAAGAAAAGAATGATACATACATAAAATCAAGGGGCGGTCACCCATGGAGAGAATGGGCGCCCCACTCTACTCTCTTTTATCTTGTCTCCTCATTTGGCTTAGGGATACGTATGTAAGGTGAGCGGGTGGTTTTATGGAAATTAGTACTTTTAGTAACTTAGTAATTATGTATATATAGTGAATTCAATTAGATTTTGATAAATTAGTAATGATAAAATTATTTTATGAAGTAACATGATAGTAAATATAAGCAGAGTAATAGTAATAAGCAGAATCAGTTTAGCCGAAACAAAACTTGTTAGATGTAGCAGAAATTTAGCAGTGATGGAAATTAGCATAAAAGTGGATTTAGTATAGCAGTGGTGAAGTTTAATCGGTAGAATTAATTAACGGAAAGTTTGATTAATTTGAAGCTTAGTCAATAGTAGTAGCGGATAATGTTAACTGTGGTCCCGATTTAGCGAATAGCGAATTAAGCGGTATAATTAGTTAGCGAAATTAAATAAAATTTGTGGGTAACTAAGATAAATTAGTAGGTAATTGTTGTTGATTTATTTTGAAAGCGATGTTGAATATGTTAATTTGCGGTACAACGAATAAAATGAATGTCGAATTATGGACATGTTTGAGTTGTGGGTCGAATGACTAATGTTGTTTAAGTTGTTGACGAAGTTGATGTTGTTGTTGTATTTAATTCATTCATGAGCATAAATTGCATGATTAAGTTGACCTTGATGGCACTCGTTGAAGGCTTATGCCTTGTTGAAATGTCTCGATAAAGCTGACATATGTTTAAGTTGTGTTTAAGTTGGGAGTTCTCTCCAAATGGTACCACATGCATTTGCATAGTTGAGTCGCATTCGATTGGTATGTTTAAGTTGTTGTTGTTGTTTACATTGAGATTGTTGTTCGATATAAGTGGTAAATGGATATAAATTATTGTTTGATATAAGTTGTTGTTTAATACATGTTGATGTTGTTATTAAATTGCTTATTAGTTGTTGTTGTATGATTGTTGTGTAGGCGGTGAAATTTGTATGATTCTAGTCTAATATATTGATTATAATAATTTTGTTTATATTTTGATATCTCACCCCTTTCATTTGTTTAAATCGTTGCCTTTATCTGGTAACGCGGTTATTCAAGAATGAAGAATTAATTCTTTGAGTTCAGTTGTGTCAATTGCTTTGATACGTAGCATTCGAGTGGATGTTTTGTCTATGTTGTATAAGTTGTTGTTATTGTTGTTGCATTTAATTTGAATAATAAAAGATCTTTGATGTTTCAAGTTGTTTTAATGAATGAAGATGATCATTGTTTGAGTTGAATACTTATGAATTCATTTGTGTATTAAATAAAAGATTGTTTTGTTTTAAAGGCGATGCAAGTGGTTATGTGATCCTCAAAATTAAAGTGTTATGTATCGGATTATATGTTGTTTCATAGTTGAATATGTGGCATCCCATACTTTGTTGAAATCTTAAATTACTCTAATTTCTTGATATTCGATGGATAGATTTGGGGTTATTCTGATAATCACCCTCAAATGATGATTAACTTAATTTCAAATCCTACTAAATCAAGTTTGGTCTAAGGTAACTAACTTCAGCTTAATTATTTATACTATTAATTCAATATAAATCTCAAAAAATTTAATAATTTCTAAGAAATAGAAAATCCTTTGAAAAAAATATAGAATATTAATTATTCAAAACACACTTACATCCTACCGTCACCCATTTTATTTTCAAAAGAATATGAGAGTTTTCTTACTTGTGGGGCTAATGTGACGATTCTTAATTATTTCATATTCCTCTAATTTTGAAGGTATAATTTTGAAATATTACTATATTGAGAGGAGGAGTCACCACACACAACACGATAAAGAAATATCTATTCATCAAAGAATGAGAGGGTGAAGTTGATTGTAGGGGAAAAGGTAGAAGATTGAAAGCATCTTTAGAAATAATTATTATAATCTTCTAACATTCTTGTTGCTTCTTCAAAAAAAACCTTTTTTAATGTTATTTTTAATAACAAATATTTCAGTTTGATTTATTAAAAAGAAGAAATAGCTTTTAAAAACATACAAAGAGAAAATTGAACATAAATAACATAAATTTCTTAGAGAATTTAATCACAAGAGAAAAAAATATGAAAAGAAACTCGATGACTTTGAATTTTTACATTTCACAATTTTAATAGTGAAAACCTGTCTTTAAAATTATTAAAATCTAACAAGTTGGCCCCAATTTTTATATTTTTATATGGTTACACAAACACAAAAATTAAAAATTAACTTGAAAGATTTGAATACTTTTCAAAAGGAGGCGTAAAGAAAAACTAGAGTTTGCAAAAGTGAACATTATATGGGCCAATCTTTCAATAGCCAGATTATATTTCCTACAGCACATGTCATCGTTAAATATCATAAATTTCTGCAGTTGTTCATTCTCAAATGAGTGTATTATTTAGTGCGAAACAATTTCAATAAGAAATGTAAGAATGTACACATGTAATTATTTTAGAGATGAATTTTAAATTGATTTTAAGTTTAATTTCACTTTTAATAGAGATCGTAAGGGTGATGGTGATAATGAATGGTTTGAATTTATTCTTACCTTACTTGTTTTCATCTTTTCTTACTAATAAAATTTTCCTTCTCAAATAACCTAATTTCTTCTAACCTCCATTCTCTATATATTTCTACACACAGAAACATAACATACTCACCACCTCGAAACCTATATTTTCTTCTTGTACTTGTCATGTGGTGTGGTTGTGATGGTGTTAACTAATGTTACTCTAAGGCACCAACTATAATCACGCACCTCCAATCTTAGTTATTTTTTCGGTTATTTTTCTTCTACAATGGAACAATTATACAAATTGCAAAAGGCGATAAAATAGACATGGACAAAGATAAAGGAACCTACTTGGAAGTGATAACACAAAATGTATCGTATATTTAGCTTGATTTACATAGATTATATCTTTATTTTATTTTAATTACATTTCTTTATATTCGTATTATGCGGTATTTTCTATGTTTTCGAGAATTTGATGTTTACAAGGCATGTCTAGAAAGTGTCGAGAAAAGTCGGAAAATCTTACTTAAAATCCACAAAGAAGAGTAATTATGCAAGTGTGGGATGTATGGAAAAATAGGGTGCATCCAATTAAAAGGCTTTGGAAAATAAAGAAATGAGATAAAGCACCTAAGGCCCAGTAGCCTTCACCATTGACAAGGTGTAATGATCGTCCACATCCCCTCAAGCAGTATGTGGTTTATTCGCATTACAAGCGAGCCTTTCTCACCAAGCAAGCCCATAACAAGCTGTCACACCTCCCATAATGGTACATATTAGAAGGTGTTATTCTCTCAACAAGCAAGCTTGTAATGGCCGTTACAAGCCCTAGTAGTACCATGGATCTATTTTACATGAGAAAGTCGGGAGGAGGCGAGCTTCACGCCAGCGAGTTCACATTCCTCGGTGCATCCTACATCTATAAATAGGTCCTCGATTCTCACTTTTACACACACCCCCTCTGCCTCTCTCTTCTTTCGTCAATTTTCCACCACTTTTAGTTCTTAGCTTTTTCTTAGAATGTAAAAGTAATAGTTCTCACATCAGGACTTGTTACCAAATTAGCTTTAGGATTTATTTATATCGTTCTATTTATGTATTAGATTCAAACTGGTATCGTATTTCAATTCAAGTTCTCTTTGTTTCCATTTTCGCATTTACAAGTTCTTCATTTACCGCTTTATTATTATTATCATTGTTATTCTTTTTATCGCATTATTTATTATTATTATTATTTTGTGTGCCGATTTAATTGCTATGTCATCTTTTATCGTAACTATAATTATTTATATGTTTTTAATTAGTAACATATACGGTAAATAGTCTTGAGTGCGGTGTATGAGAACCGTTGTTACCAGCGGGACTCGGTGAAAATAATAGGTGAATTTATGATTAGGATTCTGTTTTGGTTTTAATTTTCAAGTCTAACTTAAATAGCTTTGTCATGAGGTAAGAGTTATTTAACACGATTTTGTCACGAGGTGAAATTAATTTAGGTTAGATAGGCACTACGAGGCGTGGGGATCGAACTAGATAGTGGAAATTAGGCAACAAATCTAAATACAGAGCACTTTAGATCGTTTAGGATATTATTAACTTTCAAAATATAGTTCTTAGTTACGGGCGGCGAGAGAAAAATCTTGGGATTAGGAAGTATGGCTTTAGTTAATACCTCGAGGCGTGAGGGAGTCTTTAAGTTAGTATATTCTGAAACTAAGTTATAGTAATTAGTATCCGTTTTCTATTAGTCCTTCGGGAGCGTGAAAATCATATCCGGTCTCATTTTAGTATTATTTCCTAAGTCCATTTATTTTAGTATTAGTTTGTAGTTTCCCCAATCAAATACTCATTAGCCTTAGCTTTACAGCGTGCGATAGATTCTGATGGGTTGACATTGATCTACGTGGTTCGACAATCTTTTATATTACTTGATAGTTCCGTGCACTTGCGAATTTACCCACAAAGTTTTGGCGCCATTGTAGGACCAGCAGTCAATATTATTTAGCTATTATTACAAGTAGACTAAGGCCTCTTACCTAATTATTATGTATCACCCAAACGTTTTCTACAACATTCTCGATATTTAATTTATCACGAATCCCATAAATCGACATAGAAATACTTATGGAGAAATTTGTTGTGTCCTGACTCTCTTTCACCAAATTACCTCTGACTATCAATCACATCATTTGAGGTGTGAGAATACCAAAGATCGATCTCATTGTCATTGGAGGATTACAATGCGGCTAACCTATCTAGCCAATTTCCTCTACAATCAACCGCCCAATATTTTGATCGCCAAAATACTGAATTCCACTCGGCGCATTAATGGAGGATATGAGTCTACGACATTAACTCGCTCGAACTAGAACAAATGAAGATGGAGAGGTTTGTGGGCAGCAAATGTGTAGCTCACTTTGAGGAACCGCCAAGAATCCTGTTCAACCTCGAAACATCAATGGAGGATTTTGATCACGGCGTTAACTCACTCTTGGCTAGAATACGATGGAGCATGGTAGAGGATAAATTATCCATGAAGGATAAAGAAAGCAAAGTACATAATTCTCAGACAGCATGAAACTCTTAGGTAGATTAAACAATGAGGTTGATCCCTGATTCAATGAGCATTAGAGGCTAGTCTCAAGCTTTCACAAACATCTCTAGGACCTCCCACAGGAGAATGTGTATGTGTTCGCGTTAAAAGTGGCGTGCTAGGGAATCGAATCTGGATTGAATCCTCAGCTCGGCGATTTACTCTTTTGATTTGTTTATAAAGATGCATGAGCATCAAGCTTTATTATTTTCAACACAAGAAATTATGATTATGAAAAAGGGAAAATTTATTAATACCCTCGATTGATTATGATATGCATTATGACTAAGCGAAACTAGGCGTAGCGCATTGGAGGCCGGGTAAGGGTTTGTTATATAAAGGGAATAGATGGAGCACCCTAAATATATATAGTTATCTATAGCTTTATATATGAATATGTTTGATATGTTTGTGTGTTTTAATTGCTATTTCTATGATTGGGAAAGTTTCTCCTTTGGGATTTTAAGAAGGATAGATTATGTGGGATCCTAGTTTTGTTATTATTTTCATAAAGATCATTGGATCTTACGCATACATATCCCTTAATGGGAATCGAGCATTTGTAGCTCGGATCTAAAGGGATCTATGGTTTGTTTGGTTTGAGGAGAAAGAAATTTGCTCGGCAGGATGAGACCTTGTGCCTACGTATTGAAGGATGTTGAGAAAGTCGGAGCAATCGTAGTTCCCACTTATGCTAGTGGAAGCAGCGGGATGTTAGTAAGAGACAGAGACAAATGTCATCTTAATGAAAAATGTATCTAATCTATTTCATCACATACATTTTGAAAGGTTGATTGATTAAATCTTTCATCGTAAGTTATAGGTGTTTTGCTTGAGTGTACAAGCGTTACCACTTACATGTTTAAGAAGATGTTTGAAAAATGATTGAATCTTTTAATTGTAAGCATTGGGTGTTTTGCTTGAGTGGCGTTACCACTTACGATTAAGAGATGTTTTTGTTTGAAAAGTTTGAAAAGTTTTTGATTGTATGTGATGTGATAGATGAGATACTTCTTCCATAGAGATGATAGCGTCTAAATCTAGGAGAAATTGATTGGATTAAGGGATGCTTTTAAGAAGCCCATGGGTCCTTGTATTGTAAGCCCAAGAGGAGGCATTAGAGGGTCATCGAGGGTCCTTGTATAAGCTCGAGAGGAAGCTATAGGGTATGGATGGCTTTGGCTTTAAAGGATTTCATGGAAACCATCCTTTTAGGATTAAAAGCAATTTCACGAAATTATACTCTCGGGGTTCTATCTAGCGCGGGTGATTCTTTGTATTGGAAGCCCAATAGGAGGCATTAAGAGATTTCTGGTCTCTTTCTTTGTATGATGCCGAGAGGCTAAACTCAATGAGGAGTTCTTTTGAGCGAAGCCCGAGGAGGCGACTCAGCAGTGTTGTCTTATATGAAGCCTAAGCGGAGGCTAAACTCGAGATGAATGAGTTTTCTTATATGAAGCCTAAGAGGAGGCTGAACTCGAGATGATAGGTTACCTTGTACAAAAAGCGAGGAGGCTATCTGTGGGAACCTATTGGTTAGACTAGTTGTTATGTTATAACTAGGCAGTTGTATAAACAAGTGTGTGTGTGATATGTATTCGAGGTTTATGAAGGAAATATAAACAGATGCATGATGTTTATTTACAAGAGTTTATGAAGGAAATATAAACAAGTGTTTGTGAAGCGAGCGTTTAAAAGCAGCGTAACTTGATTATTTACAAGTTTGAATTGTACAAGAGTAAATATGTACCGACAGTATTTATGTACAAGGATGTGGATGTACATAGGAGGTTGGGACTTACACCATAAGGGAGGCCCATTGGTTTAAGCAGTTTCACGGGAATAATGCTCCTTTTAATACAATGGTATTTAGTGTATACACAAGTGGTAAAAACAAACAGAAGTTTGTACATGCTTGAGTATTTACAAAAATATTGTATTATGTACAAGTAAAATAGATATGTACATAAAAGAATTGGATATGTACAAGGAAATAATTATGTACATAAAGAATGTTGGGACTTACACCATAGGGGCCGTGATCGGTTAAGAAATTCGAGAAAAAAGAATTCGGTTTTATCGTTTAAATCGGATCGATCATGGAAAAAGATGTAAGTTTGATGAAAAGTTTTGAAAAATGATCTTGAAAGTGTTTTGAAAAATGAAATTTACTTGAAGTTTGAAAAAGAATCGGGCTTCGAAAGTTTGAAAAAATCACCTTTGAAAGTGTTTTGAAAAGTACTCAAATGTATCGTTTTCGGCTCGATAAAAATATAATCGGATGAAAGTTTTTCTGAAAATTTTTGACACTATCATAAAATAGATATGTTAATTGACAAGTGTACAAAAAATCACCTCAAAATGAGGAGTTTTGATTGGGTTTGAAAAGTCAAAGTTTGTAAAAATGAAGAAAAATTACAAAGTTTGGCAAAAAATGGTCCCAAGGCTACTCGAACGGGACCATTAGGCAAGACATGGCATGAAAGACTTAAGAGTGAGCTGGCAACCGCTGGGGCGGCAATACATCCGTGTATTGAAATCAAACCATGAATTATATTTATAAACTGATTTTTAAATTTGAAAAAGCAGCAGTGTTCTTCCTTCTCAATCTTATTCGATCCTCAAATCCTTGTTTCTTGATGAAAGAATATAAACATCAAACTTGATCGTTTTAAGCCGGGAACATGATGATGTCATTTAATTTCATTTATTTTAAGCTTAACATGATTAAATTCTCGGAAATCACGAAGAACCTAATTCTAAAATCCTAATTGAAATCGTATGGTTGATGAATTGATCAATTGATTGAGGTTATTGATCGATGATAGTCGAAACAAAATGGCCAAGAGTTTTTGATGGAATAAGAATCATAGAGTTTGAAGTTCGTGTTCTTACCTCTTGAAGTGATCGAAATTGATGATGGAGTGTTTCGGTTGTGTTTGATGATTCTATAGCACCAGCGGACTTGAGGATCGTGTGAGGATGGTGCACACATGAATTGCTTGGATCATTCCACAAGTCCACCTGCAAGCTAAGTGAAACTTGAATTCGATGTTAGAGGTGTTCGAGGTTGAAGTTAATGATGCGCATCATCCATATGGAGTATGTTGATGATGTTTGAGTGAAAAAAATCACAATATAGAGCCAATGATCGAATTCGAATGTTAAAGCGGTTTTGGCAAGTTTGAAAGTGTGAAATTCAAATATGGTTTCGCTATTCTTGTGTTGATTTTAAGTTTCAAACTAGTTCTATTATTGTTTATGACATATTAGACACCAAATATCTCATGTTCTTCACAAGTTTGAAAATGCAAGAATTTCCAATTTGAACTATGTTACTTGAAATTTAAGAAGAGTAGAAAAAGCTTGTTTTGGCATAGCTTTGGTGTAGTTTCAAATGGACATGACCTCTATTTATAGGTCAAAGTTCTGAATGGTAAGTGAAGAAGATTGGCTTTGGTATTTACAAGTTGCCTTAGAGGGCGAAGTCATTTTTAATAAATGCAAAGGAAGCTTCCTTTTAACCATGGTTAATTATTCAACTTGATCTTATCCCATCATAATTACTCATCTGATTTTTATCAGCTCTATCCCTCTTTGCAAGGTGGCATGGCTTCTAGAAGAAGAAACTCAAAAATGACCTATAATCTTGAAAGTTGTACTTGAAAATCAAGGATTTTGGAGCTCTATGTTTCAAAATCAAAAGTATAGCTAGACTCCATGGATTTGAATTTCTTGGACATTTGGAAAGCTTGTTTCAAGGGCTACAACTTTCATGTTTTGAGTTTTCCCAATTCAAAGTGGAACTATGTGAAAAAATGCCATGAAGTTTGGAAAAATGTGAAATTTTAACACTTGAAAATTTTCTAAGTGTTGAAAATTTTGACTTTTGTTGACTTTTCAAATTTCTTGATTTTTATGATCATGATGGATCATTTGAAGTATTTTGATGATTGAAAAAGTTTTGTCTTGAAAAAGTTGACCAAAGTCAAAGTTTGACTTTTCGGTCGAGATGAAATTTCATCGGATGATTGAGAAATTGGTGATGAATTAGTGAACTACGTGATGTTTTGAATCAGTTAGGTCAACATGTTGTATTTAAGATATGAAGATCAATCTCTAATCAAAAAGTCATTCATTGATCGGAAAATCATTGATGCTCATCCTCGATAAAACCCTAATTGGTGATCCTCGATAGATCATGAGGAAAAATTGGATATCGAGAAGATCGGAGGTTGATGATTTGATCAAGATAGATCAATTGAGGGTGAATAACTCAAACCCTAATTGATTGCCTCTTGAATCGGATGAAAATTGATGAAACCCTAATTTTGACACAGAAACTACACCGATTAATTACATTACAGAATTAATAGTGATGCAATGATGCAAATGTAGGTGGTATATTAGGTCAAAAATTGGGGTATGCGGATACCCATATTTAAGTTTCTTTAACCGAGATATGAAGATGAATATCTTCGTTTTGATAGGTGTAAAGAGACTTAAATATGTCAGAATCTATAAATTTTGGACCTAAGATACCAAAGATCTGAGTGATGCAAAATGATACATAATAAGTTCACGGAAAATATCAAATAAATGACATGATGGGAACAATTTGTGAGGATGACTCGATCTGTCCAGAAAAGAGAGATCCTGTTTGTTGGGAAACAAGTAATATGTTTCACTAGGAAAATAGATTCACAATGGATGTGAATATACATTTAAGCTTTAGAAACAAAGAGATTATATCATCGACCTTGTGACAATGTTTAAGGTAAGTGAAAATGATATTACCAATTATCATTGTGATAGCTTATGGTAAAGAGCTCAAAGATATTACCAATATCGAGCAAGTGATAACTATAACAAGGTAATTCTTAAGAAAATTCTTGAGTATTGATTGTGAATAACGAGACAATGATAAAGCAGATCTCAAATGAGTTTCTATTTTCAAGCTACAATCTTGCGGGGATCTCTCTTTGAGAATATCACGGGCATTTTGATTGGAAGAGTTTTCTTTTAGCGGAAAAACAAGCGAGGAAGATTTCTTGAACTTTCATGATTTGATCTTGCTTTGAAGAACAATCTTTTTCGACAAGTTTCAAGATGAAAAGAAAATAAGCGGCTCGGATGGCGAGGCTAATGCTTATTAGCGGTGAATTTTTGTGAAATCTAAACTTTGAATTGGTCGAGAGAACGAGCAAATGCAATCCTAAACAAGTGATATTGAAGCAAACATTTGAGAAATCACGAGAAAGTGCATTAATGATGCTATTATGTATGAATGTTATGAATGTCATATGCATGCTGAAGATACTTGACAAGACAATAAAGAGGGTATTTGGGAAAAGGACTACGTCACAGTTCGAACAAATACTTAGCAAAATCTGTGACAATGGGTAGATATTCTTGATGATGAACATGAGTTGCATGCTTTAAACTTTACGAAAAAGGCATTTCATTGCAACTTTGTTGGGAATTCTTTTGGATAAGAATACCGTCCTTTGATAACCTCTGCTGAGGAGAAGATGACTTCTGTAGCAGTTGTTCTGTCTTTTCGGAGATAGAAACATTTGTGGAGAAAAACTGTTGAAGTTCTTTCTGTATTCAGAGTTCAAAGGAAAATTTTGCTTTTATTTCAAAATTTTGAAGTAAAAATTCATTTAAAACTTTTGTTTCAAAGTGATTTTCATAATAAAAGTGTTATTTTGCAAAGCAGAATAAAGTAAAATTGCAAACAAGCGGGCATAAGGCTCAAATTTTATTGATAGAATGGTAATGAAAGGCGTGATTCCATGAGCTATTTACATGAGTTGGAAATGATAATTTATTGGGAAAAGGCTACATGAAAGCAATAACCACTATTATCCTAACAACTTTGAATTCCAATTGTGCTTGTTGCTTGGAAGAGTTGATTGAAGATCCGTTGATGGAAGATTCTTGATTGACAATCGGAATGATTCGATTACTTTGTCATTTTGTATCCTTATTTTGCCTAGATTGCCTAAGTTTTCAATCTATCAGGATAATTTATTGTCTCTAATTTTTGCACTGGCCGCTTTTCAGTTTTCAATCCACCGAGAGCTCATTTTTTAAGCTTGCCCTTTTGGGTTTTCGACTTAGAAATTTGTTCTTTTGTTTTTAGACAAAGTATTTTTGCGCATCGGCATTCACGGATGCGAGGTTCATCAGTCCATGGTGGTGAGAATCATAGCGGAAAAGCTTCTTTGACGTGTATGGGCCTTCGATTAGGAGTCCATTTCCCTAGAATCTGGTTGAAAAATAGAATCTTTTTTAGCACAAAAATTGTATAAGATTCCACGAGAAGGAGTTGCCCTGATGAAGTGCGTCTTGAAGTACGATACCCTCACAGAGCAAATGGGCGGCATTCGTGCAGTCTTTGTAGGTGATGACCATCTTACGGGCGATCTTTTGATGTTCTTGTTGGCAGCTTCAGCGGTGCGTTCATCTTTGACGGTAAGGAGATGAGTTATGATGCTCGATCTTGAATTCCTCACACAGTTCTTTCATCATTTTTTTGTTCAAGTTCGATCCATTATACATGTGATCTTGCTTGGAACTCCATATTGACAAATGAGGTTGTTCTTGATGAACCTCACAACCACTTGTCTTGTAGCGTTGGCGTAAGATCTACTTGACCCATTTGGTGAAGTAATCAATAGCCACTAGAATGAGCGATGTCCGTTGGGCGCTTTTGGTTCGATCATCCCAATCATGTGATGCCCCACATGGAGAAGGCCACGGAGAGGAAGGCGTTGAGTAGAGTCGAGGCACATGGATCTTATCTGCGTAGATCGGCACTTGTGACATCTTTTGCATGTTCTGACAATCGGATTCCATTGTTATCAATAGTACCACCTCTCAAGATCTTTACGGACATTGCATGCCCATTTGAATGAGTTCAAAGGAACCTTCATGCACTTCATGGATTATCGTGTACGCTTCTGCATCCGGCGCATCAAGGCGGGACCATGAAGTTTCTTTTGTATAGCATCTTCATTCAGGAAGAAATTTCTAGAAAGCCTCCTTAGAGTTTTCCTCTTTTATGCGATGCCCAGTGGGTACTCCGAGTTTGAAGGAAGCGTTTGATGTCGTGGAACCACGGTTTATCATCGAAGACGCAGATTGCAAATACATATGCGGTCTTTCAAAGGCGTCGATGCGGATCTTAGGCATATCATTCAATTGTTGACTTTGAACATGGAAGATAGAGTAGCCAAGCGTCGCCATTCGATTACGATCTCGGGATATGATGCGGTTCAACTTTGTTGAAGAAAGTCAACAAGCGTCTTGCATAATCTCTGTAAGGAATCAAACCAAGATGATGAGTTTCATACTTGTCCTTGATTTGGTTGATCACAATTTGAATCTCCATATATGTCAAGGATCTTGATCCTCAGTCGATGCTTCTTGATACCCAGATACAAGCTTCATATTACGCTATGTTGTTGGTGCAATCAAATAGCAATCGGCGGAAAAGCAGGATATGAGAACCCTCGGGAGTGATGATGGCTGCCCCAATTCCATTGCCATAAGCGTTAAGCTCCAAAAATTAAGCCCCATCTAGATTACGGATCTGGACCTTCTCGGGCGGCGGTTCGTCACAATCTTTCATCTTTAAGTACATAACATCTTCGTCGGAAGTCGAATTTGAGATTGGTATTCATTGATCGGTGATAAGCGGTGATCGCGAGAATGCTTCCTTTGACCGCTTTTGAGCAGTCTTGGATGTCATATTCGAGATAATAGCATACGCCATCGGCAATTCTTCCCGTTAAGCGTTTTCAAAAGCGTACTTATTGGATCCATTTTGGAGATTAACCAAGTCGTGTGATTGATCATGTCTTGGCGGAGCGTTTTAAAGCCCATACCAAAGCACAACATGTTTTCTCGAGCATGGATAACGAGTTTCACGATCTATGAACTTTTACTCAAGTAGTAGATGGCATGCTCCTTCTTACGTTTCATCTTCTTTGTCGTCATGACCCATGGACTCTTCTAGCACGGTAAGGTACATGATTAATGGTCTTCCTTCGGCCAGAGAAATCAATATCGGTGGTTCGGCGGGTATTCTTTGATCTTGTCAAACGCTTTAATCCTGTCCACAACCTCTTGATTTTGTGGAGAAGCTTGAATATCGGCCCAGGGTTGTAGTCATTTGAGAAATAAATGCGGAGATGTAATTCAACCGTCCAGAAATCCTCTCTTGCTTTTAGTATGGCGTAGGCATTTCTTGAATAGCCTTGACTTTGTCGAGGTCAACTTCAATACCTCTTTGTTGTGATGAAACCTAGGAGTTTTCGGATCTTACCCCAAAGGTGCATTTGTTAGGATTGATGAAATTTCCTTAGTCATTGAAACAACTTCAGAGATATTCTACATGCTCTTCTTTGAGTGTCGAGACTTTGCTATCATGTCATCGTAGACTTCAATCTCTTTGTGCATCATGTCATGAAAAGAGTAGTCATTGCCCTGATAAGTTCTTTGCATTCTTTAATCAAGCGGCATTACTTTGTAGCAAATGTTCCGTGGCGTGATGAAGGATGTTTTCTCCATGTCTTGAGGCCATTACATCGATTGTAACCGGAGAAACCGTCCATGATGGAAAAGGCGTTGAACTTTGGTACTATCCACTAACATGTCGATATCTGGGAGTGGGAAATCGTCTTTGGCTTGCTTTATTCAAGTCCCGGTAGTCAACACACATTCTGACCTTTCCGTCCTTCTTGGAGACAGGTACTATGTTGGCTAGCCATTGAGGATATTCAGATGTGACGAGGAAACCTGCGTCGAGCTGCTTTTGAACTTCCTTTTTGATTTTGTCGGCCATTTCAGGGTGAACTCTTCTCGAGTTTACATTTAGCGGACACTCTGGTTTAATGGTGATGCTCCACGATCTGGTATCTAAACCGGCATGTCTTGGTAGGACAAGCGAACACATCATATTCTTTAAGAAGATCTATCGGTTTTCCTTTGACATTCTTTGTCGGTGAAGCTCGATGTTTACTTCTTTTTGTCTTCCTCGGAACCCAGTTAAGCGCTTCGAAGGCTCTTTGTGAGGTTGAATGATTCTTTCCTCGTGCTTAAGTAGTGAGAAATCTCATCCGGATCTCTTCTTCAACTTCTTCCTGCGACTTCTTTGGGGATTTCAAAGTTGGGAGAGAGCATAGAGTCATTACTTTCAATGGATTTGTCCATACATTAATGCATATTTGATTTGTGTTTGATTAATTAACTCTTTTTATCATTTTTTAGAAAAAGTTAATGTGAGCGTATCTGATTATTATTATTTTTTTGAATTTTTATTGTGTTTTTAGGATTATCATTTCCAAGAAAGGGGTAAAAGTGAAAACAAACACAAAGTGTGGAATCAAAATAACGCGTTTTATTTATGATTCACTGATAGCAGGGCCTAAAATACAAACTCATTCGTCTTGGGCAAGACAAAGAGAAATTATTTAAAGCTAAACCCTATAAAACATCTCTTACGCCTTGGGGGCGAGAGTTCAAAACAAAAGCAAAGATAAACTACTTAGAATTATGAACATTAGTCAGAACTTCAGCGGGTTTCCAATAGTGGCGAACTCCTTGGAAGTCGAGTACTGGTAGTTTTCCACTTGGGTTAATTCTCGAATAGACTTTGGTGGTTGGTTGAGCGAGCTTTGAAGACTACGGACGGCGGACCTTGCCTTTTGTCTTGCTAAAGCGATCTTCTACCTTGATGAGCGATCGGGAAGCATGGGATACAACATATGTACTTTCTATTGGCATTTGCGTTAATTGCAGGATGTACTCTCAATCTTGAGTGAAGAGACTCATTGTCGTGACACTTTCCAATTCGTATCGAGTCATATCCTTGATCCTCGGTAATTATGTTGATGTAGTGATAGTCAAGATCTGGTTTAACAAATTCCGGGCGCGTTAAGCGAGATCTTGATTGGAACCTCAATTGGTTGCTGATATTGGGATGATGTGTACTCCTCTTCTGGTTGACTAGGATACTCAAAGAATCACCCCGTCGGTTGGTGGATATCTTCAATCGATTTTTGAGCTTTGGTATGATGTATTTCACCATGTAGTCAAACTTGCCACTTGGTTCTCCCAGGTATCCCAACCGGAAGGAGCAGGTGAACTTTCATTCTTTTGTAGGGACATGTCTTTAAATTGATCGATCGGAGGATAGTATGGTGCGTACGATTCTTCCTGAGACACATACTCAGAGCTGTTAAGATAAGTGCTCCACTCTTCAGATCCAAAGAGATCATCTTCATCACCTTCATTGGTAAGCGTTAACCTCTTGAAGAAGCGGGGTTTAGAAACCCATGGAATACTTCTACGATTGGGCGAAGTGTTTCATTCGTTGCTTGTCTTTAGGAAATCTTGGGCGAACAAGGCCGGCCTTTGTCTCGTTGTTGGCGGGTTTTATTACTTGTCCCCGACTGCAACATTACCATCTTTCACTATTTGTCTTGCTTCTTTGTAAGAGGAGATAGATGACACCTTTTACTTGTAGATTCATCTTCTAACGGATGTTAGTGGGGTTGTGTCCCTTCAGCGTTGTTAGGTGTGATGAAAGAAAAAGCTGGATAAATGGCTTATTAGTAGCGCTTGTTCTCCGATGATGGTTACTAGCTTCATTCACTTTGGACTTTAGCTTACGGTGGAAGTGGAAGTCCTACTCTGCCGTGTATCCATGGTCTTCCTAGCAAACATGGTGTACATCCATGACTTGGAAAGTGATTTGGAAGGTATCGGACCAATTGTCATCGGAGATCGACTTCGATAAGCGACTTCCTTGACTGTCAAACTCTCCACTATGTCATTAAACTTCGGTGTTCCTTTGTAAGCCAAGCGAGCAAGAGTCGTTTTGGCATTACGTTTAGGATGAAGTATCTACTAGTACATTGGATAGAAATCGATTGACAAATCATCGAGATATCACGAGCAGTTGATCTCCCTTCTTTGGGAGTTCTTCATCGTTGAAGCTTAAGTTATGCAATTTATGTTGCCCTGATACCTCAAACTGGTCTATAGTCGTCATGATCTACAAAGCTTGATCTAGTACTTTCATCAAAGCTTCTCGGTGAGCTTGGAGTTCAAAGTAGAGATAGTATCGAAATCTTGGAGGAGTGCGCATCGGTGATCCTGACTCTGTACTCGCTTTTCTTGATTAGTTTCAAATCTCATTGAAATCGAGGTTAACGTCGGTTCTATCGAGCGGACCAACATTTGTGCTTGGATTAACAACGGGAATCCTCGTGGGATTCTCGGAGATACATTAAGTTTTGTCTAACAACGGGGAACAACGACGGTTTTGGTAGCGGCGAGTATGTACTCGTCCTTGGCGTTACTCGTCCGATCTCGATTATGTTGACATTGGTGAAAGAGTTGGCATGGGTTTCTCCCCATCTTCTATCATAGTCGCATTGTATTGATAGGGAATTGCTTTGTTAGAAGCTGTAAAGCAAGGACCGGGTAACAAATCACCAAAGGAGACCACGGAATGTTTGAACCGTTATATTCAATCTCCACATGCTTGGGCATATTGAAGCGAGGGGACAATAACGTTGCGGTAATTTCGAGTTGATATACGAGACTAAAATCTCATGCGGAAAATGCCTACTGTATTCGTCATTGTCATTTACATTTACGAAGATATGTCTGTGTCTAATAATCGTTGATATGCTCTTATGGTGGGACATCCTCGACAATCCTTGAGCAGATGTTGCAAACGCATAATCATGTTTAGTAAGCACCCATTGTCTTTGTATATCATGGGTACATGCAAACTTTCTGATCGATTCAC
Source organism: Vicia sativa (assembly GCA_021764765.1). Lineage (NCBI taxonomy): Eukaryota > Viridiplantae > Streptophyta > Magnoliopsida > Fabales > Fabaceae > Vicia > Vicia sativa. The sequence continues at coordinate 111,223,197 of CM038793.1, forward strand.
ATCGTGGCGAGATCGTCTGTATTTCTTAATCAAATTCACTTTGTATGTCCACTATTTGGAAAGTGGATTTGCTTGCGTTGGTTTGTATTTACGAAGAAAGATTAGACCTTACTAACCTTTGTACTTGACTTTTATGCTATGCACCCATTGTCTTGTATGTATCATGGGTGTACCAAACTTTCTCGATGATTCACATCATGACGAGATACCGATCATATTTGGTATCAAATTCCTTTGTATGTCCACTTATGGAAAGTGGATTTGCTTGCGTTGGTTGTATTTACGAAAAGATTAGACCTTACTAACCTTTGCTTGACTTTTAGTGCTATGCAATGCTCAAGATCATGACGGTGCCCCTTGATGAAAAGGGCAAGATCGTCCCTTTGTACCACCATGGCAATTTATACGTACCGAAGGTGGTGGCCTGTCACACAAGATTCCTTTCTATTAATCGAGGATATAGTTACGTATGCGTCATTGGAATTGGATCAAATTGTGAGACACAGGCGCAGTTACGATTGTTGAGCTTGAGCACATTGTCGAAATTTATTGAGTTTGTTGGAGCTAGGAGCAATTCCTGTGTTGAACTTGTATTAACGGTGGGTGCTATAGAAGTTACATCGTTGTTGGTGACATTCTTTATGGTTTCCCTCGAGATACCATTCCTATGTCATGTTCCTTTTCTTTGGAAAATTGGTTCCACCTTCTTAGTTCCAAGAAGTCCCTATCTCTCGGTGGTGATCATTGAACTCCTTCCTCTAGCTGCATTCCCATGCTTACCATCTCGATGAAATCTCGGGGCTGGCGATCATTCGTTAAGTAGTAAAATGGGCCAAGAATGTTTAAGAAAACCTTGGTCATTTCCTTCTCCTCTAACGATTGGGTTGACATGGCAGCAATTTCCCTCAACGTTAGGCGTACTCTTTGAATGTCTCTTCCTTCTAAGACATGGGCGGTTGATCGATGGCCATGTCCAAGTTGAATTTATATTGTTGTAGGCTTCACCTAAGTCATTGAATGTCTAGATATTCGCTATCTAGCCCCATGTACCACTTGATGCGCTTTGTGAGGCTGTCTTGGAAGTAGTGGATTAACAATGGTGATTGTCGTTGTGCGTAGACATTTTCCTAGCGTACATCGTAAGATGATTACGTGGACAGAATTTCCTTTATACTTTTCAAAGTCGGGGACTTTGAATTTTGCAGTATCCTTCGCGAGAACTAAGCATAAATCATGGGTTCTTCCCAAACAATTCTTTTCCTCAGTTTGTTTTAATCTCAAGTGCATCTTGACGCTGTTCTGGAGAGTCTCCATCGGACCCAGGATTCGTGTTATCGCTGGATTATGGTGAACTTCTTCATCTGCAGTGATGAACTACGGAAGGCGAGTTGTCACGATTGGTTGAGAAACCGTCATAGTGACTTGCGGAAAAGTTACTCCATCTTTGTGGAGTAAGTGTTGAGTTACTGCAAAGTAGGTACTTCAAGCATGGTTGTTTGTACACGAGAGGTAGTTGATGAAATCCGATAGAAATTTAAAGGCATGCCCATGGATAACCTTACGGCATCTTGAAGAGAGTGAACTCTGGTACTTGATTGAGGAGTAGTGACCTCTGAAATCGCCGCTTGATTTTGGCTCGATGGTTCTTGCGACTTTGCGTGGTTGCCAATGAATTGACCAAAGTGAGTCTTTCCACCTCTTCTTGGGTGTTATCCTTGTACTCTGACTCAACATTTTCTTGCTCAAATCCTTCCATTACTTTTCTTCTTTTGAGCGTGTATGTATGTACGAGTTGGCTGTGGGCGTGGTTAGAAACTCTAAGGCAACGGCTTGGCGATCTTTTCCTTTACGGAAAGAATTCCAAAGATCAAACTCTAGACAATAGACTCGATATGTAAAGTATGATGCATGATTATGAATGCAAAGAAAAATTTCAAAGAATTTACGCTAAAGAGAAATTTTGGCAAATATTTGGATGGAAAACATATTTTATTAATTATTGAAAGAAGATTACAACAATTTTGTTTTTTGAGCATTGCTCACACAAATGATAAAATAAATGATAAAATTTCAATCTAAACTAATTAATCGTCCTCGTTGGATGAAGATCCAAGGCTTGATGTAGCTTCAACTTCAAGATTTCCTTTCCATAGTGAGCTTTCGGTTCATTTCTCGACTTTTAGCTTGCTAATGACTTTCTTCCTCGTCGGGAAGCGGGATCCTTGGTTGTCATTTCCTCAACTTTCTTTTCTTTGATGTATCTTTTGATCGTTATCTTTATGAATCTTCTCATCTTTCTCCATGAGCCATTCATCACGGAAGTAAAGCGTCTTTTCATGATCTTTGACACGCTTCTTAAGCTTCTTTTTCGAGATCGGTCTTAAGGAACTTATCTTCCAAGCCTCCCTAGAGCCTCGTCTTGGCCAAAGCTTCTTGGTATTCTCCCATAGTCTCGAAATTTTTGATTTGGAAGATGTTGAGAACATAGGTTCTTCATAAGCATAAGGCATTGAAATTCCTTTGCTCCTTTCTTTACCAAGTGTGAATTTCCATGGCTACGATTCCATTACCTCCTTCCTTCCGGATGTGATGCTGCAGCTAAGATCATTACGGCTTTCAAACCTTGGGAATCTTCCCTTCATGATAAAATAGCTTTCTTTGTGAAACCAAGGGTTTACTAGAGTTTGCATACGAGTTGACGTCTACGCCAAGAATGGGTTGTATTTGATTCCTCCTTTCGTACCAATGAGAATGCGTTGGCAAATTCTCCTGACTCTCATGATTTCCATCTCATTTTATGCTTAGGTATACTAATGGATATAAATGGTTTGTAAGAGACATGAGTCTTGAGACCAATGCCAATCGTCATTGTTTTCGTGGAAGATAGGAGATTTAGGCGGTGTGAGACAATCCATTTGAAGAATAGAGTACCAACACGATAGTTCCATCTCCTTGGCGATTCCTATGATGAATGGAAATCGTATCACCAGCAAAGTGGAGCAGGATTCCAATCAGAAAGATCCTTATGGCGTTGACATCAAGAAACTTGGGACGTTGGGAAACAACACCAATCCATAGATGAGTAAAGCTAAAATAGCTTCAAGGCTACCATACTACCGAGGAGAATTTAAGAGCCTTCTCCATTAGGAACTTTGAAGTTAGTCCTAAGATTTTTCCTTTGGTAGTTAGGTTTTGTCTATCTGATTTTTTGTGAGTCATTGTTGCAATGGTGACTTAGAATGGCTTCAAACCATTGAAAGGCACTTTGTAAATCTTGAGATACCTAGGATGTGTCGTACTCTTCCAAAGTAGGCATCAGCGGTAATCGGGGAAAGTGAAACGTGATAATTGGATCGTAAAAGCGAGCGAAAGTTTTGAGAAGTCCTTCATCAACGTTAGTGCTCAGGATGGTTAAAAGAGTTCCATAGCATTTTCTGAAATCCGAGGGATCTTCTACCAAGGATGCTAACTCTTTCAACTTCCCTACGTCAAGAATTCTAAAACTGTATCTCTTGGTGAATCTTCCTCGGCGTCCATTACTCTAACCTAAAATATTTACAAAGAAAAATCTCTAAATTCTTTGGAAATGGGAAGAGAAATGAAGTTTTGAATGAATGCATGAATGCTACAAACATGGTTAGTAGTTATACACACGGTCAATGTTCGAAGTCACAGTATGAAGCCAGCGATAAGAATCAGCGTGGGTAAGTTCTAAGGCTTATTCATCGTCAGAAGCGGGTTCTCTTGATAATCGAGGCTCAACGCTTCTCTTTGAAATATTATCGGTTGTTGAATACTCGAAGTCAATAATATTTTCAAGAAAAACTGCTTTGATCGTCTCGCATGACAATTATTCTAAGCTACGCTGAATAATTTACGCACTACATCCTAAATGGCGAGGATGGGTTATGTGTTCTGACCACTCGACCCGTAAGTTCTCTTGAAAGCAAAATGTCTTTGCAAATACTTGCTAAACAAATACTCCCAAGACAACCTCCAGAGAGAGGATCTCAAATTAACTCCGTAAATCTTGAGACTTCTCACAAGTTAATGGGACTATACCCCACCTAGATCTTAGAATGTTTCTTAAATCCGGGTTAGGATTTCTCCATCGGATGAAATCGCGAACACACAATAAGAAAAACAAACATGCATACATGAAAGCTTAACCTTTTTTCTTTTGAAAACAAAAAGCTTGGTGCTCTTGGCGGTCACATTTTTTTAAATCAAAATTTGGTACTCCCAGTGATCGCCATTTTTTGTGCGTTAAAGTGCGCTGGGAATCGAATCGGATTCGGATCCTCTGCTCAACGATTTACTCTTTTGATTTGTTTATAAAGATGCCATGAGCATCAAACTTTATTATTTTCAACACAAGAAATTATGATTATGAAAAGGGGAAAGATGTTATACCCTCGATTGATTATGATATGCATTATGACTAGCGCAAACTAGGCGTAGCGCATTGGGGAGATTCGGGCAAGGGGTTTGTTATATAAAGAATAGATGGAGCACCCTAAATATATATGGTTATCCATAGCTTTATATATGAATATGTTTGATATGTTTGTGTGTTTTAATTGCTATTTCTATGATTGGGAAAGTTTCTCCTTTAGGATTTTAAGAAGGATAGATTATATGGGATCCTAAGTTTTGTTATTATTGTGCTGCATAAAGATCATTGGATCTTCTGCATACATATCCTTAATGGGAATCGAGCATTTGTAGCTCGGATCTAAAGGGATCTATGGTTTGTTTGGTTTGAGGAGAATGAAATTTGCTCGCGGATGAGACCTTGTGCCGTATTCTCAAAGGATGTTGAGAAAGTCGAGCAATCGTAGTTCCCATATGCTAGTGGAAGCAACGGGATGTTAGTAAAGAGACAGGATAAATGTCATCTTAATGAAAAATGTATTTAATCTATTTCATCACATACATTTTGAAAGGTTGATTGATTGATATCTTTCATCGTAAGTTATAGGTGTTTTGCTTGAGTGTACAAGCGTTACCACTTACATGTTTAAGAAAGATGTTTGAAAAATGATTGAATCTTTTAATTGTAATGGGTGTTTTGCTTGAGCGTCTGCGTACCACTTACGATTAAGAGATGTTTTGTTTGAAAAGAGTTTGAAGAGTTTTTGTTGCATGTGATGTGATAGATGAGATACTTATTCCATAGAGATGATAGCGTCTAAATCTCGAGGAGAAATTGATTGGATTAAGGGATGCTTTTAAGAAGCCCATGGGTCCTTATATTGTAAGCCCAGAGAAGGCATTCAGGGTCATCGAGGTCCTTGTATAAGCTCGAGGAAGCTATAGGGTATGGTTGGGCTTTAAGAGGGATTTCAGGAAACCATCCTCTTAGGATCGAGCAATTTGGAAATTATACTCTCGGGGTTCTATCCTAGCGGGTGATTCTTTGTATTGGAAGCCCAATAGGAGGTTGTTAGAGATTTCCGTCTCTTTCTTTGTATGATGTGACTAAACTCAATGAGGAGTTCTTTTGAGCAAGCCCAAGAGAGGCACTCAGCAGGAGTGTTGTCTTATATGAAGCCTAAGCGGATGCTAAACTCGGATGAATGAGTTTTCTTATATGAAGCCTAAGAGGAGGTGAACTCGGATGAATGAGTTACCTTGTACAAAGCCGAGGAGGCTATCGTGGGGAAACTGGTTAGACTAGTTGTTATGTTATAACTAGGCGATTGTATATACAAGTGTGTGTCATTGTCATACCCAAAATTTGCCCTCCTATTTCTCAAGACATTTATACATCCATACTGAGGATTCCTCAGGGTTGATCGAACAAACCTCTCCTAGACATCAACCCAAACTAGGGTTTGGCAATTCAGATCAAGATGGACTCCCATCTCCAATGGTCATCATGACTCTACATTCTTCAAAGAATCTCCATGTCAAGTTTCAAGCCTCACGTCAAGTTTCCTCGGACAATTGCTCGGATGGTTGAAAATTGTTGTATTGGACAAAAAGTCAGCTGTGGTCAATACAGTCAAACTTCGATTTTTGGTCAACATCATCATTTTGAAGTCACATTCATTATGTGATCAAGGGTTGATCATGATTCATCAAGAAAACTCAAGATTTGCACAAAATCAAACTTTCCAATTGGGGTTTCTCGGTGAAAAGTCAAGCGTTTGTTGAGCATAACTTCTTCATAATTTCTGAAATTTTTCCATCCTCTCATTTTAAAGGAAATTCAATTCTCTACACTTCATGTCTCACAAGAATGTTCAAAAATGCTTCATTTGGAAGGTATGGATCAAAACATTATAGGTCCTTTTCAAAGTCAACAAAAGTCAACTTTTTGTTTGAAGATTTATTGAGCATGGAAACTCCATTGAGATGAAACCAAAGTTTGGTTAGAGGACACTTAGAGCTTTCTAAAAGCCAAGAACACTCAAAAATGTGGAAAATTAAGCAAAATACACCTTGCACAAGTTGGGTATTTTGAAGAAGTGCACTGAAGATACTTGTTAAAATCAAAATTTTGCAAATGGGCCTAGTTTTCTTCATTCAAACTTGTTCCTTAGACAATTTGGAACATCCAAGCCCAATGCCACGAATTTTAGCTTTATTTTCTATTTAATTTGGATTTTATTCATTTAAATACAAATTAAATTAAAAATAAGGTATAAAATCAAAATTAAATGTAAAATTGATTTTTCTCTCATGTTTGAGATCCAAGTAACTCAAATATTTTTCACATTGATTGATCATTATTTGCTCTTGAATTGACCTAAATCCATCCACTATAATGTACAATGCATACAACATGAGAAAAACGAGAAAAATTGCCTCAAAGAACCCTAACCTAAAGTCAAAACGTGTTCTTGAAGCACTTGCAGCCTTGGTTTTAGCTCGTTTCAATTGATTCTAAGCCTTCCATTGCATTCATTGGTGTCTTTAGAATCGATCCGACCTTTACAACACTCAAAACATCAAGAATCAAAAACACGACTTGGTTTGTTCTTACTTTCTCAAAATTCAGATTATTATTCATGCATTATTAACGTGTTTTGATGTTTGTTTTGTGTTTAGAACAAAGTTTGCAAGCTCTGGATGACTTAATTGCATTTCCATGGCCCGAATCGAAATACACCATGTTTAGGATTTTGGTTCGAATTAGGGTCTCTAAATAGGATAAATTGAATGAACGATACCACCATCGTGCTTTCGAATGAAGTTTCTAATCGAACCATGGCTTTAGATTTCATTTATATTGCTTCTTGGATTTTGATGTTTGTAGGGGCCTTAGTCGAATGAAGCCGGCTTCTTTTCAAAATTTCAAATGAAGATGAAGATCTTGGCGTTTACAGGTTCCAGAAATCAAGTTTATAAAAAGCAACGTTTCATTTACTAAACACCAAAAGCGCTTTGGTGATGGTTAAGGCGGAGGTGTTTTCATCAAGAGGTCACTGATTCGATCCTGGCAAGACCATAAATTTTTGCCTCTTTACAAACTAACTTCTATTTTTTCATATTTTTATATTTTCTTAAATATTTTCATGCTATTTTAATTTATCTTCAAATAATTTTATCATGCATCTAAAAAACACCAAAAATATTTATTTTTGCATAATCATCGAGAAAATGTTTATTTAATTTTTAATAAAAATTATTATTTTGCATGCATATTTAATTTAATTGCTAATTAATCGTTTAAATGACTTTTAATTGTTTTAAATTATCAAATCAACTCAGAAAATTACCAAAAATTTATCTTATCATATTAACATCATTACTAACACAAAAACTTTTTCTCATTCAAAAATACCTGTTTTTACTAACATTTTCTTCTTATGCAATTTTCTCGTATTTTACGATTTTATACATTACATGAGTTATACCTTAGTTTGATTTTTCTTGCTTTTCTTTTCAATTATGTAATTGCCTATGGGATGTAATAGTTTAACTAGGGCTTTTATTTTCTGCACTCTGATTATGTATCTGCCCCAAAGCCATGTAATAGCGTAGGACATTTACTTTCCGCACTTTACTTCCGCAATTTATTTTCTGCACCCTATATACTACTAGTAATTAGGCGTGTATGGCAAGATAAAATTGGACATAGACCACTCATAATTCCAAGATAAAAATATTTGAATCAACACCCTCTTTTCACACATGCACCCCTTAGGGTAATTCTCTCTCGTTGCCTTTACGAATACAAATGGTAAAGTCCCTCGAACGTAGAGGTATTCTAGCACCGTTGCCTACAAACAAATCATCATAGTCCCTTCAATACAAAGATCATAGACCCACGATGTCGCCTACGAATACATGATCTTGACCCTCGATAGTTGCCTACGAAAATGATGATAGTCCCGGAATGTGCTAGGATACTCCACAAGTTGCCTTCTATGACCATACGATGTCCCTTGAATGTCCCCTTACATCCAGCGAATAGGGTTACCTACCAACTAATGGTACGGATAGCGCTATTCTAAAGAAGTAAAATAACAAGCAATTACGAGTAGGTAATAATACTTTTAGTTGCTTGCTCTATCAAAATACTTTTCACACCTCACTTTTGTCAAAGTTCAAACTCTTTTCAAAGCGAAACATTTCCAAACACTTTGTATACATTCCTACATGAATCATTACAAAGTCAAAGCGAAATGCCTTTTCAAAACATTTTTGTCAAACACACGAAAGCACATTTTAAAATGATCTAAGAGCAACTAAGAGCCGTAGATAACGACGGATGGAAAGGGGTTAATACCTTCCCTTTTCATAACCTTACTCGAGAATCTAACGAAGGCCTTTTCTGTTCTTTTCACCTTCCTTAATTGGATAAAAGAAAAGTCGGTGGCGACTCTTGCTATACGCACATTTGCGATACAAAATCTAAAAGTCGGTTCAGTATTGCAGGCTGGCGACTAGGAGACACCCTAAAGAGAATGCCTCATGGATTTTAGATCATCTTTCTTGTTTCTGTTTGACTTGCTTGCTTTATCTTCAAGGGTTGCTTGGGTATTATATTTGTGGGGATCCTACACGGATCAGGGTTCCTTTAGGTAAGTAGCAATAAATCGTCGTCGCGACCGTTAGGCGTATCGAAGCGGTCAACATGATGGCTACGTTAGTGTGACACTTTAGATGTCTGATACTCTTCATTTCCAAGTTGAGGATAGTATTTGGCTTCTGCGTGGTGTCATCACACTAACTAAACTTTTAGAACCTTAATTGACCCATCTTGGCCATTAGAAGGTAGTGAGATGGCTTTGTCAGATAAGGTGGTGATACTCGATGCTACGCTCATTGAGATCAGACTTTTGGGATATTTTCGATCGACCACTTGGTAGTCGTATTGAAATAAATGCCTCGAGAAAGATCAATGATATGAGATTCCTAGAACGGTTACTATTATAGGACGAGATGAACCAACTCAAACTTTTGGTGGGGTAATCACCTATACTTCATGCAAGCCTTAAACCTAGGCTCATTGTGTGAATTGTTTGTGTGTGCTAAACATGACATCATGACATCATTTGCATTTGCATATCATTTCTAACTATTTCAAGGACCGAGTTTATCTTTGCTGCTTTTGTAGGGATTATGGCTTCTAGAAAGACTATCCGAATCAACTTCATGGGTATACCTTCTCGACTCAAAGATTTGGTTTGAAGATTCCCGACCATGCTCTGTTCATCAAAAGACATGGTTATCTACTTGACTTGGTTATCTCCGGATTATCAATTAGTTCCTACCTTGGAGGAGTTTTCTAAGCTGCTTGGGATACCAATTCTTGACCAAATGCCATTCACCGGTCTAGAAAAGGTTCCTAGGTACGAAGACATTGCATCAGCCTTACACCTTAAGCGCTCAGATATTGAAGCCAATTGGGAAACAAGAAGTGGAGTTAAGGGTTTACTTGCCAAGTTCCTAATTAAGAAAGCCCGAGAATTCCTCAAGGTTATGAGTTTCCATGAATTTGAAGATATTGTGGCCTTGCTAATCTATGGTTTGGTTCTATTCCCTAACTCGGATCAATTCATAGATGTCAACGCCATCAAGTTGTTTCTTACCCGTAATCCAGTGCCTATCTTACTTGGAGATATTCTACATTCTCTCCATACTCGTACTACTAAGAGACAAGGAACTCTCATGTGTTGCACAGTTACATTCGGTGGTTTATTTCCTTCCTCCATCGGTTTGAAGAGCGAACAAAGATTGAAGTGGTCTCAAAGGTTAATGTCACTCTCTCATTCGGACATCCGTTGGAGGTCTTTTCAAAAGGACTTCACATTCATTGAGCGTTGGTGAATTCCTAATGTACCACTACTTGGTATAAGGGGAGAGTGTACTTGAACCCTTCTCTAGCTCTCGTAGTTTGGTTTTGCTCGAGAGAGATGGTCCTCATGATATGCTTCTCCAAGATATTGTGTTCGACTACAACCACGATCTCGAGTTACCGCGAAGGTTCATACATGGGGCATGGTAAAGACGATACCAAGACTTTGGGGCACCAAACTCCATTCCTTGGGAACCTTACCTCAAATGGGTGAGAGCTCGAGCTCAAAATCTCATGATGCCATTCACGCTGTTTTACGGTAATTATGGAACTGTTGCTATAGGTGACGAATCCTATACCGTTCTCCATCATGACCTACGATTTTGAAGACTTGAAGAGATCTGGATTCAACTTAAGAAGAGGGATACCTTTGAAGCTCGAGTGCTATGCAGCGAGAAGAAAGTGTTAGAGTTGACCAAGCTACTTCACGAGGAGCGAAGCATCAACGCCTACCTCGGCACCAAGAGGAAGCGCCCATGGGAGACTTAGAGCTTTAGGATTTATATGTTTTTCTTTTATTGTTTTGAACCATCTTTTGTAAAAGAAGAATAAAAAGAGAACTAATAAATGTTTGTTCGTGCTTGTTTAACAAATTTAAATCTCTAAGGTCCTTTAAAATATTGCATTGCATTTGCATAAACATCGCATATCATAGCATAACATTGCATCACAGGTACATTGGAGATTGGTTTTCTCATTCTCTCGCTATTTACTTTAGCAGAAATGGCTCTTGAACAGTCTGTCAAAGATCTCGTTTCGAGAATGCTCGGTTTCATAGATGTTCGCTAGCTTGGTCCAAGGCCAAGAAGATCTGAAGAAGCTCATCAACAGAAAGAAGAAAGTTGTTGGTGTTCTCAACATGGGCAGACGTTACAAAGGTGGTCCTAAAGTGGTTAGCCGGATAGAGCTCTCAGAAGGAAGTGTCAAGGATGAGGGAAGTGTCAAGGGTAATGAAGATGACCAGGCGTGAGCCTAAGAAAGAGGAGGATCGCTCGACTTGCGATACTACGATGAAGATGACAAGTACAAGCAACTTGAAGACCGTCTGAATCTTGTGGAAAACACAGAAGATGTCGAGGCTGAATTTTGATGATCCGAGTCTTGTCCACAGTGTGGTGATTCCTCCCAAGTTCAAAGTTCCCACTTTTGCCAAGTATGATGGCATTTCTTGTCCAAAGCGCATTTGAAGTCCTATGTTGAAGATCAGCCCCGATGACGAGGAAGTTGTGGATGCATTATTCAAAAGTTTGTCCGGAACTCAATTGGGTGGTATTATCATCTAGATAATACCGTAGTACTTAGGGTGACTTGGCGGATGCTTTCTACGGACGATGAGTACAATGTGAATTGACACCACTCGCATGCAGCTACAAAGCATGTCAATGGGTCGTGATGAGAAGTTCAAAGTATGCCGAAATGGAGAGATTTAGCGGAGTTCAACCACCCTTGTCCAATAGAATTGGTTGATATGTTTATGGGAACAACAGACATTCTTCAATCATCGATTGGAAACTCTTCAACCGGATTCAAACGTCTTGACAGGAGGCGTATTGTTGGTATCAAGGTGGGAAGATTCATGTAGAGTCATCTTCAATCTTTGCAAAGATATCTTTCGGTGGTAAGAAAAAGCTAATCTTGTGTGTAATTGCCGAGCCAAGACCGACCGTGCTCAATCGTGGGGCGGTTGTGATCTCGATCTACATCAGCGCACCTCGGTGAGACAGCAGCGTAGCAGCGCCCGCGAGGCGGTTCGAAGATCAACATGCCATTGCCATGAAGCCCAACACATGTTGAAAGCAAAATGATTACTGAAGGATCCTCCTCGGTGTCAACATCCTCTCAGGATACAATCCTAATGCTAAGTGTGCTTACCACTCCAATAGCCCAAGGCACGACACGACAACTTGGGCTCTAAAAACAAGATTAGGGATATGGTGGCTAAGCGATTGAGTTTGACCCTCTGTTGAGACTCCGAATGTGATCAGCGCGATGCCTAACCATGACAAAGTTCCAATCTTTGTTGGGAGGATACTTATGTTTTCAACATAGATGACTTGACCATTTCTCTAATATTGACCAAGAAGAATTTCGTAAGCGGTGTCGATCAGGATGCCACGAAAATTGTCGTTGGTGCCCATCTACACGATGGTTGTGCTTGGTTGAGAAGGCGTGTTCAATGCATGATGGATAGCCGTGAAATGCTATTCACGAAACCCAATTTGGAAAGTTTGACTTTTGTGCAAATCTTGAGTTTTCTTGATGAATCGGGATCAACCACTTGATCACATGATGAATGTGACTTCAAAATGAGGATGTTGACCAAAAATCGGGAAGTTTGACTATATGTTGACCACATTGACTTTTTGTCAATACAATTGATTTTCAACCATCGAGCAATTATGCGAAAACTTGACTTGAGGAGGCGAAACTTGACATGGAGATTCTTTGAAGCATGTGAGGAGTCATGATGACCATTGGAATGTTGGGAGTATCTTGATCGAGAATTGCCAAACCCTAGTTTGGGTTGATTGTCTAGGAGAGGTTTGTCGATGAACCCTTGAAATCCTTGGTATGGATGTATAAAATGTCTTGAGAAATAGGAGGGCAAATTTTGGGGTATGACAGCTGCCCTGTTCAATTTATTGTCTTGGAAGGGTTAGAATGGCATGCTTGCCTTTCGTGACACGAGGTAGAAGATGATTGAACACTCAAGTACATGAAAATTTGAACTACATTCTTTGGTGATGATGCGAGAATGGGCTTCTGATGCCATTTGGAGAAGGTGGAGACTTCGTTGGGGAATGAGTCGTCGCGCTAGACTCGAGATCATTGTCGGGATAGGAGAATAAATCGGAGATGGGCTTAAGATGCCATCTGAAAAGATCGATGTTGGGGAGTGAGCGTCATGGGCTCTGTGAGCGTTCACGAAAGTGGAGCATGGAGATGGGCTTAGATGCCATCCAGTGAGTCTTACATTAGACTTCGTGCTCATCTTTGAATGAAGTTATTGGTTTGTATTGGTTTTTAACCAAATATCGGCATTACGAAAGTGGAGAAATGTTGACAAGTAGTCAGTGGGCTTAAGATGCCATCCAAACATGAGTCGTCGCTAGACTCTGTAATTCTTTATTGATAATAAGAGAGTGAGAATACATCTTCGTCTTGATTACTCACGAGGTATAGTAGTTGGCAAAAATGTGGATAGCTTCTGTTGTTTGCGGTATTGATCAATGCACATTATCGGGAGGATAACTTTGATCTTTCGGATAGTTTTCCCGTCGGCTTGAAATTAATCACGGATCTATTGTCGGAGGACAACGTGGGCGGTCGTTCGAGATAGTTTTCCGTCGGCTTTGGGTATTAATCACAGACCGATTGTCGGAGGACAACTGGGCGATCGTTGAATAGTTTTCCGTCGCCCGGGTATTAATCACTGACTTGTTTGTTTGAAGTGATTTTCACTGTTTGGAAAAACAAAAAACTTTGTGAATATCGTTAGTCTTATGCAAATTATGATGCATGGCAATGTTATGAATGACATATGCACAAATTATGACTTTTTATGAATAACGTGAATGATAAATGTTGTGGTATTTCAAAACATATCCATCAGAAGAAGATGTGGGCCTTCTGCTTGGAGACTTGACCACATTTGGGGATGAAACGGATGGAAACCACGAGAGAAAGATAACCTTGATTCCTCCGATGCACTGCTCGACAAGTCTTGGGCCTAGATATTGTTGAGGATGGTAGAAGTCGAGATGCCTGTTGAGGATCTTATGCATAGACCACATTGGAGAATCTAGGAGGTACTACTGGGGATCTTGCGCATAAATCTTGCTGAAGAGTATTTGATAGTTGCTGGGAGACCGGGTTAGAAGGATCTGGAGCCCGTCGAAACCTCTGGCTAGGGAATAAAAGATGTAGGTTTCCTCCGATGCACTATCTGACCAAGTTTCAAGTCTGGATACCGCTGCTGCCGGGGAAATGATGATTGCTGAGAGATGTTCTGCTTGGGATAAGTACCTCTGCTGGAGATGAATCGTTACTGCTCGGGGACTGATGTGATGAAGCTTGGAATGTTGGGACTAGTGGAGGAAAAGTGTGTACTCCGCTGGGGAAGGTTTGGGATGGGGACATCTCTGTGGGAGATTGTACTTTGCAGGGGAACGTATTGGTGACTTTCGTCGTCATCTCAATTCCTAGAGCCTATAGTAATTATCCCTGTTCGTTCACTTTTCGCACGTTTGTGAATATATTTTTATTGTCAAATGCACATAATCATTCAAAACAAACGTTGGACTTTATGCAAGTAACAATAGCAAAAATTGTAAAGAAAAGAACTCCCTTTATTTGAAATGTGGCGTATGGCCAAGTAGTTTGTACACGAAAAAGTAAAAAGCTATGCGGAAACAATCTTGTTAAGTTCTAACTGCTAGTACTCATATTTCAACTATCTCATCTCCTTGTTGTCGATGAAAGTGAGTGAATTGATCTTCGCCATTTGAATGTTGAGCGATAGTATTAGTTGGAGGTGATACGGACGAGACATAGCCGTCGCTTAAATCCTAACTTTTGCCTAGACCGCCCTTTTGGGTTTCGATCTGGGATACCCTTTTGCCCAAGCCGCCTTTGCGGGTTTCGACTTGCCAGTGTACATGTTTTATATATATCCTTAACTTTTGCAGAACCACTTTTGGTTCGCCAGATGCCACTATTTTGCCTAGGCGACCGACCTAAGCGGAGTCTCTTTTATGCATGTATTTTGGACTATATCTGCGTTCACGAGGGTGGGAAGTCTTCACCATCCATGGTGCTAAGTATCATAGCTCCGCCGGAAATCTTGTCTTGACTACAAATGGTCCCTCATAGGTGGGAGTCTATTTGCCCACAGGATCACCTTGTGGAAGAATGATGCACTTGACTACTAGATCACCAACTTGGTAGACTCGGTGCTTAACTTTCTTGTTAAATGCTCACGATCATTAAGCCCGATAAATCATCCATGGCGGCGGATGGATGGGTCGTTCTCATCAATCAAGTTAATGCGGTCAAGTATAGATCAATCGTCTTCACCTAGCTCTGCGTCTTGGAGGACTGGTTGGCAGTGTCCGACCTCGATAGGTAGGGCTGCCTCATCTTATATACAAGAGAAGAAGGGTTGCCCATTGGCGTTAAATCTTGTGGTCGATAACCATGAAGAGCAAATGGTAAAATCTCGTGCCAATCTTTGTAAGTCCTTTGTCATCTTCGTATAATCTTCTTAATGTTCTTGTTGGCGGCTTCCACGCATGC
The DNA here is from genome assembly GCA_021764765.1 of Vicia sativa. Taxonomy (NCBI): domain Eukaryota; kingdom Viridiplantae; phylum Streptophyta; class Magnoliopsida; order Fabales; family Fabaceae; genus Vicia; species Vicia sativa. The sequence goes on from CM038793.1 coordinate 111,238,804, forward strand.
CATTCATCTTAGGCCGATACGGAGAAGAGTTGTGATGCTTGATCTTGAGCTGCATGCGAGAGTTCGGTGATCATCTTATTGTTGAGATTAGAGCGTTATACTGTGATAATCCTTTAGTGCCGTCCGACATATAAGATTATGCTTGATGAATCGACCCGACATTCTTGGTAACAGATGCGACGAGGCTGCCTCTACCCACTGGTGAAATAAACAATTGCCACAAGGATGAAAGCGATGTCATTGTTAGGCGGTGGGCTTGATTTCTCCAATCATGTCAATGCCCACATTGAAAGCGGCCGGGGGCATTAGAACATTGGTCTTGGAGAGTGCATGCGTTGTCGGCATAATCGGCATTTGTGACAAGATCGAGCATAGCGGTTACAATCGAAACTTCATGGTGGACCAATAGTAACACATTCGAATCTTCTTAGCCATCATTATGACCCTTGGAGTGGGTACCAAATCGCCTTAAGTGTAACTCTTCCATGATACGTCTTCTTTTTGGTCTACGGTAGATGAAACCACAGTCGTGATTGTGCTTGTATAAGATGCCGTTGTTGAGGAAGAATTTGGATGAACCTTCTTAAGAACTTCTTATCATTACGAGATGCCCTGCGGTATATTCACGAGTCTCAGATACCTCTTCACATGTCATAGAACCAAGGTTTCTCTTACATATCAACTCATAACAATATCTTTGGTTAATCAAACTTCTCAATGATGATCACGGGGAGCCTCGTTGTCCCATATGACCTTGAACATAGACGACATAGTAGTGATCGTCTGGCGATTCTCTTCACGCGGAATGTGTTGAAAGTGATCTCTTGAAGAGGATCAAACTCAAAACATGCTCGATATGGAATGTGATTCGGATGCTTTGTATCCCATCGTAATCTGGTGATCACAGCTGAGTCTCCATACACTTGCAAGAACTTGATTCTTAAGTCGATAGCGACTTTAATACCCATGATGCCGCTTCGTATTGGCCATGTTGTTAGTGCAAGCTGAAACATAATTTGGCGGTGAAAGGAGTATGTCCGCTGTAGGAAATGTAATGATGGTGCCAATGCCATTGCAATCGTTTGAGGCTCCATCAAGACCATAGTCCATCGGGATCCTGTTGGAGTCCTTAAATGGGGTCACGACTCTTCGCAATCGTAACTAGAACATCTTATGCGGAAACTCGAACTGCATGGGCGATAGTCATCTCGGCTTGATGAGCCAAATGATCGGCCACTACACTTCCTTTGATCACCTTAAAAGTATCTGGATGTGTCGATCGAGATCATTTGCCATCTTGTTATTCTTCGAGAGAGAGCTGGTTTCTCAAATATGTATTTTATCGGATCCATCTTGAAATCAACAAGGTAGTGTGAGTCAACATATACTATCATAGTCGTGACAGCCCATTAAAAGGCGCAAGTTTTCTCGAGTGTGAGTATCTTGTTTCGGGTAAACTTTTGCTAGGTAGTATATTGCATACTCTTTTCGACCGGACTACGTCATGTTGCTAACACACCCCATTGAGTTCTCTATCTTGTCAAGTACATGATAAGAGGTCTTCCTTGATGCGGCATCGGATAGGAGGATTCTATAGGTACTCCTTGATTTTTCAAAGCGATCTGGCAATCGTTGCTCATTTCACTCTTGATATGTCTTGATGGCTTGAAGATTGGCTCCAATAGCGATTAGATCTGCGGTCTTCCAACTTAGAAAATGGACTCAACAATTGGGCCGAAGGCGTCATACCAATCTCCTTTAGGCAGGGAGTAATTGCTCTTGTTTTTGTTTTGCTTTTCGTATTTTCTATGTTTTGAACAATAAACTCTAAAGCCTAGTGCCTTTCGGGCGTCATGGCTCGTTTGTGAGAGTTATTATCATCATTTGCATATTTTCATTCAATAAAATCGTTGGACTTTTGCATTCAATTGTTGTTTTCTTTCTTTTGCTTTATCACCTTCAAAAAGCTATGTGTTTCTTACACACACCGTGATACAACTGCGAATCACTCCGAATCTAGTTGATACGGTATGCTATTGCTAAATATGACTTGATAATCCGATCTACCAAGCGAAGAAGAGGTGAGGAAGATTGTGAAGTGCGGGAGAACTTGTCGGTACTTTCTGACAAGAAGAACGAGTTATCAGCCACCACGAAACAAGTTGAGGTTGTGAATTGGGGTCTGATGAAGAAGAAAAGAGATCAAGATAGGAAGCGGTCTTGAGCGATTGTCAAAAAAAGATTGATTCGGATGCTACGAGACTACTGTTGAGGTTTTCTTGGTCATATGAAGACATGCGGGTTTGGACATTGATATTGTGGTACACCGATTGGCGACAAAAGAAGGTTTTCTCGGTGAAAGCAGAAGGTTAAATCGCATGCGTCCACGAGATGTCGAGAAAATCAAAGTCAAAGTTATAAACGTTCAATCGGGTTTCTTATTTGTTACTTCTTATCCATAATGGGTAGCTAATGTGGTGCACATGCCCGAGAGGATGGCAAAGATACGAATGTGTGTGGATTCGAAGATCGAACAAAGCAAGTCCGAAGGCGATTTTCCGCTTCCTCATATTGATGTTACGGTTGACAACACCGCTCGACATAAGGTTTTCTCCTTCATGGATGGTTTCTCCGATTACAATCAGATCAAAATGGCTCTGAAGACATGGAAGACTACTTTCGTTACGGGTGGGGCGCTACATTACAAAGTTATGCCGTTCGGATGAAGAACGGCGCCACTTATCGATGCTATGGTGACATTATTTCATGACATGATTAGTCACAAAATAGAGGTCTCGTCGGCGATATGATAGCTCGGTCACTGTGAAGAAGAACATCTTGATCATTCACGGAAACTATTTGATAGGTTGAAAATCAGTTAAGACTTAATCCCAACAAGTGTACCTTTGGAGTCGGATCAGGAAAACTCCTAGGGTTTGTTGTTAGTGGAAAAGGTATTGAGGTTGACCCGCCAAGGTTAGAGCTATTCAAGAGATGCGACTCCGCGCAGGAAGGTCGGAGGTTTCTTGGGCCGATTGAACTACATTGCGGTTCGTTGCACATTTAACTGCTACTTGAGGCAATCTTCAAGTTACTAAAGAAAGATCAAGTGGTAGAATGGAGCGGCGATTGCGGATCACTTTTGACAAAATCAAGGTACCTACGATCCTCTATCCACGATCTTGCCGTAGAAGGAGACCTCTCATCATGTATATGATTATTAGAGAACTCAATGGGGTGTGTGTTGGGGAAACATGGCGTCAGGTCGAAAAGAGCATGCAATATACTACCTTAGCAAAAAGTTTACCATTTGTGAAACAAGATACTCGGACTCGAGAAAACTTACGGCTTTAGCTTAAGTGCTTTCGCCGACTAAGGCGATATATGTTGACTCCACTACCTTGTTGATTTCAAGATGGATCGATAAAATACATATTTGAAACCAGCTCTCTCCGGAAGAATAGCAAGATGGCAAATGATCTTGACCGAATCGACATCGATTACTTCTCGAAAGCGATCAAAGGAAGTGTAATGGCAATCATTTGGCTCATGGCCGTAGATGACTATCGATCTATGCGGTTAATTTCAGGATGAAGATGTTTTACTAGTTGCGATTCGAAGAACCGAGGCCAGACGAAGGACACGAACAAGGATCCCGATGGACCATGGTCTTTGATGGAGCCTCAACGCGCGGCAATGGCATTGGCGCCATCATTACATCCCTAGGGACATACTCCTTTCACCGCGGATTATGTTTGATTGCACTAACAACAAGGCGAATCTGAGCGTGCATTATGGGTATTAAAATTGCTTTTGACTTAGAATCAAGTTCTTGCAAGTATATGGAGACTCGACTTTAGTGATCGGTCGGATGAAGGCGAGTGGGATACGAAGCATCAGATCTCATTCCGTTATCAAGAGCATGTTACGAGTTTGATCCCCTACTTGAAGAGATCACTTTCAATCACATTCCACGAAGAGAATCGGTTAAGCGGACGCATTGGCTACTATGTCATCTATGTTCAAGGTCGGATGGGACAACGAGGCTCCCAGTCATCATCGAGAAGTTTGACGAACCGGCATATTGTTATGAGCTTGATCTGAAGAGAAATCTTGGTACTATGACATGAAGAGGTATCTTGAGACTCGAGATATCCATGAAGCATCATCAATGATAAGAAATTCTTGAGAAGATTTGCATCAAATTCTTCCTCGACAATGGCATCTATACAAGCGCAACCACGACTTGTGCTTACTCTGCTTGTGTAAATGGAAAACATTGGAGCGTATCATGGAAGAATTACGAAGGCGCATTTGGTACTCACTCCGATGGACACACCATGGCTAAGAATATTTTGAGAACGGGTTACTATTGGTCTACCATGGCTGATTGTCACTATGCTCGATCTTGTCACAAATGCAGTTATGCAGGCAAAGTACCGCATTACCTCGGTACCTACAGAATGTTCTACTGACTCCTCGCCTTTTATGTGGGAATTTACATGATCGGAGAAATCAAGCCTCGACTTCAATGGACAATGTTTCATCCTTGTCAATTTCTATTTCACCAAGTGGGTAGAGGCATCCTCGTTACATCTGTTACCAAGAATGTTGTGGCTCATTTCATCAAGCATAATCTTATGCATCGGTATGGCACTCCGAAAGTATCATCACGAGATAACAACTCTAATCTCAACAACAAGATGATCACCGAACTCACGCAGAGTTCAAGATCAAGCATCACAACTCTTCTCTTATCGGCCTAAGATGAATGGCGCGATGGAAGCCGCCACAAGAACATTAAGAAGATTATCTGAAGATGGCGGTGACTTACAAAGATTGGCATGAGATGTTACCATTTGCTCTTCATGGTTATCGCACTCTGATCAGACATGATAAAGGGCAACCCCTTCTCTCTTGTATCACGGTATGGGCGGTCCTACCAATCGAGGTTCGAGATACCCTCGACGAGTCCTCCGGGCCGAGTTAGGTGAAGCGATTGGGTCGAGACTCGCCTTGACAGATTAATTTGATTGATGAGAAGCGACTCCATCGCCATGGGCGGATCTATCGAAGCGAATGATCGAGCATTTAACAAGAAGGTCAAGCATCGAGTCTACAAAGTCGGTGATCTAGTAGCGCATCATTCTTCCTGAGGTGATCGGGGAAAATGGACTCCCCTACGAGGACCATTTGTAGTCAAGGCAGTATTTTCACGGAGTATGTGCCACCATGGATGGTGAAGACTTCCACCACAGCGAGCGAGACATAGTCAAAAATACTACGCATAAAAGAGACCGCTAGGTCGTGGCCTAGGCAAAAATAAGGGCATCTGGCCGAACCAAAGGTTCGGGCAAAGTTAAGGATATATACGAAACATGTACACGGCAGTCGAAAACACGAAAAGCGGCTTGGGCAAAAAGGTATCGGTGGGCGAAAACCGAAAGGCGGTTTAGGCAAAAGTTAGGGATTTAAGCGTACGACTATGTCTCGTCGGATCACTATCTACTTCTGACTACTATATTCAAGATTCAAATGGCGAAAATCGGTCCACTCACTTTCTCTGGCGACAAGGAGATGAGATAGTTGAAATATATGAGTACTAGCATAGTTGGAACTTAACGAGATTATTTCCGCATAGCTTTTACTTTTCTTGTACGACTACTTGGCCGCCATACATTTCAAATAAATACAGTTTCTTTCTCTTTACAATTTTCTTTGTTGATGTTTGCATAAAGTCCAACGTTTGCTTTGAATGATTATATCGTTTGACAATAAAAATCTATTTACAAACATGCAGTGAACATACAAAAGTAATTATTACGAGCTCTAGGAATTGAGATAGCGACAAAGTCACCAATCAGTTCCCATGAGCATGATCCCAGTGTCACTCACAACAAACCTTCCCGGAGGAGTCTACATTGGTCCCAAGCGGTGATTCCACTCAACTAAATCACGTTACATCGGTTCCCAAGGTAGCACTTCATCACCCAAGGGTATTTATCTAACAAAATATCTCGGAACCATCATTTCCGTGATATCGGACACAAGCTTGGTCGGATAGTGCATCGGAGAAGAAACCTACATCTTTTATTCCTCGGCCCGGAGATGTCAGCTCGAGATCCTTCTAACTTTGGTCTCCAGCGGTCATCAAACACTCTTGATGGGATTTACACAAGATCCCCAGCAGTACCTCCTGGGCTCTCCCCGTAGGGTCTATGTATGAGATCCTCGACAACGTGTTTCTCGATCTCTACCATCCTCAACAAATATCTAGGCCCAACTTGGTCGAGATAGTGCATCGGAGGAATCAAAGTTTTCTTTCTTCTCGGGGTCTCCATTCGTTGTCCCCAAAGCAGTGAAACAAGCAGAACATGCATCTTCTTCAAGATGGATATGTTTTGAAATACCAACATTTATCATTCATACATTTCTAATAAAGTCATAATATATGCATATGTCATTCATACACATCGTCATGCATCATACTTTGCATAAGACTAACAATATTCTATCAAAGTTTCTCTTGTTTTCTCCAAATTGAAAATACGGCATAAGCGGTCCGGGATTAATGCGGCAGACGGGAAAACTATCGACAGCCGCCTAGTTGTCCTCCAGACAATGGTCGGGATGTAATGCGAAGCAGACGAGAAAACTATACGAGCGAGGGCGGAAAACTATCTGAGCGACCGCCTCGTTGTCCTCCGACAACGGATCCGGGATTAATACCGGCCGAGACGGGAAAACTATCGACGATCATAAGTTATCCTCCGATCGCAGGCATTGGATCGATGCCGAAACAACGGGAAGTTGTTTACCATTTAGCCAACTATTATCCTCGGAGAAATCGACCTGATTCTCTCATATTATCAACAACATCTGCGTACGACTCGGTTTCCTTGGATGGCATCTTAAGCCCATCTCCGACTACTGTCAACACTCCTCCACCTTGAATCATGTTTGGTTAAAACCAATACAAACCAATAACTTTATTCAAGATGAGCACGAAGTCTAACATCGATTTCCTCCGGATGGCATCTTAAGCCCATCTCCATGCCCTCCACTTCGAGCGTTTACGAGCCTAGCGTCACGGCTCACTCCCAGCATCGTTCTTTTCGGATGGCATATTAAGCCCATCTCAGCTAGTTCCCTATTCAAACAATAATCTCGAGTCTAGCGTTGAATCATTCCCAGTGAATTCTCCACCTTCTCAAATGGCATCTATGTTTCCATCCTTGACCAGCAGTAGTGCAAATTTTGGGTGTACTCGGTGTTCAATCATCTTCTACCTCCAGTCACGAAGGAAAACACGTAATCTAACCCTTCGATTACAAGAAGATTGAACAGGGGCAGCTGTCATACCCAAAATTTTCCTCCTACTTCTCAAGATATTTCATACATCCCTACTCAAGATTCCTCGAGGGTTGATCGAATGAACCCTCTCTGACAATCAACCCAATCTAGGGTTTGGTATTTCTTAAATCAAAATGGACTTCAACATGGTCATCATGCCTCCTCATATGCTTCAAAGGTTCTCCATGTCAAGTTTCAAGCCTCCTGAGTCAAGTTTCCTCAGATGATTGCTCGGATGGTTTGAAAATCGGTTATATTGGACAAAAGTCAATGTGGTCAACATACAGTCAAACTTCATGATTTTGGTCAACATCCTCATTTTGAGTTACATTCATCATTTGATCAAGGGTTGATCATGATTCATCAAGAAAACTTCGATTTGCTCAAAAGTCAAACTTTCCAAATTAGGGTTTCTTGATGTTTTGACATATAAATTCTTCATACTTTCTAGAATTTTTCCACAACCTCTTGTTTTGAAGGAAATTCCATTCTCTAAAACTTCATGTCTCAAAGAATGTTCAAAAATGCTTCATTTGGAAGGTATGGATCAAAACATTCTGAGTCCTTTTCAAAGTCAACAAAAGTCAACTTTTGTTTTTGAAGATATATTGAGCATGGAGACTCAATTGAGATGAAACCAAAGGGGTTGGTTAGAGGACTCTTAGAGCTTTCCAAAAGTCTAAGAACATTCAAAATGTGGAAAATTGAACAAAATACACCATTCACAAGTTGGACATTTTGAACAATTGCACAAATGTTGTCAAAATGCAATTTTATCCAAATGATATTTTATGATCAAACTTGATCATAATATTATTTGTGACCTATTCATGCTTAGCCATGACAATTTTCTATTTATTGATTTATTTTTGAATTTAAAACCATTTAATTCAAAATTAAATTATATAAAATATGAAAATAAGATATTTTCAAAAGGGTAATTTCTATCAAACTTGAGGTCCAAGATAGCTCATGGAACATACCAAATTCGTGCTAGCTCTCACATTAAAGAAAATCAATTTTTTCCAAAATTTGATTTTATTTGAAAAATATTTATGCACATTCATGATCAATCTTTTTCCTTCTTTTTGCTCTCTAATACACTCTATAAATACAAGTTGTGCAGCACACACGAAACCTAGCTCAAAGCATAACCCTTATTTTGCCAAAAATTTCTCAAAGTTGGAAAATTGAATTTCAAGTTCAACAGGTTTTGGCAAACTAACCATCAAACACCTTCTGAGGTTCCAGTGATCGAAACCATCCTCTTGAAGCCAAGTACTGAACTCAGATCCCAAGCTTGCTCCGGTTTGGTAATTTTCTTGAATTTGATTTTCGTATTTCATGCATCATTAATCGTTTTATCTGTTTATGAATTCAGGATGCTTGTTAGGTGTGTGAACCCTAAACTTGAGCGTCCGAAACCATATTGTTGAAGGCTTTGATTGAGCGATAGAGAGCATTCTCAATGAAACTAATGGCACCATTGAACTGGCCATCAAATTAGGGGTAGGGTATCCCTTTGCTATTTATTTCTCTTGCGGGTTTGAGATTTGTTTGGAGAAGGCAATAGGAGCTAGAACTCCGGCGTCGTTGCCGATATTGAACCGGCCGAGCAGCGTGGCCAATCCGACTTCACGATTCGCTCCTTGTTCCACAGGGGTCCACATACGGTATTGGTTTGAATTCAAATCGAGGACACCGTACATTATAAACCATTGGTTTTATTTTCAGACACCAAAGACCACGTTGGCGATGGTTAAGGCATTGGCTAGAAAATTCTCTCAATGGTCATGGGTTCGAACCACACGGGACCGGTTTTCCTTTTCTCTTTTACAAACTTCATATTTTAACTATTTTCATATTTTAGTAATATTTTCATATTGTTTTAATTTAACTTTAAATAGTTTTTATCATGCATTAAAAACACCAAAACATTTTATTTTTGCATTATTTTTGAGAAGCGTTTATTTAATTTATAAAATTAAAATTATTATTTTACATGCATATTTAATTTAATTTCTATTTTATCATTTAAATCACTTTTAATTGATTTTAATTATTAAATTAACTCCAAAAATCCCAAAAATTATTTTAGCATATTAATGTTATTTCTAGCATGAAAAATTTTCTCATTCAAAATTATTATTTTACTAACATTTTCATCTTATTCGATTTCCTCGTATTTTCAATTTTCATACATTCACGGGTTATCTCGTCTCGGACAATTTTTATCGTTTTCTTTTCATATTATGTAATTGCCTATGGATGTAATAGTTTAATTAGGACATTTATTTTCCTTTTCAATTATGTATCGCCCCAAAGCCATGTAATAGCGTAGGTTTATCTTTCCGCACTTTACATGATTTACATTACACCTATAAACTGCTTAGTAATTAGGCGTGTATGGCAAGACTAAAATTGAACATAGCTCACTTATAGTTCAAGATAAACATATTTGAATTTGACACACTCTTTCACACATGCCTTAGGGTAATTCTCTGCCTTTACGAATACAAATGGTCATGTATGAATGTAGAGGTATTCACGTCGCCTTCAAAACAAATGATCATAGTCCCTTGATACAAAGATCATAAGACCCACAATGTCGCCTCCGAATACATGATCTTGACCCTCGATTGTAGCCTCGAAAAAATAATGATAGTCCCTTGAATGTGCTAGGATACTTCCTATAAGCTTTCTATGACCATCGATGTCCCTTGAATGTCCGCTTACATCCAACGAATGGGGTTACCTACCAACTAATGGTATGGATAACGCTATTCTAAAGGGCGATCAAATAACACGAAAGCGACCAATTAAGGTAGGTAATAAGACTTTTGGTTGCTTGCTCAATCAAATACTTTCACACCTCACACTCTTTGTCAAAGTTCAAACTCTTTTCAAAATAAAACATTTCCAAACACTTTGTATACATTCCTACATGAATCATTACAAAGTCAAGCGAAATACCTTTTCAAAACATTTTTGTCAAACACCGAAAGCACAATTTTTTTTAAAGTGATCTAAGAGCAACTAAGAGCCGTAGATAACTACGGATGGAAAGGGGTGCTAATACCTTCCCTTTTCATAACCTTCTCTTACCGAGAATCTAATGAAGGTCTTTTCTGTTCTTTTCACCTTCCTTAATTGGATAAAAAGAAAAGTCGGTGGCGACTCTTGCTATCCGCACATTTGCGATACAAAATCCTAAAATGGGTTCAGGTATTCTGATTGTGTGTGTGTGTGATATGTACTCACGGGAGTTTATGAAGAAATATATAAGCAGATGCATGATGTTTATTTACAAGAGTTTATGAAGGAAATATAAACAAGTGTTTGTGAAGCGAGCGTTTAAAAGCAGTAACTTGATTATTTACAAGTTTGAATTGTATACAAGTAAGTATGTACGAGCAGTATTTATGTACAAGAGGATGTGGATGTACATAGGAGGGTCGGGACTTACACCATAAGGGAGGCCCATTGGTTTAAAAGCAGTTTCACCGGGAATAATGCTCCTTCTAATACCAATGGTATTTAGTGTACAGTGAAGTGAAAACAAACAATCGAGTTTATGCACTTGAGTATTTACAAAATATCACATGTTATGTACAAGTAAAATAGATGTGTACATAAATGAATTGGATATGTACAAGGAAATAATTATGTACATAAAGAATGTTGGGACTTACACCATAAAGGAGGCCCATGATCGGTTAAGAAATTCGAGGAAAAAACGAATGCGGTTTTATCGTCAAATCGGATCGATCATGGAAAAAGATGTAAGTTTGATGAAATTTTTTGAAGAAAATGATTTTGAAAGTGTTTTGAAAGATTAAATTTACTTACAAGAAGTTTGAAAAAGAATCGGGCTTCGAAAGTTTGAAAAAATCACCTTTGAAAGTGCTTTGAAAAGTATTCAAATGTATCGTTTTCGGCTCGATAAAAATATAATCGGATGAAAGTTTTTCTGAAAATTTTTGACACTATCATAAAATAGATATGTTAATTGACATGTGTACAAAAAATCACCTCAAAATGAGGAGTTTTGATTGGGTTTTGAAAAAGTCAAAGTTTGTAAAAAAATGAAGAAAAATTACAAAGTTTGGCAAAAAAAATAGTCCCAAGGCTACTCGAACCTGGGACCATTAGGCAAGGCATGGCATGAAAGACTTAAGAGTGAGCTGGCAACATGTTGAAGCGCAATACATCCGTGTATTGAAATCAAACCATGGAATTATATTATAAACAGATTTTAAATTTGAAAAAGCATGATGTTCTTCATCTTCTCTAATCTTGATCAATCCTCAAATCCTTATTTCTTGATGAAATTGAATGATATAAACATCAAACTTGATCGTTTTAGCCGGGAACATGATGATGTCATTTAATTTCATTTATTTTAAACTTAACATGATTAAATTCTTAGAAATCACGGAGAACCCTAATTTTGAAAATCTAATTGAAATCGTGTATGATTGATGAATTGATCAATTGATTGAGGGTTATTGATCGATGATAGTGTAAAACAAAAGCGGCCAAGAGTTTTTTGGACTGGAACAAGGAATCATAGAGTTTGAAGTTCGTCTTCTTACCTCTTGGTGAGATCGAAATTGATGATGGAGTGTTTCCGTTGTGTTTTGATGATTCCTATAGCACCGGACTTCAGGATCGTGTGAGGATAGATGCACATCATGAATTAGCGGATCATTCCCACCAAGTCCACGCATAAGCTTCAATGTGAAACTTGAATTTGATGTTAGAGGTGTTACGAGGTTGAAGTTAATGAACGCATCATCCATATGGGTATGTTGATGATGTTTGAGTGAAAAAATCACAACTTAGAGCAATGATCCAATTCGAATGTTAAAGCGGTTTGGGCATGTTTGAAAGTGTAAAATGCAAATCTGCTTTCTAGCTATTCTTGTGTTGATTTTAAGTTACAAACTAGTTCTATTAGTTGTTTATGACACATTAGACACCAAATATCTCATAGCTCTTCATAAGTTTTGAAAAATGCAAAATTTCCAATTTGAACTATCTTACTTGAAATTTAAGAAAGAAGTGAAAAAGCTTGTTTTGGCATAGCTTTGGTGTAGTTTCAAATGGCCAACATGACCTCTATTTATAGGTCAAAAGTTCTGAATAGTAAGTGAAGAAGATTGGCTTTAGTATTTACAAGTTTTAGAGGCAGGAAGTCATTTTGCAATAAATGCAAAGGAAGCTTCCTTTTAACCATAGTTAATTATTCAACTTGATCTTATCCATCATAATTACTCTTCATCTGATTTTTTATCAGCTCTATCCCTCTTTGCAAGGTGGCATGGCTTCTAGAAGAAGAAACTCAAAAATGACCTATAATCTTGAAAGTTGTACTTGAAAATCAAGGATTTTGGAGCTCTATGTTTCAAAATCAAAGTATAACTAGACACCATGGATTTGCAAGTTCTTGACATTTTGGAAAGCTTGCTTCAAGGGTACAACTTTCATGTTTTTAGTTTTTTCCAATTCCAAGTGGAACTATGTGAAAAAATGCCATGAAGTTTGGAAAAAATGTGAAATTTTAACACTTTGAAAATTTTCTAAGTGTTGAAAATTTTGACTTTTATTGACTTTTCAAATTTCTTGATTTTTATGAACATGATGGATCATTTGAGTATTTTGATGATTGAAAAAGTTTTGTCTTGAAAAGTTGACCAAAAGTCAAAGTTTGACTTTCGGTCTGGATGAAAGTTCATCGGATGATCCGAAATTGTTGATGAATTACTGAACACGTGATGTTTTGAATCGAGTTAATTGAACATGTTGTATTTAATATATGAATATCAATCTCTAATAAAAAAAGTCATTCATTGATCAGAAAATCGGTAATTGGTCATCCTCGATAAAAACCCTAATTGGTCGATCCTCGATAGATCATGAGGAAAAATTGGATATCTGAAGATCAGAGGTTGATGATTTGATCAAGATAAATCAATTGAGGTGAATGAAGCTCAAACCCTAATTGATTGCCTCTTGAATCAGATGAAAAATTGATGAAACCCTAATTTTGACCTGTAGAAACTACACCCGATTAATTCTGTTCTGAACTGTTAATGATACAATGATGCAAATGTAAGGTGGTATATTAGGTCAAAAATTGGGGTATGACAGTATGTTGTAACAACCAGTAGTGAAAAAAAAATTGAAAAACCTAAGGAGAATGATAATATGGTTGAAGGGAGTAATAATGAGGTTGAGGAGAGTTCTGGTGAAAAAAGAGTAGAGATTGAGAAAAATCCACCAACATCATCTGAAAGGAAGGTTGTAGAAAAGGTAGAGAAGGAAGCACCTATTGTTGTTCCTCCTCCCATACCCCTTTTCTCCCTCAAAATTTTGTGAAGCTCAAGTAGACTCCCAATCCAAAGCATGTGTGGAGGTGTTGAAAAATACCCACACCAATGCACGTTAAATGCGAGGTCTTGTATAAAAGAAAATTTAAGGACCATGAAACTAGGAAATCATTAGCATTAAGAAGGAAGGTCAATATTCGTGATGGCGGATGAAATAACTAAGCCTAGACTTGAAAAGTTGATACTTAGGATAGACCAAAACCACCACCATAAGTCCAAAAGAATGAAACACCCACAAAGAAAGAAAAGAAAAGGTGAGGGATATGTGAGATTGCTTGATAAGTTGCCATGAAAAGCGAAGATTATTAAAAGTTCGATCGAGGATTCATTCTTAAGAGAACCACGATGAGTTCTTGCACTCACAGTCGTCGAGCTATGACATTAACCAAAGTGATGTGGGAGGCAACCCACAGTTTTCAATTAATATTTTCCTTTTATTGTTTGAACTTGCAGAAAATAAAAGATCTTGATTGCTTATCACGTCTACCATATCTAGAAACATCTATAGTTGATCATCTCAAAAATGAGTCGGTGCCCACACATATTCCTCTAGATATTTATTCTTCTTTGGTGGTGACACCATTAATAGTCACGATAGGAGAAGGCGTGTCTCTCCATCTGTAACTCACCTCCTCTCATCATTTGCATGGTCATATTCCTGGACACCACCGTATATTTTCACTTTTGTAGGTACTTCCTCAAAAATGAGAAATATGATGGCAATTGAGGAAAGAAGTTTAGCATTCGGATATCTCGTAGTACAAGATGTCAGTAGAAGTGGTCAACAAAGACATGATCAACAAGGAAGGATCATTACAAAAATTAGTTTGTAGCCCTTAATGTAGATTCATTAGTTCTATTTTCCTTTTCCACCTTTCATGAAACATTGAGGACAATGTTTGGTTTAAGTGTGGGAGGGACTTTACCGTTTTCATTTATCGCTTTTTAGTTTAATTGATTACTTTCTAGTTTATTCGATGTTTTAGGGATTTCTCTGTTTTAAATATTTTATCGAGTCATTGCATGTGTTGTCGAGTCTCATCGTGATTTTCGGTTGTTGAATTTCCGAAATTTTAAAATTTTAATCTTCAAAATTATATTTTGATGCATTACACACACTAAAGTGTATAGGTTGTCAAACTTTAGGTTGTGTTAGAGAAACTTGGGAAAGTTTCGATAAAATCGATCTGTTAGGGCACCTAAACCCTCATTATGTGATATCGATTGGTACCATTATGCGATACCTTTGGCTTAAAGTTTTCAAAGTAGCTCTTAATATTTTAAATTAGCAATCAGGACCATCTTATATACAAACTACGTAGGGAGTCGACGAATATAAGTGAATGATCCCAATTTTAATAAGTAAATGATTTAATAGAAAAATAACCTTCTAAGTTAGGTGACCCTCACTTTGGTCATTTATCCAACAGTTATTATGCCTATAAGGATTTAATAATAAGCACCCATTTGTTGGTTGATCAGGTATTTTAATGAATTTGGTAAAGAGGCTACAATTCGATCCCCATGACCCAATTTGGAAAAAGTTCATCGCTTAAATACGAACCAGTGCTAAAGACAAGAAAAGGATCATAGTCGCTAACCAATTTCCCTACAATGTACATGTATGGATAATGGGCTCAATGTGATTAAGCTTGAATGAAAAGTGAAAGAAAAACAAAATATAGGTTGAGTTATAATGGTATGATTTGAATTGGTTTGCATAAAGGAGTCTTTGAACATTGTGTTATTACGGTATCCTTGGTATTGACGGTTAGCACCCATCTATCAAACATTAGCTTGAGCAGCCACGTATATGACTAGGAGTCGTGTGATGCCTTTGTTTCAATAACCATGTTTAATCATTTTTCTTTTACGTTGGTTGATTGTTTGAGGACAAGCAATGGTTTAAGTGTTAATTTGATAACCGAAAATGTTTTATATTTAGCTTGATTTACATAGATTATATCTTTATTTTATCTTAATATATGGCTTTATATTATATTATGCCGGTATTTTCTATGTTTTCAAAATTTCATGTTTATAAGGCATGTTAGAAGAAAGTCGAGAAAATCGGTAAAATCGTACTTAAATAGGTGCATCACAATTAAAAATATTCGAAGAAATTATGAAATTGTGGGATGTATAGAAAAATAGGGGTGAATCCAATTAAAAGGCTTTGGAAAATAAAGAAATGAGATAAAGCACCTAAAGCCCGACCAACAGCACCTTCAGCCAATGAGGTGTGACGATCGTCAAACCCCTAAACCAGCGTTCGCATTATAGGGAGATCCTTTCTCACCAAGCAAGCCCATAATGACCGTCACACCTCCCATAACAACCGTTACGCATTAGAAGGCGCTATTCTCTCAACAAGCAAGCTTATGGCAATTCTAACTACATTTCCATGGAGGTATTTTTCGCAAGAGAAGTCCGGGGAGGAGGCGAGCTTCGCCAACGAGTTCCTATTCCTCGGTGCATCCTACCTCTATAAATAGGGCCTTAATCCTCACGTTTATACACACCCCTCACACACCTCTCTCTTGGCCTCTCTCTTTCTCTCTCGTCAATTTTTTCACCACTTTTAGTTCTTAGCTTTTTCTGATAATGTAAAAGTATGATTCTCCACATCGAGGACTATTACCAAATTAGTTTAAGATTTATTTATATCATTCTATTTATGTATTTGATTCAATCTAGTTTGTGTATTTCAATTCAAGTTCTCTTTGTTTCCATTTCGCATTCTGAGGTTCTTCATTTCCGCTTTATTATTATCATTGTTATTCTTTTTATCGCATTATTTATTATTATTAGTTTGTTTGTAGATTTAATTGCTATGCGTCTTTTATTGTAACTATATTTATATGTTTTAATTAGTAACATGTCGGCTAAATAGTCTTGAGTACGGTGTATGACGACCGTTATTACCAGCAGGACTTAGTGAAAATAGTAGGTGTGAATTTATGATTAGGATTACATTTTGGTTTTAATTTCAAAGTCTAAATTAAATAAGCTTTTTCATGAGAGTTAGAGTTATTTAACACGATTTTGTCACGAGAGTGAGTAAGCAATTAAGGTTAGAGCTGGTGTAACACCCCAAATCTACCCCTCGAATATTATTCAAATCAGAGTGCAGAAAAGATAATTATAGAAGGGATGTCACAATTAATTCACAAAACAACATACATTTAGTCACAACTATCTGGATATATAACACTTAGATCATGGATGAACTTATAACAACAATTTTCAATTATTTGATTCTTTCAATCTAAACCACAGAATCATAATTCTTCAATAATAAAAACAATACATCTTTTATTCAACCTCAAAACATTTCACAATATTATTAATATTATTTAACTTCACTTAGCGTAATTATTCAACTAAGTCAACTTTAAGAATCAACATGGTCAAGTATTCACATTATTCATAAACTTCAACAATTTAAGCAACTACAACAAATTAAGCAACGTTCATCCCAGGTGTTACGTATCGAACAATGACACCAATTCGAACTAACAACAACTTGACTTCATAATGCCATGAACTTCTGACTATCCTTGAGTACGCCCATTTCCCATGGTAGGAAAATCTGAATGAGAAGGGTAAGATATCCAACAATATAAACAAGTGTATGATAAATAATATGCTAGGATTAAATCATACAAAATTATCACAACTCAATTAACACATCACAACAACTTCCCAATTAACAACAACACAAAGACACTTCACCGTTAGCAACAACATAATTCACTTCACAGTTAACAACAACATAATTCACTTCACAGTTAACAACAACATAATTCACTTCACTGTTAACAACAACATAATTCACTTCATAGTTAACAACAACATAATTCACTTCACATTTAACAACAACATAATTCACTTCACAGTTAACAACATAATTCACTTCACAGTTAACAACAGCATAATTCACTTCACAGTTAATAACAACATAATTCACTTCATAGTTAATAACAACATAAATTCACTCCACTAACAACAACATAATTTAAATGAGACACGACAATGCATATGTATGTGGTACCAATAGAGCTTGACTCCCTTCACTATGCCAATTAATAGAGGCCTGAGGCATAAGTCTTCTTCACAATTCATGTCTGGGCCTTCACAAATGCAAATGAAATCGATGCTAACAACATACAACAACAACGTAAATTCACTTCACGAAGCATCGCCTATATCCTTTATTATTACCCATAAATAGAGTAAACATCATCTTGAATTATTCTGCAACCGCATAAAACAACAACATATGGAAATATGCATCGCTAATAATTCACAGAAAATCCACACCTGGCGTACTCAACATAATTTCACAAAACAAACCAATCACGATTTCCTACTAACAAACCACGAACTACCACGACAATTTTTCGGTTAATTCAAACACTAATATTACAGTCTAATTTTACTAAACGGTTAATTCGGCTTATTCGGTTCTATTTTCGGTTCACATTATCTTCACTAATTTCTTTCTACAGTATGGCTCAATATTATAATTATCCACCTGCTATTCACCACTTAAATGCATCTAAAATTGTGACATCAACAACGATATTTTGTTTTCCAATTATGCTAATTATGCCATCGTCAAATCCTCCTCACATCGCATAAAATATCGGTCTACAAACCACATTAAATCCTCTGCTACACCGCTATAAGTTGATTTATTCGATTAATTAATTTCAACTAGTATTCACATTAAGTTATAACCATCTATACTCCCTAAATTAAATAGATTGCAATTATCATACAATTATTAAACAAACTGAACCTGGGTGAAGGGATAACACACACCTGATAAATCCCCACGCCACTAAATGAGGGTCGTCTCACTTCTCTAAATGTCGAGGGCATCCTCCCACTCCTCCTCATCTACAAGGAACCCGCCCCTTGACCTTCACACAATGGGGTTCCGCCTCCCACTTCCACGTGGGCCCCAAAGCGAAATCCAATTTCCGGTCGTGTAATCATTGGTTTTGATTAAAGGCATTATGAGAGAAAGCCAAAATTGGCACAAGACTTTAGATCAAACGTTATGGGCATCGTTCTCTCAAAAAGTAATCAATACCTCGTA
>CM038793.1:111257755-111315065 GCA_021764765.1 Vicia sativa
TCTATGAAAATTAAAATCAAATTTTGAATGGAAGGCCATGTTTGGATTGAAAACATTATAAGTCATTTTTTGTCAAACTTAGAAATTTTTCCAAGTGTGAAAAAGTCAGTTTGCTTTTGGTGATTTCAAATGATCATAACTTTTGATCCAAGATGCCAAATGATACCTTTCCAAGT
This sequence comes from Vicia sativa, assembly GCA_021764765.1. NCBI lineage: Eukaryota > Viridiplantae > Streptophyta > Magnoliopsida > Fabales > Fabaceae > Vicia > Vicia sativa. The sequence goes on from CM038793.1 coordinate 111,257,932, forward strand.
GCATTGCAAAGTATGTAATACCATCTTTCCAAATAGTTCAAGGTTGTGGCATAAAGGTCACTAAGCAATGAGTTATACATGTTTGAAAGGCTCCATGACATCAATTTTGCTTCAAATAAGAAAATTTACAACATGTAAACATGGATTACAAGGAGAATTACTCAAATTTTAGATGTTTAACATCTTTAACTAATTTCCCAGATGCGTTTTGATGCAAATTGCACTTGAAATGAGGTCGTTTTGATGCCTTTCGAGTCACACGTTTGTCATGATTGCAGTTGACTTGGTTTACACAATTTCACCAGAATTCCTTCTCACTTTGATCACCATTCACTCTCCTATAAATAGAGGATCATTCCTCACTCGTTTCCTCAAGCTTTGATAGCAAAAAAAAACTCTGCCAAACTTCCTCCACAACCAAATTTTCTGCATCTTCAAATTTATAGTTAGACCACTTCCAGTTTGAAATTAACCACTCATTCATCTTCCTTGAACCTCACTGAAACTAACACAACAAGAATCATGCCTTGAATATTCCTGAATCATGCTAACCAAGTCAAGTTTCAGAGTTCTGAAAGTGAACTTCGTTCAGGTAGGATTCCTGACCAAATCGTTTCAAATCAAGCACTATTTTATTCTCCTCATCTCCCTAATCCTTGTGATTTTCACCATATGTGTTTTCGTTAAGAATTAACTAAGAATTTCTATAAACTCGTATTCGTTATTTTTCTACATTTTCTCAAACCATTCCTTATGTAGGTGAAATAAATATTTCACGAAGGTACCATTAGAATCGTCTTGAAGAGACGAATCCAATGGTACCAATCTGTGTTATTTTACGGTTTGAGGAACTCAATTTAGTGGTTTGGAGGTTGAAGGCGATGACATGTGCATCTCAACCAATGACATTGAGCCACATTATTTTTTTGAAATGGATCTGGTGATAACATCCATTTGTGAGTCAACATCGATCCAACACATGACATTATTTCTTGTTTTATTTTTTAATTTGTAATCGGTGTGAAAAATGAGGTCCATATCAACCTGGTGTGTGGTCCTGGATCTCATTACTCAAGCGTTTTGATTGTGGTCAAATGGTCCATATTTTTTGGCTTTTATTTTACTTTTTGATTTTATATTTTAAATGTTTTAAACTTCAAAATCATATAAAATCCATTTGACTAAAAATTATGAAAAAATTCACAAAATATTTTGAAATATTATCTTTCTGATTTTATTTTTTCATAATTTTATTTTTAGATTTGGTAATTTTATGATTTTTCAATTTTATTTGATGTTTTAAGCTGTTTTAAAATACTTTTGACATTTAAAATTACGAAAAAATTATGGAAGAACAATGGTCATTTGACAAATATTGATGACCTCATTTATTTTTATTCTGATTTTTCTATTTTTGGAAATTTTTTGATTTATTTCACCATTTTATTTTATTTAAAAAAATAGTTTCTAACTTTAAAAAATTAAAAAAAAAATTTGTCAACACTTGTTGACCTCTATTTGACTTTAGGTAATTTTCTTGGAATTTTATTTTGATGTATGAATACTATTGATGTATTTCGTCAATAAAATTCAATCAAATAACCTAATTTCAAATTGCATTTAAATTGCTTTTAATTCTTTTTTTGCTTTGCAAATTTTAAAATTATTTGGAGTCATAGATTTCCTCAACAACAATAGAATTTGGGTGTTGATAGGTCTTTTAACCAAATCCACCAAGAAAGTTGCTTGATTTTGACGAAGTTAGACCGAATAAATTCATCTGATGCATTGTAAAATTTTAAATTGTTTCTTCATCTCCATCTTATTCTTTTATTTTGTCCTGATTCAAAAAAGTGATCAATTGGTGGCATGAGCTTCAATGTTCAAACATAATCCCCAAAAGACGACTTGAGCTTTGATTTTGGTTCAACATATGTGGCGCCTGTCGTGTGGTCGCTATGATTTTTAATCAAGCTTCTGGAAAGTTTTCACTAACCTTGTCCATTTGAAATTCTCAATCATCTTTGATCAAGTGATGTGATAATTCCAAACCCGGTGATATACTTGGCAAAAAACAATTGAAACTTGTCGTGTGGTCCCGTTGATTTTAATCAAGCTTCTGGAAATTCTTCATGTGCAAGTTTCAAGATGGTCACCTTGCTGACGACTAATTATTAACAATTCGATGATATACTTGACAAGTTTCAAGATGGTCATCTTGCTAGCCTTTATTAATTGTCTTTTATTTTATGCTCTTTACTTTTCTCTTTTATTTTTATGCTCTTTACTTTTATGCACTTTAATTTTAGCATTTATATTTCATGTCATTTTTCCTTTGCTCACTTGAGCACTTTATTTTCTTGTTATTTTAAATTTGCTCACTTGAGCTTTATTTTCCTTTCCCAAAATACCTAATAATTCAACTTAAACATAAAAAACTTTTAAGTGGACTTCGTTACTATCCTTATGCTCGGAGTTTGATCTTTGGGCTTAAGATTAGGACCCCTACCTCAGCTTGGAGATTCATGTGCCCTTGGTGTTATTATGTCTTTCTTGGTTATTATCTTTGTATGCAGGTTATTCCATTATACTCGATTAAGAGTGGATTTCCTCTAAATACAGTCGTTACTCTGCCCGTTTTTCTTGAGACGTGAATCCATCTGAGGCATTGATTTATCCGAAGTTTGAATTTTTTGTCTGGTTATTTGTTGCTTAAGTGGTAATCCAAAGGATGGGATATGATATTGGATCTTGATGTCAAGTACTAGCTTTCTCACCCGGTTAGAGCTTTCTCTACCCTTACCTTTTACTTTATGCACTTAGGTTAGCCTCTTCATCTCCTCCCATATTCTTTAATTTTCAAAATCTTCCCTCTTTTTTAAAGAATTCTTGTTTTCAAACTCGAAATGCTTTCATAAAAAACTCGGACTTAGGTCCATGTATTTTTTTTAACTTCTTTTTCTTAATAAACTTTCAATTCATTTAATATTACTTTGACTTTTCTTTTGTTAAGACTAAAACACACCTAACGTCATTCAAACTTTTTGAGCCTTTTGTGGCTTTCTTCTAACAAACCATTTTCTTAAAATCAACCAACACACAAATTTAGTCTTTTTTACCCGAACGACATTGGATTTTGATTTCAACATTTCACATTGTTGGTATGTAGGCCTGGAGCTCATTGGAAGTTCTATCAAACCAAAAATTATAAAAAATACTTCTTTTCTCCCCCACCATCCATTTTGTACATATACTCTTTTTTAGCACACATATACAAATTTTCAAAATGGTTCCTACAGATGTAGATGCTTTGAGTGCCTAACACCTTCCCTTTGCATAACTAACCACCAGTCCCAGATCTCTGATCTTTTTTTAGGATTTTATTCGCTCTTTTTCCTAGTACTTTGGATAAAATAAAAGCGCAGTCATGACTCTTTTGTTATTTTTTGAGTTAAGTCAATTCAATGACTTATACTCGCAGTTTTTGACGCTACAATATGGATCAAATATATAAATTTCATGGACAACAAAATATTATCCTAGATCAATCAGTGAAATAATATGTTTGTAAGATATTTTCTCTAATTGCATGCATAACTACATACCTGCCGAAATTAGAAGGAACAAAGGATACCCCGAATTTCGCCATTTCCACATTTAAACTGAGTAGGTAATGCACTCTGCAAACTTAACACTCATCATATATATATATATATATATATATATATATATATATATATATATATATATATATATATATATAGGTTTAGTTTATTGATATTGGGCCTACAAGTTTAATTTTGGACATTTAATTCATATGATGCAATATCCTAAACATGCCAATTTTAAATAATAACTACATAAATAATTGTTATTAAATAAGACAAACTTTATATTTCCCTCTTTACTTTCATGCATTGATAACTTTATTATAATTATTTTTCATTTTTTTTTATAACTAATTAAGATTTATTTTCAAATATTTCTAAGTTAGTCCTATAATCTTATTAAAAGTATAAATATAACGTAGTGCATTTTTTACCGATTCTAATATATCAACATATAAGTAAATATCATATTTTTTGTTTTCAATTTATAACCACTTTAAACAAAAATGTGTTTACATCGATCGATGTCATGAATTATACAATAAAACTACTATAATATGTTTAATAGAAATATCAATTTAATTTCACTATTTTCACAGAAACTTTGTAAACACTGCTCATAGTAGAATTACTAAACATAAATCATTCATGGTCAAATAAACACATAACATTAAAACAAAATTAACCAACAATATGATGTTGTGCCATTATCGCTAACATAAAGCTAGTAAATCGGAAAAACTCAACATTACATTGAACCACGAACCCCAAATCCAAATCTAAACCCAAAACCGAACTCTAAGCTCTACATCCTAAACCCTTAAAACCCTAAACCCTAAACATCGGACCCTAGACCCCGAACCTAAGCCACAAAACCTAACCACGAACTATGAACCTATTAAATCCTTAACCATGAACCTATTAAATCTTGAACCCTAAACCCTAAATCCTATTAAATCATTGGAATCCTTCTCCCATTTCAATTGATGAAGAATGGAGAGATCAACGCTTATCGGCCATAGAACGTCTGGTGCATCATAGACAACGATAATTAACAATAGTAAACTGAAGATTTTCACGTTAGAGCTTAGTCTTCGATTTCTTCTGATTTTCGTTCTTGCGTCCTTTTCTTGCTCTAGCATTTCTGAACTTGTTGCGCTCGCGCTCTAGTTGGAGTTATGATGCATGTTGTTAGTGGTCATTGACGTCGCGATTTAATGAAGTATGTTTAAGATGCGTTGAATGAAGTTGTTGAAGTTTTTTGCATTTATTGAAGCATGGGTTACGCTACGATGATGAAGGTGAAGCGTGATTGAGGAGCATTTTGCCAATCGGGATGAAAGTAGAATCAAGGTTGAAGACGAAGATGAGATTGTGCGATCAAGTTTTTGAATAATAGCGAGAATGAAAAAAAGGTGCTGAGAAAGAAAGTTCTTGGTTTTGCGGACCCTAAATTCTAAACCCCAAACCCTAAACTTTTAACCCTAAACTTGTGACATATTTGCATCTATCAAGTTTTATAAAGGGTTTTTGGAGTTTTTGATAAGAAAATGCTTTTGTTTTAAATGTAATGCAAAAGAGAACAAAATCTAAAAGGAACTATTATCCTAATTTTGTCATGTAATGGTGGCCCTAAAGTCAGGATATCGAAGGGAAAACTACCTAATGCTAGCATGCACGGTTTAAAAGCCTAATGTCTACCTTGATTCAAAGATGAACTAAGTAAACCTAAGGGAACATATAAAGGAAAAACAACGACATAAACATCAAAAAGAAATGGCTTAAATGGCATCTTATCGTTCCATTAAAAAATAAAAGACAAACCACAAAAATGTGAGCCGAACTACGACGTTTTGACTTTCCCATTGCACGAGGGAATACGTAGGCATCTGGTCACGGGGCTCAACCGAACAAAAATTTATAAATACTTCTTGCTTTTCCCTATGTTTTATTTTTGCATTAATATTTCTTTTTCTCATGAAAAAATTCAAAGCATCTTGAGAAATAGATGCTTGGAAATTTGTCCCATTTAAATTTCAAGTTTTTTATTGAGGTTTTTGTTTGTTTCTACTTGAAAGTAGGAACTTATATATGAATGTAGGAAATGGAAACAAAATAAACTTATAAATTGACAACTATGTACACATTATAGTCAACATTAGATGAATAGCTTAAAACCTCAATCAACAAAAGAATTGAAAATAATAATGAGGTTAGTTCTTTGTTGAAACTTTTCTTATCTGAATGAACGGTGGAAATGCCAACATCATTGTTGACAATGTTCATGTCATTTTATAATGAGTCTATAGAAAATGTTCAAAATTTTCATGTCTGTGGTCAAAACATGTACGTCACATTGGAGGACGTTTTGTTTTTGACCCATTTGCCTTTAGCCTTTTACAGGCCGACCCACTGTCCCAACTAACAGTAAAGACTTACAAGCTTTTGATCGATTTTTTTCAATAAATTTTTTTTAACCTAATCGAGTTGAGAGATATTTGTTGTGATAGTGCTAGAAATGAAGATGAGAGGATTAAGGTCGTCCTCCTTATGATTATGATTGTGACATGCCTAATTTTTCAAATGGGAATGGGAAAATTTGTTATACTTCTTACGTCTAATATATTGAAAATTTGGATGAAATTAACTACTATTCTTGGGGAGCTGCGATGTTGGCATACTTGTATCTAGGCACGAAGGATTGGAAGAAAAGTACTAAGTCAATAGACGGCTTCACCTGGTTTATAATGGTAAGAGCATTTTTTTCTTATCTTTTTTTTCCTTATCTCTTTTTTTGATAATTTTTTAACCAATTGTTTTTTTTCAATAGTGATTCTTCTTTTCTCATTTTAAAAATCTTTATGTGATCTTCGATATTCACGTGGAGGAATATCAGACCCATGATAATCCACCACTAACATATTTGATAAAGTCACTTTTGAAAATCAGCGTAAACAACCACAGTAGACCCAACAACGCATTACTTAGGAAGGTGACTTTGGTAAATGTCCTCCTGTCAACGGAAGTAAAAGTTTTACAAATCATTATTATATTACACTAATTGTATCTTTATTTATTTTGTATAACATAGGATATACAAGACAATGTCATTACTTGGCATTCATACACTTCAGAAACATTGTCTCTCCCCCTGCATGATCAGATCAAATATCATAATATAGTCACCCCATTATTTTTCTACAACTATGTGGAGCATCATCTTCCACATCTTGTAGCAAAATAATTTGACGTCCTTGATTAGGTTGACTTGAATGATATTGGATCTGATCTGACAAATATAAAGTTCAAAGCAAATAAAGGTGATAAACCAATCAATTTCCAAGCATATTAAAAAGAAGAGATACTATACTACAATGGAACACAATTGATAACCAGTTAGTAGAAAACTACCATCCTTCTCAAGCATCCACTCCCGAGTCGGAAGCCCTCACCTTTCACTCACTTCCCCGCATACGACCACATTCGAAGTTGCCGACCGTGATGCGCCTTTTTCTACATCATTATACCATCCAGAAAGTTCTTCCTAAGTGCATCTCTTCGACGGTGATGTGTCTTATTCTCCACCATCACAGGTTGACAAAACAACTTAACATTGGTAAAGGTAAAATTATGTTTTTAGTTACATTTTTAATTTTTAAAATATTCTCAATTTTTCCGGTTTAAATAAATGTTATATTCCTGATGACAATATAGATGAAAATGCAGGTGGGAATGATGACAACGCGGATGAAAATGCATGTGGGAATGATGACAATGCATATTAAAATGTAAAGGTGTTGAATGATATTGGTGTGGAGAATCTTGATGAAAATGCAAGGGGGAATGCGGGGATTCGGCGTGTCATAGCGTCTCCTCTACCACATCTTAAATCTCAAAAAAGAGTTAATAGGGTGTAATCAACAGATTTACGAATTCAGAAGGACATGTCGAAGCTTTATTGAGAAAACGTAAAAGACAAAATAAGAGAAAGGTATGTTTTTTTAATATAATTTAAACCCTATTGTAACAACGAAAAGGGACATTCCGAGAATTGAACTCGGGACCTCTCGCACCCAAAGCGAGAATCATACCATTAGACCAAATACTCTTATATGATAAGTTTTAGTTTGTAAGTAACATAGTTAGGATAAATGTTTCGTGGAAAAAATTGAAGTACATGCCTCTTGTTTTACCATATGTGATCACTAAACAACTGGATGAGACTCAACAACTCTCTTCCACGCTCATTCTTGTCATTTCAAGAACAAAATATGCTTAATCAACTTCTAGTAAAACCATATTTCTTCAATAAATATTTATGTATGACAATTCAAGAACCTATGTAAGTATATTAAAAGTAGCTTAACCTGACACTATCCTCACCTTTTGTCACATCAACAGTGTGCATGATATTGTTTTCAATGTTTCCAGAAATGTATTCTTTCTAGTTAGCTTGTATCTTTTCTATACCACTGAAATTTATGATGGAATTACCTGCATCGAGAAACAACCAATTGCCATTGGGACAACTAGGAGAAAAACTGGCCATGTAACCTGTGACATTACAACAACAATGCTAATAAGTTGTATTGTTGATGAAGCAAAACCTCCAAGTCTAAAAGGAATGTCAAGGTCTACAACACTTTGATCAATTGAAACCTGAGGGAATAGAGATAATCCATTATATGAAGTAGAGAGACAGAGAAACAAGAGAGAGCGAAAACCAAGAAAAGTTACATGATTCAGGATCCTTCCAGTTGGTGTAGAATCAAAGAAAGACATTGGTGCATGGAAGATACTTCTAAGCATATTGAAAAAAAGATCATGTCCATTACTGTGTTGTTTTGAAGATGCATCATAAACTCCACCCTCTTGATACAGTGTGACACCCTAAATAATTCAATATTTAAAATAATTAGAATTTTAATTATTAATTTAATTAGAGTTTAATTATTAATATTTTGAATTATTGGATCTAATTAATTAAATAAATGAAAGGAGGAGTTGGGAGTGTAAGGAGTAATGGGGTGTGTGACGAGTAAAATACTCTACCTATCCTAATTATTATTTTATTTTATTTATTGGAATAATAAAAGGAATAATAAAAGGAAAAAGAGGAATAGAAGGATTTTCATCATTAACTTTGGAGAAAGAGAAAGGAAAAAGAGTGAAAGTTGCGGAATTGAAAAACCCACAAGGTAAGGGTGATTTCGATTGCTTAACATGCCTTATCGGTTTGATTGCAATAGAATTGATCGTAGTATGTTAAGAATTCTCAATTTAGTAATTCTAGGTTTTCATAGAATTATCCCAATTTGGTGTCAGAATGTGTAGAATTGAGTAATTAGTGTGTTATAGGATCATTAGGAATGATCGAGTATGTTATATTGCATATTCTTCTGTTGGATTGTGCAATTATATTGTGTTTGAATGTTGGGTTCGTATGGGATTGATAGGAATTGAATTGGTATGCATAATCTTAAGCATAATTTTGGTTGCAGTCGCAGAACCGGTTTCCATGTGGGAGGAACGGGTTCTGGTATAAAACCAGAAGAGGAACATTCGGTTCTTTGGGAACCGTTACTCTGGGGAGGAACCGAGTTCGATTCATTTTCAAAGAAAATTGATTTTTCTGCTGGAAATCGGGTTCCTGCCTGGAGGATCCGGGTTCCCCATACATTTTTCCAGGGGGTGTGTTTTTGAACTTTGTGGGAACCGGGTTATCTCTGGGAGGAACCGGGTTCCACTGTTACTTTTTGAAAAATTCTAAACTTTAAAAATTCATAACTTTCAAACCGTAAGTCCGTTTTGAGTGCCGTTTTAGACGTTGTTTCTTAAATTAAATACTCTATTTTATAAAATGAAGAAAATTATAATTAATTGATTTTATTTTGAAAAGAGCCGTTTTTCCAATTGTGAACAATGGGAGTTATGGGAATGGTGGATGAATGAGTATATGATTGTTCTGACAGGTTGAACGTGGAATGAAGCTTGTATGTTATTTTCCTGCTGTTTATTCATGATTGTATTGATATCATGTGTTTTTGTTGGTGTTGTATATACCTGGTAGTTGTTGATCTTAGTTGTTGTTGTTGTGGTATATACTGGTGATAGTCTTACCAATTGAAGGGTAAGCGTTTGGCATATTTATGCTTTGTGATGATTTATTTCATGATAGGTGATGATATCATGTTGCGGTTGATGATGGTTTATGATGTCTGATGTGGTCATAACCTGTGTTGAATGTTGCATGCTGGTGTTGTGCATGCATATGCATATTGGTGAAGTTATTTCCCATTGTGTGGAATTTGACTTGTATTGCCAATAACTGTACCCGGGTGATGATGGATGGTGACGCTGGATTCGTGTCCGGGTGATTATGGACGAATCGATGATTATTGTATCCGGGTGATGATGGATCAGTGTGTGTGACTTGGTCACGTTTTGGTACCACATGCATTGCGTCTGCATTTGTATTTGCATGGAATTGTAACATGTTAGGATGGTTTCCGGTGTTACAATTCTCTTGTTGTTATTGTTGTGCATAATGGATTGTGTGGTTGTAACTGTGTGTTGAAATCTGAATTATGCTAGAATGGGTGGATTAATATACTTGTGATATTATGTTGTCTGAGGAACTTATAATGCATATTAATTATAAAGAAATCTCACCCTTACTTTAATGATTTCAGATTAAAGTTAGCAGCTTAGGAGTTGGTGAGGATGGCTCTAGAGCTATGTTATTTTGTGTCCGCGTGTCAGTGTCATGCTCTGATAGGTTGTAACATTGGGGAACGTTTAGTTGAGAAATTATTTAGTATTCAATTGATATTTGAGTTATTTTGGGAATAATTATGAATTGGTTTTATTCCGTTTTGGTTTTGTGGTATTTTTCCGCTGTGTAAAACATGATATCAATTTGATTGATTATTTTGATAAGTCCTTCAGTGAAGCATGGCTACTGTTTATTGAGGTTTTATTTTATTCTCGAAATGTGACATCCCTTATTTTCCATGTTGACTCTGATTTAATGATTATATTTGCGGGTTATTTAGAAGGGGTGTTACATACTGCACATAATTGACAGGAGAATTTAAGCCATCACCTTGCTTGTCCGTGTGATTTGCAAATTATAAAGACGTATCATAACCCTGAACCCCTTGATATTGCAAGTAATTCACCTAAGTATTAAATCCAAAAATGCAAAATACTCCAGCAGAAACAACAACTTGGTAGAAAAACAAAAAAAAATTGCAAGCAGTTAAACAAGCCAACGAATGAAACAATAGAAAGGCATTTCGTTGTTATTCCTTACTTGACAGTGAGAACTACATAATACATTTCGCAATAATCATGTCCCCGAATGTTCTTTCTGTGGAAGTCAAACCATTATGGGAAATCAAAGTCATTAGCCATCATAAATGTTACAACAAAAAATAAACTAAAAATAAAAATACAATTGATACTTACCCAAACAGCATGGTCGGAATAAAATTGCGGCCAAAAGAAGAATCAACTATAAGGGAATGAAATCGCGTTTATGAACTTGTTGCGCTCGCGCTCTACCTGGAGTTATGATGCATGTTGTTAATCTTTGTTGATGTTGCGATTTGATGAAGTAGATTCAAGATACGTTGAATGAAGTTGTTGAAGTTTGTTGCATTTTTGAAGCGAGAGGTGGCCTTCGGTGATGAAGGTGTAGCGTGATTGAGGAGCATTTTGGTGATGGAGATGAAAGCAAAATCAAGGTTGAAGATAATGATGAGGTTGTGCAATCAAGTTTTTAAATAATAGCGAGAATGAAAAAAAGGTGTGGAGAGATAAAGTTCTTGATTTTGTTGACCCTAAATCCTAACTCTAAACCCTAAACCTTAAACTTGTGACATATTTGCACTCATCAAGTTTTATAAAGGTTTTTTTTTGATAAGAAAATGTTTTTGTTTTAAATACAATGCAAAAGAGAACAAAATCTAAAAGGAACTATTGTCCTAATGTTGTCATGTAATGGTGGCCCTAAAGTCAGGATATCAAAGGGGAAAGCTACCTAATGTAGCATGTGTGGTTTAAAAGCCTAATGTCTACCTTGATTCAAAGATGAACTAAGTGAACCTAAGGGAACATACAAAGGCAAAACAAGGACATAAACATAAATAATAAATGGCTTAAATGACATCTTCATCCTACTTCTCAAGGCAAGATAAATTGAAAAATGATGCAACAAATGAGAAATATAATTGAGATTCAAGTGGTACCTAATGGAAAAAATATGTTGCTTCTTCAAAACCACGCAAGTGAAGAGAAAAATCTACCCAAAACCTCCTTAAAATTCTTCAACAACTATCACATAGTCAAAAAAAACAACCACGACAATTACACAATTGATTATAAACAAGCATGAAAAGTGTAGCTTCAGTAGGGTGCAAAGCTGGATCCAAGATATGCTGCAATCAAAAATCTAAATGACATTAAGCCCATCAAAATGAAACCAATAACAATTGTTTGTATGGCAATCTAGCAAAAAAAACTGCCTAGGCCCAAGACGTATGGTCTGGTCCACTAGGGGAACCAATACCCATTGTAAAATAACTTAAAATGATCACTCGCATGGAGTACTCGATCAACACAATCTTATCATAACCTCGAACTAAAGATACGACCATATCATTAGTAGCCTCATAATACTCTACCACAAAATCCAACAACTCAATATTTAACATGCATCACATAATATGTACATTCGAATTATTTCAAACATCAATGTATCATATTAATCACATTAAATTAAAACAACAATTAAAACATGATAATCAAATAAAAGAGGGGCCCTTTACCTTAGCGATAAAAGCCTTATAATTTTCAAGCAACAACCTTTGTTCCTTTAAGGTCACACCTTCATAATTAAATGATGAGTTTTTTACCACTTTATCCCCCTGCCATATAGGTCATTTCTGGTTTATCCCCCTGTAAATAAATTTCTTTCAAAAACAACATTGTCATTTCAAAAAACTAACAATTTAGTCCCTAAAGTCAAAATCCGCAGGTAAATTGTTAGTATTTTAAAATGGCAAAGTTGTTTTTGAAAAATAAAATTTTACAGGGGGTTAAACCAAAAATGACCTATATAGAAGGGAGTAAAATGGTAATTGTAACACCCCAAATTTAATTAGTTATTTAATTAAATTATTTAAGGATTTAATTATTGGAATTGTCGAAGTTGGGGAATTTATCGGTGTTATTCTAAGAGGAGTAATTGGATTTATATGTTGTTGGACGGTCAAGTTGATATGTCGATCGGAGCTATTAAGTTTAAAGTTGGATTATTTAGTCGGTTTAATCGGAGGAATAATATTAAGAATAATAGTATTTATTGGGCTATTTTATTTAATTAAGTGGATGGGATTGTTGTGTGTTAAGAATAGCAAATTGGAGGTGTTAATAATTGGCCGAATAAGACAATATGGGAATTATATTATTATTTGGATTAATTGGAATAAAGAGGAGTGATGTTATCTGAAAGAAACTTATTAGGTCATGTAGTAGTGCAAAGAAATAAGGATTTTGGAGAAAGAGAAGATGATACACGAGTTGGCTGTAAGGAGATGAAGGAAAGTGGCAAAAGAGGCACAAGGTTGGGATAAAGTGAATGCAAGGAGTTGTTGTCAAGCCAAAATTAAAGAATTTTAACCGGAGAATTCGACCGACCGGAAAACCATAAGATAAGGGTGGGGTTCGAATTTTATAACCGGGAATATGATAGTTGATATGTGGGATTTGGGTTTATATGAATTTTCACTGTCTATGTTGAATGTGAGGTGTTTGATTCTGATAAACCTTGATTGGCATTAATGAAATTGTGCTTTGTAAAATCATGTATGTTACCTTCGATTGATATTTGCATTGTCGTAGAAATTATTTGGTACCGAATATGAATGGAATTACTGAGTTGATGATAATTCTGGAACATTATGAACATCTGGGTGGAAATAAAGGGTGTATAATACTGTATCGAATATTATGTACAGGAATAAGAAAAAAATCGGGACTACCGTCTCATAGAAGAAAGTGGGTCCCACAACCCTTGGAGGGTAGGCCTTAGCTAATGGCTACGTAATGAGGTAGCATTGTATTTCTAATTTTGGCTAGTTGGATTTTTGATATGTATAACTCGCCTTGTAAAAGAAAGAAGAGCAAAAAAAGGATATATGTATTTAATGGTTAAGGGGATGGTCACCCCATGAAAAAGATAAGTGCCTCACCTTGTCCTTTCATATCCACTTTTATGTGTGTATTAATATGTGTATGTTTTTCTAGTTTAGGCAAGTTTTGAATCTTAGGTTGATATTTTGTAATTCTGTATCTAAGAAAGAAAAAACATATATATAGGCTATGGGGCGGATGCCCAGAAATTGGTGGGCAACCCCTTCATTTTATGCCCCTTGTTTTTCCTGTACGTAGCCATTTTAATTAGTGTACTTGAAATTTTGTCTTTTTCTGGCTTGGTAGATTTGCATCAGACTATTTTAGTATGACTCTATGCTTAAGAATAAATAAAAAAGAAAAGAATGATACATACATAAAATCAAGGGGCGGTCACCCATGGAGAGAATGGGCGCCCCACTCTACTCTCTTTTATCTTGTCTCCTCATTTGGCTTAGGGATACGTATGTAAGGTGAGCGGGTGGTTTTATGGAAATTAGTACTTTTAGTAACTTAGTAATTATGTATATGTAGTGAATTCAATTAGATTTTGATAAATTAGTAATGATAAGAATTATTTTATGAAGTAACATGATAGTAAATATAAGCAGAGTAATAGTAATAAGCAGAATCAGTTTAGCCGAAACAAAACTTGTTAGATGTAGCAGAAATTTAGCAGTGATGGAAATTAGCATAAAAGTGGATTTAGTATAGCAGTGGTGAAGTTTAATCAGTAAGAATTAATTAACAGAAAGTTTGATTAATTTACAAGAAGCTTAGTCAATAGTAGTGGTAGCAGGATAATGTTAACAGCAGTCCCGATTTAGCCGAATAGCCGAATTAGGCGGTATAATTAGTTGGCCAGAATTAAATAAAATTTGACGGGGTAACTAAGATAAATTAGTAGGTAATTGTTGTTGATTTATTTTGTTGAAACGATGTTGAATATGTTAATTTGCAGGTACAACCGAATAAAATGAATTGTCCCGAATTATGGACATGTTTGAGTTGTGGGTCGAATGACTAATGTTGTTTAAGTTGTTGACGAAGTTGATGTTGTTGTTGTATTTAATTCATGACATCGCATAAATTGCATGATTAAGTTGACCTTGATGGCACTACGTTGAAGGCTTATGCCTTGTTGAAATGTCTCGATAAACTGACATATGTTTAAGTTGTGTTTAAGTTGGGAGTTCTGCTCCAAATGGTACCACATGCATTTGCATAGTTGAGTCGCATTCGATTGGTATGTTTAAGTTGTTGTTGTTGTTTACATTGAGATTGTTGTTCGATATAAGTCGTCGTCAGATATAAATTATTGTTTGATATAAGTTGTTGTTTAATACATGTTGATGTTGTTATTAAATTGCTTATTAGTTGTTGTTGTATGATTGTTGTGTGAAGCAGTGAAATTTGTATGATTCTAGTCTAATATATTGATTATAATAATTTTGTTTATATTTTTCGATATCTCACCCCTTTCATTTGTTTCGTCGTTGCCTTTATACTGGTAACGTGCAGGTATTCAAGAATGAAGAATTAATTGCTGTTAGTTCAAGCTGGTGTCAATTGCTTTGATACGTAGCATTCGAGTGGATGTTTTTGTCTATGTTGTATAAGTTGTTGTTATTGTTGTTGCATTTTAATTTGAATAATAAAAAGATCTTTGATGTTTCAAGTTGTTTTAACTGAATGAAGATGATCAGTTGTTTGAGTTGAATACTTATGAATTCCGCTGTGTATTAAATAAAAGATTGTTTTGTTTTAAAAGCTGATGCAAGTGGTTATGTGATCCTCCGAAATTAAAGTGTTATGTATCGGATTATATGTTGTTTCATAGTTGAATATGTGGCATCCCATACTTTGTTGAAATCTTAAATTACTCTAATTTTACTGATATTCGATGGATAGATTTGGGGTGTTACAGTAATCACCCTCAAATGATGATTAACTTAATTTCAAATCCTACTAAATCAAGTTTGGTCTAAGGTAACTAACTTCAGCTTAATTATTTATACTATTAATTCAATATAAATCTCAAAAAATTTAATAATTTCTAAGAAATAGAAAATCCTTTGAAAAAAATATAGAATATTAATTATTCAAAACACACTTACATCCTACCGTCACCCATTTTATTTTCAAAAGAATATGAGAGTTTTCTTACTTGTGGGGCTAATGTGACGATTCTTAATTATTTCATATTCCTCTAATTTTGAAGGTATAATTTTATGAAATATTACTATATTGAGAGGAGGAGTCACCACACCACAACACGATAAAAGAAATATCTATTCATCAAAGAATGAGAGGGTGAAGTTGATTGTAGGGGAAAAGGTAGAAGATTGAAAGCATCTTTAGAAATAATTATTATAATCTTCTAACATTCTTGTTGCTTCTTCAAAAAAAACCTTTTTTAATGTTATTTTTAATAACAAATATTTCAGTTTGATTTATTAAAAAGAAGAAATAGCTTTTAAAAACATACAAAAGAAAATTGAACATAAATAACATAAATTTCTTAGAGAATTTAATCACAAGAGAAAAAATATGAAAAGAAACTCGATGACTTTGAATTTTTACATTTTCACAATTTTAATAGTGAAAACCTGTCTTTAAAATTATTAAAATCTAACAAGTTGGCCCCAATTTTTATATTTTTATATTGGTTACACCAAACACAAAAATTAAAGAATTAACTTGAAAGATTTGAATACTTTTCAAAAGGAGGCGTAAAGAAAAACTAGAGTTTGCAAAAAGTGAACATTATATGGGCCAATCTTTCAATAGCCAGATTATATTTCCTACAGCACATGTCATCGTTAAATATCATAAATTTCTGCAGTTGTTCATTCTCAAATGAGTGGTATTATTTAGTACGAAACAATTTCAATAAGAAATGTAAGAATGTACACATGTAATTATTTTAGAGATGAATTTTAAATTGATTTTAAGTTTAATTTCACTTTTAATAGAGATCGTAAGGGTGATGGTGATAATGAATGGTTTGAATTTATTCTTACCTTACTTGTTTTCATCTTTTCTTACTAATAAGAATTTTCCTTCTCAAATAACCCTAATTTCTTCTAACCTCCAATTCTCTATATATTTCTACACACAATCAGAAACATAACATACTCACCAGCCTCGAAACCTATATTTTCTTCTTGTACTTGTCATGTGGTGTGGTTGTGATGGTGTTAACTAATGTTACTCTAAGGCACCAACTATAATCACACGCACCTCCAATCTTGTAGTTATTTTTCGATTATTTTTCTTCTACAATGGAACAATTATACAAATTGCAAAAGACGATAAAATAGACATGGACAAAAGATAAAGGAACCTACTTGGAAGTGATAACACAAAAATGTATCGTATATTTAGCTTGATTTACATAGATTATATCTTTATTTTATTTTAATTCTGTTTCTTTATATTCGTATTATGCCGGTATTTTCTATGTTTTCAGGAATTTGATGTTTACAAGGCATGTGCGAAGAAAGTCGAGAAAAGTCGGGAAAATCTTACTTAAAATCCACAAAAGAAGAGTAATTATGCAACTGTGGGATGTATGGAAAAATAGGGGTGCATCCCAATTAAAAAGGCTTTGGAAAATAAAGAAATGAGATAAAGCACCTAAGGCCCAGCCCAACGCGCCTTCACCAGCCCAGCAAGGTGTGACGGTCGTCACATCCCCTCAAGCCAAGCTGTAACGGTTGTTACGCATTACAAGGCGAGCCTTTCTCACCAAGCAAGCCCATAACAACTGTCACACCTCCCATAATGACTGTTACATATTAGAAGGTGTTATTCTCTCAACAAGCAAGCTTGTAATGACCGTTACAAGCCCTAGTGACTGCCATGGATCTATTTTCGCAAGAGGAAGTCCAGGAGGAGAGCGAGCTTCACGCCAACGAGTTCACATTCCTCAGTGCATCCTACATCTATAAATAGGTCCTCAATTCTCACTTTTACACACACCCCTCACACGCCTCTCTCTTTCTTTCTCGTCAATTTTTCCACCACTTTTAGTTCTTAGCTTTTTCTTAGAATGTAAAAGTAATAGTTCTCCACATCGGAGGACTGTTACCAAATTAGCTTTAGGATTTATTTATATCGTTCTATTTATGTATTAGATTCAAACTGGTATGCGTATTTCAATTCAAGTTCTCTTTGTTTCCATTTTTCGCATTTACAAGTTCTTCATTTTACCGCTTTATTATTATTATCATTGTTATTCTTTTTATCGCATTATTTATTATTATTATTATTATTTTGTGTGCCGATTTAATTGCTATGTCATCTTTTATCGTAACTATAATTATTTATATGTTTTTAATTAGTAACATGTCTGGTAAATAGTCTTGAGTCTGGTGTATGAGAACCGTTGTTACCAACGGGACTCGGTAGAAAATAATAGGTGCGAATTTATGATTAGGATTCTGTTTTGGTTTTAATTTTCAAGTCTAACTTAAATAGCTTTGTCATGAGAGTAAGAGTTATTTAACACGATTTTGTCACGAGAGTGAGAAATTAATTTAGGTTAGAGCCGGCACTACGAGAGCGTGGGGATCGAACTAGATAGTGGAAATTAGGCAACAAATCTAAATACAGCGGGAGCACTTTAGATGCGTTTAGGATATTATTAACTTTCAAAATATAGTTCTTAGTTACCGGGCGAGCGAGAGAAAAATCTTGGGATTAGGAAGTATGGCTTTAGTTAATACCTCGAGAGCGTGAGGGGGAGTCTTTAAGTTAGTATATTCTACGAAACTAAGTTATAGTCGTAATTAGTATCCGTTTTCTATTAGTCCTTCAGGAACGTGAAAATCATATCCCGGTCTCATTTTAGTATTATTTCCTAAGTCCATTTATTTTAGTATTAGTTTGTAGTTTCCCCCAAATCAAATACTCATTAGCCTTAGCTTTACAACGTAACGATAGATTACAGTAGGTTGACATTGATCTCTGTGGTTCGACAATCTTTTATATTACTTCGATAGTTCCGTGCACTTGCGGAATTTACCCACAAAGTTTTTGGCGCCATTGTCGGGGACCAACAGTCAATATTATTTAGCTATTATTACACCGTATAGACTAAGGCACTCTTACCTTAATTATTATGTATCACCCAAACGTTTTCTACAACCCCCATTCTCAGTATTTCGAGGTATCACCAGAATCCCATAAATCTGACATAGAAATACTTATGGAGAAATTTGTTGTGTCACCAACTCTCTTTCACCCAAATTACCTCTACAACTATCAATCACATCATTTTGAGGAGTCGCAAGAATACCAAAGATCTGATCTCGAAACATCATTGGAGGATTACAATGCGACGCTAACCTATCCCCAACCAAATTTCCTCTACAATCAACACGCCCAATATTTTGAGGAGTCGCAAAAATACTAGAATTCCACTCTCGACGCATTAATGGAGGATATGAGTACGACATTAACTCGCTCTAGACTAGAACAAATGAAGATGGAGAGGTTTGTGGAGACGCAAAATGTGACGCTAGCTCACTTTGAGGAACCGCAAGAATCCTATAATTTCAACCTCGAAACATCAATGGAGGATTTTGATGCGACGTTAACTCACTCTTGGCTAGAATCTGTGATGGAGCACTTGGTAGAGGGATAAATTATCCACAATGAAGAGATAAGAAAACAAAGTATCGACAACAATGAAACTCTTAGGTAGTTGAACAATGAGGTTGAGTCCCTAGTGATTCACAATGAAGCATTAGAGGCCCAAATCTCCAAGCTTTCACAAACATCTCTAGGACCCTCCCCTGAGGAGAATGTGTATGTGTTCGCGTTAAAAAGTGACGTGCTAGGGAATCGAATCTGGATTCGAATCCTCTGGCTCGAAACGATTTACTCTTTTGATTTGTTTATAAAGATGCCGCGAGCATCAAGCTTTATTATTTTCAACACAAGAAATTATGATTATGAAAAAAGGGGAAAGCTGTTAATACCCTCAATTGATTATGATATGCATTATGACTAGCGCAAACTAGACGTAACGCATTGGGGAGATTCCGGGCAAGGGGGTTTGTTATATAAAGGGAATAGATGGAGCACCCTAAATATATATGGTTATCCATAGCTTTATATATGAATATGTTTGATATGTTTGT
This sequence comes from Vicia sativa, assembly GCA_021764765.1. Classification (NCBI taxonomy): domain Eukaryota; kingdom Viridiplantae; phylum Streptophyta; class Magnoliopsida; order Fabales; family Fabaceae; genus Vicia; species Vicia sativa. Next base: position 111,277,886 of record CM038793.1, read on the forward strand.
GTGTTTTAATTGCTATTTCTATGATTGGGAAAGTTTCTCCTTTGGGATTTTAAGAAGGATAGATTATATGGGATCCTAAGTTTTGTTATTATTGTGCTCGCAAAGATCATTGGATCTTCTGTATACATATCCCTTAATGGGAATCAGAGCATTTGTAGCTCGGATCTAAAGGGATCTATGGTTTGTTTGGTTTGAGGGAGAAATAAATTTGCTCGGCAAGGATGAGACCTTGTGTCTACGTATTTTGAAAAGGATGTTGAGAAAGTCAGAGCAATCGTAGTTCCCACTTATGCTAGTGGAAGCAACAGGATGTTAGTAAGAGACACAGACAAATGTCATCTTAATGAAAAATGTATCTAATCTATTTCATCACATACATTTTGAAAGGTTGATTGATTGATATTTTTCATCGTAAGTTATAGGTGTTTTGCTTGAGTGTACAAGCGTTACCACTTACATGTTTAAGAAAGATGTTTGAAAAATGATTGAATCTTTTAATTGTAAGCAATGGGTGTTTTGCTTGAGCGTACAAGCGGTACCACTTACGATTAAGAGATGTTTTTGTTTGAAAAGAGTTTGAAGAGTTTTTGATTGTATGTTATGTGATAGATGAGATACTTCTTCCATAGAGATGATAAACGTCTAAATCTCGAGGAGAAATTGATTGGATTAAGGGATGCTTTTAAGAAGCCCATGGGTCCTTGTATTGTAAGCCCAAGAGGAGGCATTCTGAGGGTCATCGAGGGTCCTTGTATGAAGCTCAAGAGGAAGCTATAGGGTATGGATGGCTTTGGCTTTAAGAGGATTTCAGGAAACCATCCTCTTAGGATCAAGAGCAATTTCACCGGGAAATTATTCTCTCAGGGTTCTATCCTAGCGCGGGTGATTCTTTGTATTGGAAGCCCAATAGGAGGCTGTTAAGAGATTTCCTGGTCTCTTTCTTTGTATGATGCCCAAGAAGGCTAAACTCAATGAGGAGTTCTTTTGAGCGAAGCCCAAGAGGAGGCTGACTCAGCGAGGTGTTGTCTTATATGAAGCCTAAGCGGAGGCTAAACTCAGATGAATGAGTTTTCTTATATGAAGCCTAAGAGGAGGCTGAACTCGGATGAATGAGTTACCTTGTACAAAGCCCAAGAGGAGGCTATCTTGTGGGAACCTATTGATTAGACTAGTTGTTATGTTATAACTAGACAGTTGTATAAACAAGTGTGTGTGTGTGATATGTACTCACAGGGGTTTATGAAGGAAATATAAACAGATGCATGATGTTTATTTACAAGAGTTTATGAAGGAAATATAAATCAGTGTTTGTGAAACGAACGTTTAAAGCAGCGTAACTTGATTATTTACAAGTTTGAATTGTGCACAGGAAGTAAGTATGTACCGAGCAGTATTTATGTACAAGAGGATGTGGATGTACAGAGGAGGGTTGGGACTTACACCATAAGGGAGGCCCATTGGTTTAAAAGCAGTTTCATCGGGAATAATGCTGCATCTAATACCAATGGTATTTAGTGTATACACAAGTGAAGTGAAAACAAACAATCGAAGTTTGTCTGTACTTGAGTATTTACAAAAAGTATTTGTATTATGTACAAGTAAAATAGATGTGTACATAAATGAATTGGATATGTACAAGGAAATAATTATGTACATAAAGAATGTTGGGACTTACACCATAAGGGAGGCCCATGATCGGTTAAGAAATTCGAGGAAAAAATGAATGCGGTTTTATCGTCAAATCGGATCGATCATGGAAAAAGATGTACGTTTGATGAAAAGTTTTGAAGAAAATGATTTTGAAAGTGTTTTGAAAGATTAAATTTACTTACAAGAAGTTTGAAAAAGAATCGGGCTTCGAAAGTTTGAAAAAATCACCTTTGAAAGTGCTTTGAAAAGTATTCAAATGTATCGTTTTCGGCTCGATAAAAATATAATCGGATGGAAGTTTTTCTGAAAATTTTTGACACTATCATAAAATAGATATGTTAATTGACATGTGTGCAAAAAATCACCTCAAAATGAGGAGTTTTGATTGGGTTTTGAAAAAGTCAAAGTTTGTAAAAAAATGAAGAAAAATTACAAAGTTTGGCAAAAAAAATGGTCCCAAGGCTACTCGAACCCGGGACCATTAGGCAAGGCATGGCATGAAAGACTTAAGAGTGAGCTGGCAACCGCTGGGGTGGCAATACATCCGTGTATTGAAATCAAACCATGGAATTATATTATAAACCAGATTTTTAAATTTGAAAAAACGCGCGCAGTGTTCTTCATCTTCTCTAATCTTCAATCAATCCTCAAATCCTTATTTCTTGATGAAATTGAATGATATAAACATCAAACTTGATCGTTTTTAGCCCAGGAACATGATGATGTCATTTAATTTCATTTATTTTAAGCTTAACATGATTAAATTCTCAGAAATCACGAAGAACCCTAATTCTAAAAATCCTAATTGAAATCGTGTATGATTGATGAATTGATCAATTGATTGAGGGTTATTGATCAGTGATAGTGCAGAAACAAAACGGCCAATAGTTTTTTGGACTGGAGATAAGGAATCATAGAGTTTGAAGTTCGTGTTCTTACCTCTTGAAGCTGAGATCGAAATTGATGATGGAGTGTTTCCAGTTGTGTTTTGATGATTCCTATAGCACCAACGGACTTCAAGGATCGTGTGAGGATGGTCTGCACATCATGAATTAGCCTGGATCATTCCAACCAAGTCCACCTGCATAAGCTTCAAAGTGAAACTTGAATTCGATGTTAGAGGTGTTACAGGTTGAAGTTAATGATCTGCATCATCCATATGGAGTATGTTGATGATGTTTGAGTGAAAAAATCACAACATGCTCGAGCCAATGATCCAATTCGAATGTTAAGGCAGTTTTGGGCAAGTTTGAAAGTGTGAAATTCAAATATGGTTTCTAGCTATTCTTGTGTTGATTTTAAGTTACAAACTAGTTCTATTAGTTGTTTATGACACATTAGACACCAAATATCTCATAGCTCTTCATAAGTTTTGAAAAATGCAAGAATTTCCAATTTGAACTATGTTACTTGAAATTTAAGAAGGAAGTGAAAAAGCTTGTTTTGGCATAGCTTTGATGTAGTTTCAAATGGACAACATGACCTCTATTTATAGGTCAAAAGTTCTGAATGGTAAGTGAAGAAGATTGGCTTTGGTATTTACAAGTTGCCTTAGAGGGCAAGGAAGTCATTTTTGCAATAAATGCAAAAGGAAGCTTCCTTTTAACCATGGTTAATTATTCAACTTGATCTTATCCCATCATAATTACTCTTCATCTGATTTTTTATCAGCTCTATCCCTCTTTGCAAGGTGGCATGGCTTCTAGAAGAAGAAACTCAAAAATGACCTATAATCTTGAAAGTTGTACTTGAAAATCAAGGATTTTGGAGCTCTATGTTTCAAAATCAAAAGTATAGCTAGACACCATGGATTTTCAATTTCTTGGACATTTTGGAAATCTTGTTTCAAGGGCTACAACTTTCATGTTTTGAGTTTTTCCCAATTCCAAGTGGAACTATGTGAAAAAATGCCATGAAGTTTGGAAAAAATGTGAAATTTTAACACTTTGAAAATTTTCTAAGTGTTGAAAATTTTGACTTTTTGTTGACTTTTCCAAATTTCTTGATTTTTTATGATCATGATGGATCATTTGAAGTATTTTGATGATTGAAAAATTTTTGTCTTGAAAAAGTTGACCAAAAGTCAAAGTTTGACTTTTCAGTGCAGATGAAATTTCATCAGATGATCCAGAAATTGACTGATGAATTCTGTGAACTTCTGTGATGTTTTGAATCCAGAAATTAGGTCAACATGTTGTATTTAAGATATGAAGATCAATCTCTAATCAAAAAGTCATTCATTGATCGAAAATCGAATTGCTCATCCTCGATAAAAACCCTAATTGGTCGATCCTCGATAGATCATGAGGAAAATTGGATATCGAAGATCGGAGGTTGATGATTTGATCAAGATAGATCAATTGAGGTGAATGAAGCTCAAACCCTAATTGATTGCCTCTTGAATCGGATGAAAATTGATGAAACCCTAATTTTGACTGTAGAAACTACACCGATTAATTACATTACGAGCATTAATGATACAATGATGCAAATGTAAGGTGGTATATTAGGTCAAAAATTGGGTATAACAGATGCCCATATTTAAGTTTCTTTAACACGAGATATGAAGATGAATATCTTCGTTTTGATAGGTGTAAAGAGACTTAAATATCGAAATAAAATTTTGGACCTAAGATACCAAAAGATGCGAGTGATGCAAAATGATCGCAATAAGATTCACCGAAAATATCAAATAAATGACATGATGGGGAACAATTTGTGAGGATGACTCGATCTGTCCAAGAAAAGAGAATCCTGTTTGTTGGGAAACAAGTAATATGTTTCACTAGGAAAATAGATTCACAATGGATGTGAATATACATTTACTTTGGGAAACAAAGAGATTACTACATCGACCTTGTGACAATGTTTAAGGTAAGTGAAAATGATATTACCAATTATCAGCCTTGTGATAGCTTATGGTAAAGAGCTCTAAAGATATTACCAATTATCAGCAAAGTGATAACTATAACAAGGTAATTCTTAAGAAATTTACTGAGTATTCAGCCTTGTGAATAACAGACAATGATAGAAACAGATCTCAAATGAGTTTCTATTTTCAAAGCTACAATCTCGCTGGGGATCTCTCTTTTGAGAATATGCGAGCATTTTTGATTGGAAAGACACAGGTTTTCTTTTAGACAGAAAAACAACTGAGGAGATTTCTTGAACTTTCATGATTTGATCTTGCTGAGAAGAACAATCTTTTTACGACAAGTTTCAAGATGAAAAGAAAATAAGCGGCTCGGATGACGAGGCTAATGCTTATTGTTAGCAGGTAGATTTTTTTTGTGAAATCTAAACCTGAATTGGTCAGAGACGAGCAAATGCAATCCTAAACAAGTGATATTGAAGCAAACATTTGAGAAATGCAGAAAGTGCATTAATGATGCTATTATGTATGAATGTTATGAATGTCATATGCATGCTGAAGATACTTGACAAGACAATAAAGAGGGTATTTGGGAAAAGGACTACGTCACAGTTCGAACAAATACTTAGCAAAATCTGCAGCAATGGCGTAGATGTTACTGTTGATGAACATGAGTTGCATGCTTTAAACTTTCTGAAAAAGGCATTTTGTCGGCAACTTTGTTGGGAATTCTTTTTGGATAAGAATACCGTCCTTTGATAACCTCTGCTGAGGAGAAGATGACTTCTGTAGCAGTTGTTCTGTCTTTTCGGAGATAGAAACATTTGTGGAGAAAAACTGTTGAAGTTCTTTCTGTATTCAGAGTTCAAAGGAAAATTTTGCTTTTATTTCAAAATTTTGAAGTAAAAATTCATTTAAAACTTTTTTTGTTTCAAAAGTGATTTTCATAATAAAAAGTGTTATTTTGCAAAACAGAATAAAGTAAGAATTGCAAACAAACGGGCATAAGGCTCAAATTTTATTGATAGAATGGTAATCAGCCAAAGGCGTGATTCCATGAGCTATTTACATGAGTTGGAAATGATAATTTATTGGGAAAAGGCTACATCGAAAGCAATAACCACTATTATCCTTAACAACTTTGAATTCCAACTGTGCTTGTTGCTTCAGAAGAGTTGATTGAAGATCCGTTGATGGAAGATTCTTGATTGACGAATGCGGACTGATTGCGATTACTTTGTCATTTTGTATCCTTATTTTGCCTAGATTGCCTTTCTAAGTTTTCAATCTATCGGATAATTTCATTTATTGTCTCTAATTTTTGCTGGACCGCCTTTCGGTTTTCAATCCACCGAGACTCATTTTTCCTTAAGCCGCCCTTTTGGGTTTCGACTTACCGAGCTGTTCTTTTGTTTTTAGACAAAGTATTTTTGTTGCATCGGCATTCACGGGATCGGGAGTTCATCACCGTCCATGGTGGTGAGAATCATGCACCGCGAGAAAAGCTTCTTTTGACGATGTATGGGCCTTCGTAATTAGGAGTCCATTTCCCTAGAATCGGTTGAAAAGACAGAATCTTTTTAAGCACAAAGTCGCCTTCTCGAATTCCACGAGAAGGTTGCTTGTTGAAGTCGTCTTGAAATGCGATACCCATGCGAGAGCAAATGGCGGCATTCGTGCGGTCTTTGTGGTGATGACCATCTTACGGCGATCTTTTGATGTTCTTGTTGGCAGCTTCAACGGTGCCGTTCATCTTTGACCAGTAAGGAGACGAGTTATGATGCTCGATCTTGAATTCCTCACACAGTTCTTTCATCATTTTTTTGTTCAAGTTCGATCCATTGTCTGTAATGATCTTGCTTGGAACTCCATATTGACAAATGAGGTTGTTCTTGATGAACCTCACAACCACTTGTCTTGTAACGTTGGCATAAGATGCTACTTCGACCCATTTGGTGAAGTAATCAATAGCCACTAGAATGAAGCGATGTCCGTTGGACGCTTTTGGTTCGATCATCCCAATCATGTCGATGCCCCACATGGAGAAAGGCCACAGAGAGGAGAGAACGTTGAGTAGAGTCGGAGGCACATGGATCTTATCTGCGTAGATCTGGCACTTGTGACATCTTTTGACATGTTTACAGCAATCGGACTCCATTGTTATCTAATAGTACCCTGCTCTCAAGATCTTTCTGGACATTGCATGCCCATTTGAATGAGTTCCAAAGGAACCTTCATGCACTTCATGGATTATCGTGTCTGCTTCTTGTCTGTCGACGCATCTGAGCAGGACCATATCGAAGTTTCTTTTGTATAGAACATCTTCATTCAGGAAGAAATTTCTAGAAAGCCTCCTTAGAGTTTTCCTGTCTTTGTACGATGCCCCGAGTGGGTACTCCTGAGTTTGAAGGAAACGTTTGATATCGTGGAACCACGGTTTATCATCGAAGACTGCTTCAGTTGCAAATACATATGCAGGTCTTTCAAGGCGTCTGATGCGGATCTTAGGAACATCATTCCAATTGTTGACTTTGAACATGGAAGATAGAGTAGCCAAAGCGTCTGCCATTCAATTCTGATCTCGAGGGATATGATGCAGTTCAACTTTGTTGAAGAAAGTCAACAAACGTCTTGCATAATCTCTGTAAGGAATCAAACCAAGATGATGAGTTTCATACTTGTCCTTGATTTGGTTGATCACAAGGGCTGAATCTCCATATATGTCAAGGATCTTAATCCTCAAGTCGATGGCTTCTTCAATACCCATGATACAAGCTTCATATTCTGCTATGTTGTTAGTGCAATCAAATAGCAATCTGGCGGAAAACGGGATATGAGAACCCTTGGGAGTGATGATGACTGCCCCAATTCCATTGCCATAAACGTTAACTGCTCCATAAAAAATTAAGCCCCATCTAGATTCTGGATCTGGACCTTCTCCGGGCAGCGGTTCGTCACAATCTTTCATCTTTAAGTACATAACATCTTCGTCAGGGAAGTCGAATTTGAGAGATTGGTATTCATTGATCGGCTGATAAGCCAGGTGATCGGCGAGAATGCTTCCTTTGACCGTTTTTTGAGCACGGTACTGGATGTCATATTCAGATAATAGCATCTGCCATCGAGCGATTCTTCCCGTTAAGGCAGGCTTTTCAAAAACGTACTTGACTGGATCCATTTTGGAGATTAACCAAGTCGTATGATTGATCATGTACTGGCGGAGACGTTTTAAAGCCCATACCAAAGCACAACATGTTTTCTCGAGCATGGAGTAACGAGTTTCACAGTCTATGAACTTTTTACTCAAGTAGTAGATGGCATGCTCCTTCTTACCAGTTTCATCTTGCTGTCCAAGTACGCAGCCCATGGACTCTTCTAGCACGGTAAGGTACATGATTAATGGTCTTCCTTCGACCAGAGAAATCAATATCGGTGGTTCTGACAGGTATTCTTTGATACTGTCAAACGCTTTTTGGCAATCCTCTGTCCACACAACCTCTTGATTTTTGTGGAGAAGCTTGAATATCGGCCCACAGGTTGTAGTCATTTGAGAAATAAATCTGGAGATGTAATTCAACCGTCCAAGAAATCCTCTCACTTGCTTTTCCGTATGAGGCGTAGGCATTTCTTGAATAGCCTTGACTTTGTCAGGGTCAACTTCAATACCTCTTTGACTGACGATGAAACCTAGGAGTTTTCCAGATCTTACCCCAAAGGTGCATTTGTTAGGATTCAGGCGAAGCTGAAATTTCCTTAGTCGCTGAAACAACTTCAAGAGATATTCTACATGCTCTTCTTTAGTGTCAGACTTTGCTATCATGTCGTCCACGTAGACTTCAATCTCTTTGTGCATCATGTCATGAAAAAGAGTAGTCATTGCCCTTTGATAAGTTGCGCCTGCATTCTTTAATCCAAACGGCATTACTTTGTAGCAAAATGTTCCCCGTGGCGTGATGAAGGATGTTTTCTCCATGTCTTCGGGAGCCATTCGATCTGATTGTAACCAGAGAAACCGTCCATGATGGAAAAGACGTTGAACTTTGCGGTACTATCCACTAACATGTCGATATGCGGCAGTGGGAAATCGTCTTTTGGGCTTGCTTTATTCAAGTCCTGGTAGTCAACACACATTCTGACCTTTCCGTCCTTCTTGGAGACAGGTACTATGTTGGCTAGCCATTGAGGATATTCAGATGTGACGAGGAAACCTGCGTCGAGCTGCTTTTGAACTTCCTTTTTGATTTTGTCGGCCATTTCAGGGTGAACTCTTCTCAGTTTCTGTTTAACTGGCGGACACTCTGGTTTTAATGGCAAGTGATGCTCCACGATGCTGGTATCTAAACCCGGCATGTCTTGGTAGGACCAAGCGAACACATCAACGTATTCTTTAAGAAGATCTATCAGTTTTCCTTTGACATTGCTGTCGAGTGAAGCTCTGATGTTTACTTCTTTTTTGTCTTCCTCAGAACCCAAGTTAACTGCTTCCAAAGGCTCTTTGTGAGGTTGAATGATTCTTTCCTCGTGCTTAAGTAGTCGAGAAATCTCATCCGGGATCTCTTCTTCAACTTCTTCCTCGACGACTTCACTGGGGATTTCAAAGTTGGGAGAGAGCATAGAGTCATTACTTTCAACGGATTTGTCCATCTGTTAATCTGCATATTTGATTTGTGTTTGATTAATTAACTCTTTTTTTTATCATTTTTTTTTAGAAAAAGTTAATGTGAACGTGTATGCAGATTATTATTATTTTTTTTTGAAGATTTTTATTGTGTTTTTTAGGATTATCATTTCCAAGAAAGGGGTAAAAGTGAAAACAAACACAAAGTGTGGAATCAAAATAACGCGTTTTATTTATGATTCACAATATGAAACAGGGCCCTAAAATACAAACTCATTCGTCTTGGGCAAGACAAAGAGAAATTATTTAAAAGCTAAACCCTATAAAACATCTCTTCGCCTTGGGCGAGGCGAGAGTTCAAAACAAAAGCAAAGATAAACTACTTAGAATTATGAACATTAGTCCGAACTTCAACAGGTTTCCAATAGTGGCGAACTCCTTGGAAGTCGAGGTACTCTGGTAGTTTTCCACTTGGGTTAATTCTCGAATAGACTTTGGTCGTTGGTTGAGCAGGCTTTGAAGACTCTGGACGACGGACCTTGCCTTTTGTGCTGCTAAAGCGATCTTCTTCTGCTTGATGAACAGATCGGGAAGCATGGGATACAGCATATGTACTTTCTATTGGCATTTGCGTTAAATTCTGGGGATGTACTCTCCAATCTTCTGAGTGAAGAGACTCATTGTCGGCGACACTTTCCAATTCGTATCCCGAGTCATATCCTTGATCCTCAGTAATTATGTTGATGTAGTGATAGTCAAGATCTGGTTTAACAAATTCCACGGGCGCGTTAAAGCAGAGATCTTCAGTTGGAACCTCAATTGGTTGCTGATATTGGGATGATGTGTACTCCTCTTCTGGTTGACTAGGATACTCAAAAGAATCACCCCATCCAGTTGGCTGGATATCTTCAATTCTGATTTTTGAGCTTTCAGGCGCAGTGTATTTCACCATGTAGTCAAACTTGCCACTTGGTTCTCCCAAGGTATCCCCAACTTCGGAAGGAACAGGTGAACTTTCATTCTTTTGTAGGGACATGTCTTTAAATTGATCAGTCGGAGGATAGTATGGTGCGTACGATTCTTCCTGAGACACATACTCAGAGCTGTTAAGATAAGTGCTCCACTCTTCAGATCCAAAGAGATCATCTTCATCACCTTCATTGGTAAGAACGTTAACCTCTTGAAGAACAGGGTTTAAGAAACCCCCACTGTGGAATACTTCTCTGATTGGGCGAAGTGTTTCATTCGTTTGCTTGTCTTTAGGAAATACTGGAGCGAACCCGAGCCTGGCCTTTGTCTCGTTGTTGACAGGTTTTATTACTTGTCCCCAACCTGCAACATTACCATCTTTCACTATTTGTGCTGCTTCTTTGTAAGAGGAGATAGATGACCTGCTTTTACTTGTAGATTCATCTTCTAACGGATGTTCGTGGGACTGTGTCCCTTCAACGTTGTTAGCTGTGATGAAAGAAAAACTGGATAAATGGCTTATTAGTAACGCTTGTTCTCCGATGATGGTTACTAGCTTCCTATTCACTGTGAACTTTAGCTTCTGGTGGAGAGTGGAAGTCACTACTCCTGCTTCGTGTATCCATGGTCTTCCTAGCAAACAACTGTAAGCAGCTGGCACATCCATGACTTGGAAAGTGATTTGGAAGGTATGCGGACCAATTGTCATCGGGAGATCGACTTCCCCAATAACTGACTTCCTTGACCTGTCAAAGGCTCCTACCACTATGTCATTAAACTTCATCGGTGTTCCTTTGTAAGCCAAACGAGCAAGAGTCGTTTTTGGCATTACGTTTAAGGATGAACCGGTATCTACTAGTACATTGGATAGAGAATCTGATTGACAAATCATCGAGATATGCAGAGCCAGATTGTGATCTTTCCCTTCTTTTGGGAGTTCTTCATCGCTGAAGCTTAAGTTATTGCAAGCTGTTATGTTGCCCACAATACCTCCAAACTGGTCTATAGTCACGTCATGATCTACATAAGCTTGATCTAGTACTTTCATCAAAGCTTCTCGGTGAGCTTCGGAGTTCAAAAGTAGAGATAGTATCGAAATCTTGGAGGGAGTCTGCATCAGCTGATCCACAACTCTGTACTCGCTTTTCTTGATTAGTTTCAAAATCTCATTGAAATCTGAGTTAACGTCGGTTCTATCAGGCGGACCAACATTTGTGCTTGGATTAACAACGGGAATCCTCGTGGGATTCTCGGGAGATACATTAACCGGATTTTGTCTAACAACAGGAACAACAGGCGGTTTTGGTAGCAGCGGAGTATGTACTCGTCCACTTCGCGTTACTCGTCCGATCTCAGTTATGTTGACATTGGCTGAAAGAGTTGGCATGGGTTTCTCCTTCCCATCTTCTATCATAGTCGCATTGTATTGATAGGGAATTGCTTTGTTAGAACTGTATGAAACAGGACCGGGTAAGCAAATCACCAAAGGAGACCCTGGAATGTTTGAACCGTTATATTCAATCTCCACATGCTTGGGCATATTGAAACAGGGGACAATAACGTTTACTTCGGTAATTTCCGAGTTGATATCTGAGACTAAAATCTCATGCGGAAAATGCCCTACTGTATTCACGTCATTGTCATTTCTGTTTCTGAAGATTTGTATGTCACCATTGTCTAATAATCGTTGAATGTCTGCTCTTATGGTCGGACATCCTCGACAATCCTTGAAGCAGATGTTGCAAGCTGCATAATCATGTTTAGTAAAGCACCCATTGTCTTGTATGTATCATGGAGTGTACCAAACTTTCTCGATCGATTCACATACGTGACGAGATACCGATCTGTATTTCTTAGTATCAAATTCATTGTATGTCCACTATGGTGGAAAGTGGATTTGCTTGCCGTTGGTTGTATTTGAAGAAAAGAAGATTAGACCTTACTAACCTTTGTACTTGACTTTTAGTGCTATGCACCCATTGTCTTGTATGTATCATGGGTGTACCAAACTTTCTCGATCGATTCACATACGTGACGAGATACCGATCATGTTCTTAGTATCAAATTCACTGTATGTCCACTATGGTGGAAAGTGGATTTGCTTGCACGTTGGTTGTATTTACGAAGAAAGAAGATTAGACCTTACTAACCTTTGTACTTGACTTTTAGTGCTATGCAATGCTCAAGATCATGACCGGTGCCCCTTGATGAAAAGGGCAAGATCGTCGCTTTGTACCACCATGGCAATTTATCGGTACGAAGGTGGTGGCCTTGTCGCACAAGATTCCTTTCTATTAATGGGATATAGTTACGTATCGTCATTGGAATTGGATCAAATTGTGAGACCACAGGCGCAGTTACGATTGTTGAGCTGCTTGAGCTGTTGTCGATTGTTGAGTTTGTTGGAACTGCGGAGCAATTCCTGTATTTGAACTTGTATTAACAGTGGGTGCTATAGAAGTTACCTGTCGTTGTTGACTGACATTCTTTCGCGGTTTCCCTCGAGATACCATTCCTATGTCATGTTCCTTTTTCTTTGGAAAATTGGTTCCAACCTTCTTAGTTCCACTAGAAGTCCCTATCTCTCTGGTCAGGCGTCCTGTTCGAACTCCTTCCTCTAGCTGCATTCCCATGCTTACCATCTCAGTGAAATCTCCGGGAGCGCTGGCGATCATTCGTTCGTAGTAAAATGGGCCAAGAATGTTTAAGAAAACCTTGGTCATTTCCTTCTCCTCTAACGGTGGGTTGACATGGGCAGCAATTTCCCTCCAACGTTGGGCGTACTCTTTGAATGTCTCTCTTTCCTTCTAAGACATGGAGCGGAGTTGATCCCGATCTGGAGCCATGTCCAAGTTGAATTTATATTGTTGTACGAAGGCTTCACCTAAGTCATTGAATGTCTAGATATTCGCGCTATCTAGCCCCATGTACCACTTCAGTGCGGCGCCTGTGAGACTGTCTTGGAAGTAGTGGATTAACAACTGGTGATTGTCGTTGTACGTAGACATTTTCCTAGCGTACATCGTAAGATGATTCTGTGGACAGGAATTTCCTTTATACTTTTCAAAGTCAGGGACTTTGAATTTTGCAGGTATCCTTACGCGAGGAACTAAGCATAAATCATGGGCGTTCTTCCCAAACAATTCTTTTCCTCAGATTGTTTTAATCTCAAGCTGCATCTTGACGAGCTGTTCCTGGAGAGTCTCCATCGGGCCACGAGGATTCGTGTTATCGCCTGGATTATGGTGAACTTCTTCATCTGCAGTAGTGTGAACTACAGAAGCTGAGTTTGTCACGATTGGTTGAGAAACCGTCATAGTGACTTGCGGAAAAGTTACTCCATGCTGTGGAGTAAGTGTTGAGTTCTGCAAAGTAGGTACTTCAAGCATGGTTGTTTGTACCTGAGAGGTAGGTTGATGAAATCCGATGCCGAAATTTAAAGGCATGCCCCATGGATAACCTTCTGGCATACTGAAGAGTGAACTACTGGCTGCAGCAGTTGAAACTGGAGTAGTAGTGACCTCTGAAATCGCCGCTTGATTTTGACTGCTCGATGGTTCTTGCTGACTTTGCGTGGTTGCCAATGAATTGACCAAAGAAGTGAGTCTTTCCACCTCTTCTTGCAGTGTTATCACTGTGCTACGAAGCTCAACATTTTCTTGCTCAAATCCTTCCATTACTTTTCTTCTTTTGAGCGTGTATCGTATATGCGAGTTGGTACGTGGGCGTGGTCGAGAAACTCTAAGGCGCGACGACAGCGATCTTTTCCTTTACGGAAAGAATTCCAAAGATCAAACTCTAGACAATAGACTCGATATGTAAAGTATGATGCATGATTATGAATGCAAAGAAAAATTTCAAAGAATTTACGCTAAAAGAGAAATTTTTGGCAAATATTTGGATGGAAAACACATATTTTATTAATTATTGAAAGAAGATTACAACAATTTTGTTTTTTTGAGCATTGCTCACACAAATGATAAAATAAATGATAAAAATTTCAATCTAAACTAATTAATCGTCCTCGTTGGATGAAGATCCAAAGGCTTGATGTAGCTTCAACTTCAAGATTTCCTTTCCATAGTGAGCTTTCAGTTCAGCTTTCTCGGCTTTTAGCTTGCTAATGACTTTCTTTCACTCGTCGGGAGCAGGATCACTGGTTGTCATTTCCTCAAGCTTTCTTTTCCTTTCTTTGATGTATCTTTTGATCGCGTTATCTTTCTGGCGAATCTTCTCATCTTTCTCCATGAGCCATTCATCCTGGAAGTAAAGCGTCTTTTCATGATCTTTGACCTGCTTCTTAAGCTTCTCGTTTTCGAGATCAGTCTTAAGGAACTTATCTTCCAAAGCCTCCTTCTCGAGCCTCATCTTGGCCAAAGCTTCTTGGTATTCTCCCATAGTCTCGACGGGAAATTTTTTTGATTTGGAAGATGTTGAGAACATAGGTTCTTCATAAGCATAAGGCATTCGAAATTCCTTTGCTCCTTTCTTTACCCAAGAAGTGTAGATTTCCATGGCTACACAATTCCTTGCATTACCTTTTTCCTTCCTTCGGATGTGATGCCAAGCTCTGATCATTCTGGCTTTCAAACCTTGGGAATCTTCCCCTTCATGATAGAAATAGCTTTCTACTGTGAAACCAAGAGGTTTACTAGAGTTTGCATACCCGAGTTGACGTCTCGCCAAGAATGGGTTGTATTTGATTCCTCCTTTCGTACCAATGAGAGGTACGTTGGCAAATTCTCCACAGCTCTCAATGATTTCCATCTCATTGTCTGCCAAGGTATACTAATGGATATCGTCGTTTGTAAGAGACATGAGTCTTCGAGACCAATGCCAATCGTCATTGTTTTCGTGGAAGATAGGAGATTTAGGCGGTGTGAGACAATCCATTTGAAGAATAGGGTACACAACACACGATAGTTCCATCTCCTTGACGATTCCTATGATGAATGGAGAAATACGTATCACCAAGCAAAGTGGGAACGGGATTTCCAATCAGAAAGATCCTTATGGCGTTGACATCAACGAAACTTGGGACGTTGGGAAACAACACCAATCCATAGATGAGTAAAGCTAAAATAGCTTCAAAGGCTACCATACTACCGGCGGAGAATTTAAGAGCCTTCTCCATTAGGAACTTTGAAGTTAGTCCTAAGATTTTCCTTTGGTAGTTAGGTTTTGTCTATCTCGATTTTTTAAGTGAGTCATTGTTGCAATGGTGACTTAGAATGGCTTCCAAACCATTGAAAGGCACTTTGTAAATCTTGAGATACCTAGGATGTGCGTACTCTTCCAAAGTAGGCATCAGTGTGTCGGGGAAAGTGAAACGATGATAGATGGATCGTAAAGCGAGCGAAAGTTTTGAGAAGTCCTTCATCAGCGTTAGTGCTCGGGATGGTTAAAAGAGTTCCATAGCATTTTACGAAATCCGAGGATCTTCTACCAAGGATGCTAACTCTTTCAACTTCCTACGTCAAGAATTCTAAAGCTGTATCTCTTGGTGAATCTTCCTCGGCGTCCATTACTCTAACCTAAAATATTTACAAAGAAAAATCTCTAAATTCTTTGGAAATGGGAAGAAAATGAAGTTTTTGAATGAATGCATGAATGCTACAAACATGGTTAGTAGTTATACACACGGTCAAGCGTTAGAAGTCACGAGCATGAAGCCAGCGATAAGAATCAGCGTGGGTAAGTTCTAAGGGCTTATTCATACGTGAAGCGGGTTCTACGATGTCTGAGCTCAACGCTTCTCTTTGAAATATTATCGGTTGTTGAATACTCGAAGTCAATAATATTTTTCAAGAAAAACTCTTTGATCGTAGTCTCGCATGACAATTATTCTAAGCTTACGCTGAATAATTTACGCACTACATCCTAAATGGCGAGGATGGGTTATGTGTTCTCTGACCACTCGACCGTAAGTTCTCTTGAAAGCAAAATGTCTTTGCAAATACTTGCTAAACACAAATACTCCCAAGACAACCTCCAGAGAGAGGGATCTCAAATTAACTCCGTAAATCTTGAGACTTCTCACAAGTTAATAGGACTATACCCCCACCTAGATCTTAGAATGTTTCTTAAATCCGGGTTAGGATTTCTTTCCATCAGATGAAATCGCGAAAACACACAATAAAGAAAAACAAACATATGCACATATGAAAACCCCTTTTTTCTTTTGAAAACAAAAAGCTTGGTGCTCTTGAGCGAGTCACATTTTTGAAAATCAAAATTTGGTACTCCCAGTGAGTCGCCATTTTTTGTTCGCGTTAAAAGTGGCGCGGGAATCGAATCGGATTCGGATCCTCGGCTCAAAACGATTTACTCTTTTGATTTGTTTATAAAGATGCATGAGCATCAAACTTTATTATTTTCAACACAAGAAATTATGATTATGAAAAGGGAAAGATGTTAATACCCTCGATTGATTATGATATGCATTATGACTAGCGCAAACTAGGCGTAGCATTGGGGAGATTCCGGGCAAGGGGGTTTGTTATATAAAGGGAATAGATGGAGCACCCTAAATATATATGGTTATCCATAGCTTTATATATGAATATGTTTGATATGTTTGTGTGTTTTAATTGCTATTTCTATGATTGGGAAAGTTTCTCCTTTGGGATTTTAAGAAGGATAGATTATATGGGATCCTAAGTTTTGTTATTATTGTGCTCGCAAAGATCATTGGATCTTCTGCATACATATCCCTTAATGGGAATCAGAGCATTTGTAGCTCGGATCTAAAGGGATCTATGGTTTGTTTGGTTTGAGGGAGAATGAAATTTGCTCGGCAAGGATGAGACCTTGTGCCTACGTATTCTCAAAAGGATGTTCAGAAAGTCAGAGCAATCGTAGTTCCCACTTATGCTAGTGGAAGCAACGGGATGTTAGTAAGAGACACAGATAAATGTCATCTTAATGAAAAATGTATTTAATCTATTTCATCACATACATTTTGAAAGGTTGATTGATTGATATCTTTCATCGTAAGTTATAGGTGTTTTGCTTGAGTGTACAAGCGTTACCACTTACATGTTTAAGAAAGATGTTTGAAAAATGATTGAATCTTTTAATTGTAAGCAATGGGTGTTTTGCTTGAGCGTACAAGCGGTACCACTTACGATTAAGAGATGTTTTTGTTTGAAAAGAGTTTGAAGAGTTTTTTATTGCATGTGATGTGATAGATGAGATACTTATTCCATAGAGATGATAAGCGTCTAAATCTAGGGAGAAATTGATTGGATTAAGGGATGCTTTTAAAAGCCCATGGGTCCTTATATTATGAGCCAAGAGATATAGGGTTGGTTGGCAGGGATTTCAACCATCCTCTTAGGATCAAGAGCAATTTCAGGAAATTATACTCTCGGGTTCTATCCTAGCGGGTGATTCTTTGTATTGGAAGCCCAATAGGAGGCATTAAGAGATTTCTGGTCTCTTTCTTTGTATGATGCCCGAAGGCTAAACTCAATGAGGAGTTCTTTTGAGCGAAGCCCAAGAAGAGGCTGACTCAGCAGGGGGTGTTGTCTTATATGAAGCCTAAGCGGATGCTAAACTCAGATGAATGAGTTTTCTTATATGAAGCCTAAGAGGAGGTGAACTCGGATGAATGAGTTACCTTGTACAAAGCCCGAGGAGGCTAATCTTGTGGGAAACTATTGGTTAGACTAGTTGTTATGTTATAACTAGGCAGTTGTATATACAAGTGTGTGTCATTGTCATACCCCAAAATTTGCCCTCATTTCTCAAGACATTTATACATCCATACTCAAGGATTCCTCAAGGGTTGATCGAGACAAACCCTCTCCTAGACAATCAACCCAAACTAGGGTTTGGCAATTCTCAGATCAAGATGGACTCCCAACATCTCCAATGGTCATCATGACTCCTCACATTCTTCAAAGAATCTCCATGTCAAGTTTCAAGCCTCACAAGTCAAGTTTCCTCAGACAATTGCTCAGATGGTTGAAAATTAGTTGTATTGGACAAAAAGTCAACTGTGGTCAACATACAGTCAAACTTCCTGATTTTTGGTCAACATCATCATTTTGAAGTCACATTCATTATGTGATCAAGGGTTGATCATGATTCATCAAGAAAACTCAAGATTTGCACAAAGTCAAACTTTCCAAATTGGGTTTCGTTGAAAAGTCAAGCGAACTTTGGTGAGCATAACTTCTTCATAATTTCTCAGAAATTTTTCCACATCCTCTCATTTTAAAGGAAATTCAATTCTCTACAACTTCATGTCTCACAAGAATGTTCAAAAAATGCTTCATTTGGAAGGTATGGATCAAAACATTATAGGTCCTTTTCAAAGTCAACAAAAAGTCAACTTTTTGTTTTGAAGATTTATTGAGCATGGAAACTCCAATTGAGATGAAACCAAAGAGTTTGGTTAGAGGACACTTAGAGCTTTCTAAAAAGGCCAAGAACACTCAAAAATGTGGAAAATTAAGCAAAATACACCTTGCACAAGTTGGGTATTTTTGAAGAAGTGCACAAAGAGAGATACTTGTTAAAATCCAAAATTTTGCAAATGGGCCTAGTTTTTCTTCATTCAAACTTGTTCCTTAGACAATTTGGAACATCCAAGCCCAATGCCACGAATTTTAGCTTTATTTTTCTATTTAATTTGGATTTTATTCATTTAAATACAAATTAAATTAAAAAATAAGGTATAAAATCAAAATTAAATGTAAAATTGATTTTTCTCTCATGTTTGAGATCCAAGTAACTCAAATATTTTTCACATTGATTGATCATTATTTGCTCTTGAATTCAGACCTAAATCCATCCACTATAAATGTACAATGCATACAACATGAGAAAGAACAGAAAAATTGCCTCAAAGAACCCTAACCTAAAGTCAAAAAACCGTGTTCTTGAAGCAACTTGCAGCCTTGGTTTTAGCTCGTTTCAATTGATTCTAAGCCTTCCATTGCATTCATTGGTGTCTTTAGAATCGATCCAGACCTTTACAACACTCAAAAACATCAAGAATCACGAAAACACGACTTGGTTTGTTCTTACTTTCTCAAAATTCGAATTCTGTTATTCATGCATTATTAACGTGTTTTGATGTTTGTTTTGTGTTTAGAACAAAGTTTGCAAGCTTTCTGGATGACTTAATTGCATTTCCATGGCCCGAATCGAAATACACCATGTTTAGGATTTTCTGGTTCGAATTAGGGTCTCTCTAAATAGGATAAATTGGACGAATTCGATACCACCATCGTGCTCAGAATGAAGTTTCTAATCGAACCATGGCTTTAGATTTCATTTATATTGCTTGTACTGGATTTTTGATGTTTGTAGGGGCCTTAGCGTCGAATGAAGCCCGGCTAACTTTCAAAATTTCAAATGAAGAAGATGAAGATCTTGGCGTGTTAGGTTCCCAATCAAGTTTGTATAAAAAGCGTTTCATTTACTAAACACCAAAACGCTTTGGTCAGTGGTTAAGGCGGAGGCGCGTGTTTTCATCAAGAGGTCACCGATTCGATCCTGGCAAGACCATAAATTTTGCCTCTTTACAAACTAACTTCTATTTTTCATATTTTTATATTTTCTTAAATATTTTCATGCTATTTTAATTTATCTTCAAATAATTTTATCATGCATCTAAAAACACCAAAATATTTATTTTTGCATAATCATCAGAAAAATGTTATTTAATTTTAATATAAAAATTATTATTTTTGCATGCATATTTAATTTAATTGCTAATTAATCGTTTAAATGACTTTTAATTGTTTTAAATTATCAAATCAACTCGAAAATTACCAAAATTTATCTTATCATATTAACATCATTACTAACACAAAACTTTTCTCATTCAAAAATACATTTTTACTAACATTTTCTTCTTATGCAATTTTCTCGTATTTTACGATTTTGTGTATCATTCATGAGGTTATACCGTTTGAGACGATTTTTCTTGCTTTTCTTTTCAATTATGTAATTGCCTATGGGATGTAATAGTTTAACTAGGGCTTTTATTTTCTTTCGATTATGTATCTGCCCAAAGCCATGTAATAGCGTGGGACATTTACTTTCCGCACTTTACTTCCGCAATTTATTTTCTGCACCCTATATACTACTAGTAATTAGGCGTGTATGGCAAGATAAAATTGGACATAGACCACTCATAATTCCAAGATAAAAATATTTGAATCAACACCTCTTTTCACACATGCCCCTTAGGGTAATTCTCTCGTTGCCTTTACGAATACAAATGGTAAAGTCCCTCGAACGTAGAGGTATTCTAGCACCGTTGCCTACAAACAAATCATCATAGTCCCTTCAATACAAAGATCATAGACCCACGATGTCGCCTACGAATACATGATCTTGACCCTCGATAGTTGCCTACGAAAAATGATGATAGTCCCTTCGAATGTGCTAGGATACTCCTACAAGTTGCCTTCTATGACCATACGATGTCCCTTCGAATGTCCCCTCTTACATCCAACGAATAGGGTTACCTACCAACTAATGGTACGGATAGCGCTATTCTAAAGGAAAGTAAAATAACACGAAAACGACCAATTCTGAGTAGGTAATAATACTTTTAGTTGCTTGCTCTATCAAAATACTTTTCACACCTCACACTTTTGTCAAAGTTCAAACTCTTTTCAAAACGAAACATTTCCAAACACTTTGTATACATTCCTACATGAATCATTACAAAGTCAAAGCGAAATGCCTTTTCAAAACATTTTTGTCAAACACACAGAAAGCACAATTTTAAAATGATCTAAGAGCAACTAAGAGCCCGTAGATAACGACGGATGGAAAGGGGGGGTGCTAATACCTTCCCTTTTCATAACCTTCTCCCTTACTCAGAATCTAACGAAGGCCTTTTCCTGTTCTTTTCACCTTCCCTTAATTGGATAAAAGAAAAGTCGGTGGCGACTCTTGCTATCTGCACATTTGCGATACAAAAATCTCAAAGTCAGTTCACCGTATTACAGAACTGGCGACTCTGCCGGGGAGACACCCTAAAGAGAGAATGCCTCATGGATTTTTAGATCATCTTTACTGTTTTCTGTTTGACTTGCTTGCTTTATCTTCAAGGGTTGCTTGGGTATTATATTTGTGGGGGATCCTACACCTGGATCCGGGTTTCCTTTTAGGTAAGTAGCAATAAATCGTCGCGACCGTTAGACGTATATCGAAACGGTCAACATGATGGCTACGTTAGTGTGACACTTTAGATGTCCTGATACTCTTCATTTCCAAGTTGAGGATAGTATTTGGCTTCTGCCGTGGTGTCATCAAGCACTAACTAAACTTTTAGAACCTTAATTGACCCATCTTGGCCATTAGAAGGTAGTGAGATGGCCGGCTTTGGTGCAGACTAAGGTGGGCTGATACTCGATGCTACGCTCATTGAGATCAGACTTTTGGGATATTTTCGGTCGACCACTTGGTAGTCGTATTGAAATAAATGCCTACGAGAAAGATCAATGATATGAGATTCCTAGAACCCGGTTACTATTATAGGACAGGATGAACCAACTCAAACTTTTGGTGGGGTAATCACCTATACTTCATGCAAGCCTTAAACCTAGGCTCATTGTGTGAATTGTTTGTGTGTGCTAAACATGACATCATGACATCATTTGCATTTGCATATCATTTCTAACTATTTCAAGGACCCAGGGATTTATCTTTGCTCTGTTTTGTAGGGAATTATGGCTTCTAGAAAGACTATCCGAATCAACTTCATGGGTATACCTTCTCAACTCAAAGATTTGGTTTCAGAGATTCCCGACCATGCTCTGTTCATCAAAAGACATGGTTATCTACTTGACTTGGTTATCTCCGGATTATCAATTAGTTCCTACCTTGGAGGAGTTTTCTAAGCTGCTTGGGATACCAATTCTTGACCAAATGCCATTCACCGTTAGAAAAGGTTCCTAGAATGCGAAGACATCAGCCTTACATAAGCGCTCGATATTGAAGCCAATTGGGAAACAAGAAGTGGAGTTAAGGGTTTACTTGCCAAGTTCCTAATTAAGAAAGCCCGAGAATTCCTCAAGGTTATGAGTTTCCATGAATTTGAAGATATTGTGGCCTTGCTAATCTATGGTTTGGTTCTATTCCCTAACTCGGATCAATTCATAGATGTCAACGCCATCAAGTTGTTTCTTACCCGTAATCCAGTGCCTATCTTACTTGGAGATATTCTACATTCTCTCCATACTCGTACTACTAAGAGACAAGGAACTCTCATGTGTTGCACACCGTTACATTCCAGGTGGTTTATTTCGCACCTTCCTCCATCAGTTTTGAAGAACGAACAAAGATTGAAGTGGTCTCAAAGGTTAATGTCACTCTCTCATTCGGACATCCGTTGGAGTCTTTTCTCTCAAAAGGACTTCACATTCATTGAGCGTTGTGGTGAATTCCCTAATGTACCACTACTTGGTATAAGGGAGGTGTACCACAACCCTTCTCTAGCTCTCGTCAGTTTGGTTTTGCTCGAAGAGATGGTCCTCATGATATGCTTCTCCAAGATATTGTGTTCGACTACCACGATCTCCGAATTACCGCGAAGGTTCATACACGCTTGGGGCATGGTAAAGAAGCAGTGATACTTTGGGGCACAAAACTCCATTCCTTGGGAACCTTACCTCAAATGGGTGAGCTCGAGCTCAAAATCTCATGATGCCATTCACGCTGTTTTACGATAATTATGGAACCTGTTGCTATAGGTGACGAATCCTATACCGTTCTCCATCCCGACATGCCTACGATTTTGAAGACTTGAAGAGATCTGGATTCAACTTAAGAAGAGGATACCTTTGAAGCTCAGTGCTATGCAGCGAGAAGAAAGTGTTAGAGTTGACCAAGCTACTTCACGGGGCGAAGCATCAACGCCTCGGCACCAAGAGGAAGCGCCCATGGGAGCTTTAGGATTTATATGTTTTCTTGTTTTGAACCATCTTTTGTACTTAAAAGAGAAAGAATAAAAAGAACTAATAAATGTTTGTTCGTGCTTGTTTAACAAATTTAAATCTCTAAGGTCCTTTAAAATATTGCATTGCATTTGCATAAACATCATATAGCATAACATTGCATCACGGTACATTGGAATTGGTTTTCTCATTCTCTCGCTATTTACTTTAGCGAAATGGCTCTTGAACAGATCATCAAAGATCTCCAGGCTCGAATGCTCGGTTTCAAAATGTTCGCTAGCTTGGTCCAAGGCCAAGAAGATCTGAAGAAGCTCATCAACAGAAAGAAGAAAGTTGTTGGTGTTCTCAACATGGGCAGACGTTACAAAGGTGGTCCTAAAGTGGTTAGCCGGATAGAGCTCTCAGAAGGAAGTGTCAAGGATGAGGGAAGTGTCAAGGGTAATGAAGATGACCAGCGTGAGCCTAAGAAAGAGGGAGAGGATCGCTCTGACTATAGCCAGTACTCTGATGAAGATGACAAGTACAAGCAACTTGAAGACCGTCTGAATGCTGTGGAAAACCTGAAGATGTCAGGGCTGAATTTTGATGATCTGAGTCTTGTCCCTGGTGTGGTGATTCCTCCCAAGTTCAAAGTTCCCACTTTTGCCAAGTATGATGGCATTTCTTGTCCAAAACTGCATTTGAAGTCCTATGTTCAGAAGATCAAGCCCCACACTGATGACAGAAAGTTGTGGATGCATTATTTTCAAGAGAGTTTGTCCGGAACTCAATTGGGTGGTATTATCATCTAGAATGACCGTATCCGTACTTGGGGTGACTTGGCGGATGCTTTCTAGACGGTATGAGTACAATCTTTGAATTGACACCCACTCGCATAAATACAAAGCATGTCAATGGGTTGATGAGAAGTTCAAAAGTATGCTTTAAGTGGAAGATTTAGCGAGGTTCAACCACCCTTGTCCAATAGGGAATTGGTTGATATGTTTATGGGAACATGAGGGCCCATTCTTCAATCATCGATTGGAAACTCTTCATCGGATTCAAGTGATCTTGTGGAGGCGTATTGAAGGCTGGTATCAAGGTGGGAAGATTCATGTAGAGTCATCTTCAAATCTTGCAAAGATATCTTTTGGTGGTAAAAAAAAGCTAATCTGTGTATGGTCGAAAAGCCGAGCCAAGACCGACCGTGCTCAATCACGTAGAGGCGGTTGTGATCTCGATCCTACATCAGCTGACTCGGCGAGACAGCAGCGTGAGCAACGCCCACAGGCGAGTTCGAAGATCAACATGCCATTGTCATGAAGCCCAACACATGTTGAAAGCAAAGTGATTACTTTGAGGATCCTCCTCGGTGTCAACACTTCCTCTCAGAGATACAATCTAATGCTAAGTGTGCTTACCACTCCAATAGCCCAAGGCACGACACTGACAACTATTGGGCTCTAAAAAACAAGATTCAGGATATGAGTGAAGATAAGCGATTGAGTTTGACCCTCCTGTTGAGACTCCGAATGTGATCAACGCGCCGATGCCTAACCATGACAAGAGTTCCAATGCTGTTGGGGAGGATACTTATGTTTTCAACATAGATGACTTGACCATTTCTCTAATGACTGTTAAGAAGAATTTGCTGTAAGCCGGTGTCAATCCAGGATGCCCTGAAAATTGTCGTTGGTGCCCATCTACACCTGATGGTTGTGCTTGGTTGAGAAGACGTGTTCAATGCATGATGGATAACCGTGAAATGCTATTCCTGAAACCCTAATTTGGAAAGTTTGACTTTTGTGCAAATCTTGAGTTTTCTTGATGAATCAGGATCAACCCTTGATCACATGATGAATGTGACTTCAAAATGAGGATGTTGACCAAAAATCAGGAAGTTTGACTATATGTTGACCACAGTTGACTTTTTGTCCAATACAATTGATTTTCAACCATCTGAGCAATTGTCTGAGGAAACTTGACTTGCGAGGCTTGAAACTTGACATGGAGATTCTTTGAAGCATGTGAGGAGTCATGATGACCATTGGAGATGTTGGGAGTCTATCTTGATCTGAGAATTGCCAAACCCTAGTTTGGGTTGATTGTCTAGGAGAGGGTTTGTCTGATGAACCCTTGAGGAATCCTTGAGTATGGATGTATAAAATGTCTTGAGAAATAGGAGGGCAAATTTTGGGGTATGACAGCTGCCCCTGTTCAATTTTATTGTACTGGAAGGGTTAGAATGGCATGCTTGCCTTTCGTGACCTGGAGGTAGAAGATGATTGAACACTCAAGTACACTTGAAAATTTGAACTCGCTGCTGGCTGATGATGCGAGAATGGGCTTACAGATGCCATTTGGAGAAGGTGGAGACTTCGTTGGGGAATGAGTCGTACGCTAGACTCGAGATCATTGTCAGGATAGGAGAATCGTCAGAGATGGGCTTAAGATGCCATCTGAAAAGATCGATGTTGGGGGAGTGGCGTCGCTAGGCTCATGAGCGTTCTGAAAGTGGCGGAGCATGGAGATGGGCTTAAGATGCCATCCGTAGAGTCTTACATTAGACTTCGTGCTCATCTTTGAATGAAGTTATTGGTTTGTATTGGTTTTTTAACCAAATATGCAGCATTCTGAAAGTGGAGAAATGTTGACAAGTAGTCGGAGATGGGCTTAAGATGCCATCCAAGGCAATGAGTCGTCACGCTAGACTCGTGGTTCTTTATTGATAATAAGAGTCAGAATACATCTTCGTCTTGATTACTCGAGGTATAGTAGTTGGCAAAAATGTGGATAGCTTCCTGTTGTGCTTTGATCCAATGCTGTTATCGAGGATAACTTGTGATCTTTCGGATAGTTTTCCCGTCTGGCTTCGGGAATTAATCCTGGATCTATTGTCGGAGGACAACGTGGGCGGTCGTTCAGATAGTTTTCCCGTCTGGCTTTGGGTATTAATCCTGGACCAGTTGTCGGAGGACAACTAGGGCGATCGTTGAATAGTTTTCCGTCGGCTTGGTATTAATCCTGGACTTGTTTGTTTCAGAAGTGATTTTCACCTGTTTGGAAAAAACAAAAGAAACTTTGACAGAATATCGTTAGTCTTATGCAAATTATGATGCATGGCAATGTGTATGAATGACATATGCACAAATTATGACTTTTTATGAATAACGTATGAATGATAAATGTTGTGGTATTTCAAAACATATCCATCCTGAAGAAGATGTGGACGCTCTGCTTGGAGACTTCTGACTTCTGTTTGGGGATGAAACGGATGGAAACCCTGAGAAGAAAGATAACCTTGATTCCTCCGATGCACTATCTGACCAAGTCTTGGGCCTAGATATTGTTGAGGATGGTAGAGGTCGAGAGATGCCCTGTTGAGGATCTTATGCATAGACCCTATTGGGGAGAATCTAGGAGGTACTCTACTGGGGATCTTGCGCATAAATCTTGCTGAAGAGTATTTGATAGTTGCTGGGAGACCGGGTTAGAAGGATCTGGAGCCCCGTCGAAACCTCTGGCTAGGGAATAAAAGATGTAGGTTTCCTCCGATGCACTATCTGACCAAGTTTCAAGTCTGGATACCGCTGCTGCCGGGGAAATGATGATTGCTGAGAGATGTTCTGCTTGGGATAAGTACCTCTGCTGGAGATGAATCGTTACTGCTCGGGGACTGATGTGATGAAGCTTGGAATGTTGGGACTAGTGGAGGAAAAGTGTGTACTCCGCTGGGGAAGGTTTGGGATGGGGACATCTCTGTGGGAGATTGTACTTTGCAGGGGAACGTATTGGTGACTTTCGTCGTCATCTCAATTCCTAGAGCCTATAGTAATTATCCCTGTTCGTTCACTTTTCGCACGTTTGTGAATATATTTTTATTGTCAAATGCACATAATCATTCAAAACAAACGTTGGACTTTATGCAAGTAACAATAGCAAAAATTGTAAAGAGAAAGAACTCATATTTATTTGAAATGTGGCGTATGGCCAAGTAGTTTGTACACCAGAAAAGTAAAAAGCTATGCGGAAACAATCTTGTTAAGTTCTAACTATGCTAGTACTCATATATTTCAACTATCTCATCTCCTTGTTGTCAGTAGAAAGTGAGTGAATTGATCTTCGCCATTTGAATGTTGAACGCTGATAGTATTAGTTGGAAGTAGGTGATCTGGACGAGACATAGCCGTACGCTTAAATCCCTAACTTTTGCCTAGACCGCCCTTTTGGGTTTTCAGTCTACCGGGATACCCTTTTTTGCCCAAGCCGCCTTTGCAGGTTTTCGACTTGCCGAGTGTACATGTTTTGTATATATATCCTTAACTTTTGCCCGAACCCTTTTGGTTCGCCAGGATGCCCTTATTTTTGCCTAGGCCAGCCGACCTAGCGGGTCTCTTTTATGCGTAGTATTTTTGGACTATGTCTGCGTTCACAGGGTGTGGGAAGTCTTCACCATCCATGGTGCTAAGTATCATAGCTCCGCCGGAAAATACTGTCTTGACTACAAATGGTCCCTCATAGGTGGGAGTCTATTTGCCCCTGGGATCACCTTGTGGAAGAATGATGCACTTGACTACTAGATCACCAACTTGGTAGACTCGGTGCTTAACTTTCTTGTTAAATGCTCTGATCATTCGCTTCTGATAAATCTGTCCATGGCAGATGGATGCGAGTCGTTTCTCATCAATCAAGTTAATCTGGTCAAGGCGAGTCTGGACCCAATCGTCTTCGCCTAACTCTGCGTCCTGGAGGACTCTGGTTGAGGGTATCTGAACCTCGATGGGTAGGACTGCTTCCATACCGTACACAAGAGAGAAGGGGGTTGCCCCTGTTGATGTCCGTACTGTAGTGCGATAACCATGAAGAGCAAATGGTAACATCTCATGCCAATCTTTGTAAGTCACTGTCATCTTCTGTATAATCTTCTTAATGTTCTTGTTGGCGGCTTCCACTGCGCCATTCATCTTAGGCCGATAAGGAGAAGAGTTGTGATGCTTGATCTTGAACTGCGTGCAGAGTTCGGTGATCATCTTGTTGTTGAGATTAGAGTTGTTATCTGTGATGATACTTTCGGGAGTGCCATACCGACAGATAAGATTATGCTTGATGAAATGAGCCACAACATTCTTGGTAACAGATGCGAACGAGGATGCCTCTACCCACTTGGTGAAATAGTCGATTGCCACAAGGATGAAACATTGTCCATTGGAAGCTGTAGGCTTGATTTCTCCGATCATGTAAATTCCCCACATTGCAAAAGGCGTAGGAGCTGTTAGAACATTCAGAGGTACTGGAGGTACGTGTACTTTGTCGGCATAAATCTGGCATTTGTGACAAGATCGAGCATAGCGGTGACAATCAGTTTCCATGGTAGACCAATAGTAACCTGTTCTCAAAATATTCTTAGCCATGGTGTGTCCACTGGAGTGAGTACCAAATGCGCCTTCGTGTAATTCTTCCATGATACGCTCCGCTGTTTTCCGGTCTACACAGCAGAGTAAGCACAAGTCGTGGTTGCGCTTGTATAGGATGCCATTGCTGAGGAAGAATTTGGATGCAAATCTTCTCAAGAATTTCTTATCATTGACAGATGCCCCTGCGGGATATCTTGAGTCTCAAGATACCTCTTCATGTCATAGTACCAAGATTTCTCTTCTGTATCAAGCTCATAACAATATGCTGGTTCGTCAAACTTCTCAATGATGATCTGGGGAGCCTCGTTGTCCCATATGACCTTGAACATAGACGACATAGTAGCCAATGCGTCTACCAACTGATTCTCTTCACGCGGAATGTGACTGAAAGTGATCTCTTCGAAGTAGGGGATCAAACTCAAAACATGCTCTCGATATGGAATGTGATTCGGATGCTTTGTATCCCACTCGCCTTTAATCTGACTGATCACCAAAGCTGAGTCTCCATACACTTGCAAGAACTTGATTCTTAAGTCGATAGCAGCTTTAATACCCATGATGCACGCTTCGTATTCGGCCATGTTGTTAGTGCAACTGAAACATAATTTGGCGGTGAAAGGAGTATGTCCGCCTGTAGGAAATGTAATGATGGTGCCAATGCCATTGCCAAGTGCGTTTGAGGCTCCATCAAAGACCATGGTCCATCGGGATCCTGTTCGAGGTCCTTAAATCGGTCACGACTCTTATGCAAGTAACTAACAGAACATCTTCGTGCAGAAACTCGAACTGCATAGGTGATAGTCATCTACGGCGATGAGCCAAATGATCGCCACTACACTTCCTTTGATCACCTTCTAGAAATACCTGATGTCATTCGGTCAAGATCATTTGCCATCTTGTTATTCTTCCAGAGAGCTGGTTTCTCAAATATGTATTTTATCGGATCCATCTTGAAAATCAACAAGGTAGTGTGAGTCACATATACTATCATAGTCGTGAGCAGCCCAAGCCAAAAGCTGCAAGTTTTCTCGAGCTGTGAGTATCTTGTTTCACGGTCGGTAAACTTTTGCTAAGGTAGTATATTGCATACTCTTTTCGACCGGACTCGT
The DNA here is from genome assembly GCA_021764765.1 of Vicia sativa. Lineage (NCBI taxonomy): Eukaryota > Viridiplantae > Streptophyta > Magnoliopsida > Fabales > Fabaceae > Vicia > Vicia sativa. Next base: position 111,307,423 of record CM038793.1, read on the forward strand.
CATGTTGCCCGACACACCCATTGAGTTCTCTTTTGTCAAGTACATGATAAGAGGTCTTCCTTCGGCAGGCGGCATCAGGATAGGAGGATTCTATAGGTACTCCTTGATTTTTTCAAAAGCGATCTGGCAATCGTTGCTCCATTTCACTACTTGATATGTCTTCAGTAGCTTGAAGATTGGCTCACAAGTAGCAGTTAGATCTGCAGTCTTCCAACTTCCGAAAATGGACTCAGCAATTGGAAGACTGAAGACGTCATACCAATCTCCTTTAGACAGGAGTAATTGCTCTTGTTTTTGTTTTGCTTTTCGTATTTTCTATGTTTTGAACAATAAACTCTAAAGCCTAGTGCCTTTCCCGGGGCGTCATGGCTCGTTTGTGAGGGTTATTATCTGTCATTTGCATATTTTCATTCAATAAAATCGTTGGACTTTTGCATTCAATTGTTGTTTTCTTTCTTTACTTTATCACCTTCAAAAAGCTATGTGTTTCTTACACACACCCGCGTGATACACTGCAGAATCACTCCGAATCTCGTTGATAACACTATGCTATTGCTAAATATGACTTGATAATCCGATCTACCAAGCGAAGAAGAAGGTGAGGAAGATTGTGAAGTGCCGAGAACTTGTCGATTGCTACAGCAAGAAGAACGAGTTATACAACCACGAAGAGCAAGTTGAGGTTGTGAATTGGGGTACTGATGAAGAAAGAAAAGAGATCAAGATAGGAGCGGGTCTTGAGAACAGTGTCAAAAAAAAGATTGATTCAGATGCTACGAGACTACACTGAGGTTTTTTCTTGGTCATATGAAGACATGCCGGGTTTGGACATTGATATTGTGGTACACCGATTGCTGACAAAAGAAGGTTTTCTCGGTGACGAAGGTAAATCGCATGCGTCCTGAGATGTCAGAGAAAATCAAAGTCAAAGTTATGAAGCAGTTCAATGCCGGTTTCTTAGCTGTTACTTCTTATCCATAATGGGTAGCTAATGTGGTGCCTGTGCCCAAGAAGGATGGCAAGGTACGAATGTGTGTGGATTACAGAGATCTGAACAAAGCAAGTCCGAAAGACGATTTTCCGCTTCCTCATATTGATGTTCTGGTTGACAACACCGCTCAGCATAAGGTTTTCTCCTTCATGGATGGTTTCTCCGGTTACAATCAGATCAAAATGGCTCCCGAAGACATGGAGAAGACTACTTTCGTTACACAGTGGGGCACTTTCTGTTACAAGGTTATGCCGTTCGGACTGAAGAACGCGGGCGCCACTTATCAGCGTGCTATGGTGACATTATTTCATGACATGATTCGTCACAAAATAGAGGTCTACGTCGACGATATGATAGCTCGGTCACAGACTGAAGAAGAACATCTTGATCATTTACAGAAACTATTTGATAGGTTGAAGAAGTACAGATTAAGACTTAATCCCAACAAGTGTACCTTTGGAGTCAGATCCGGAAAACTCCTAGGGTTTGTTGTTAGTGGAAAAGGTATTGAGGTTGACCCCGCCAAGGTTAGAGCTATTCAAGAGATGCCAGCTCCCCGCACCGAGAAGGAAGTCAGAGGTTTCTTGGGCCGATTGAACTACATTGCCAGATTCGTTGCACATTTAACTGCCTTGAGCCAATCTTCAAGTTACTAAAGAAAGATCAAGTGGTAGAATGGAGCGACGATTGCGGATCACTTTGACAAAATCAAGGAGTACCTACTGAATCCTCCTATCCACGATGCCTTGCCGAAGACCTCTCATCATGTATAACAGTATTAGAGAACTCAATGGGGTGTGTGTTGGGGAAACATGGCGAAGTCTGGTCGAAAAGAGCATGCAATATACTACCTTAGCAAAAGTTTACCGGTATGAAACAAGATACTCACATTCGAGAAAACTTACGGTAACTTTGGCAGAGTGCTCGCCACTAAGGCGATATATGTTGACTCACACTACCTTGTTGATTTCCAAGATGGATCTGATAAAATACATATTTGGAAACCAGCTCTCTCGGAAGAAGAATAGCAAGATGGCAAATGATCTTGACCGAATACGACATCGATACACTTCTCGAAGCGATCAAAGGAAGTGTAGTAGCGATCATTTGGCTCATCAAGCCGTAGATGACTATCGGTCTATGCGTTCGAATTTCAGATGAAGATGTTTTACTAGTTCGATTCACGAAGAACCAGGCCCAGACGAAGGACCTGAACAAGGATCCCGATGGACCATGGTCTTTGATGGAGCCTCAACGCACGCAATGGCATTGGCGCCATCATTACATCCCTGCGAGGACATACTCCTTTCACCGCGGATTATGTTTGATTGCACTAACAACAAGGCCGAATCTGATGCATCATGGGTATTAAAGCTGCTTGACTTAGAATCAAGTTCTTGCAAGTATATGGAGACTCAACTTTAGTGATCGGTCGAGATGAAGGCGAGTGGGATACGAAGCATCGAATCTCATTCATATCAAGAGCATGTTAGAGTTTGATCCCTACTTGAAGAGATCACTTTCAATCACATTCCACGAGAAGAGAATCAGTTGGCAGACGCATTGGCTACTATGTCATCTATGTTCAAGGTCAGATGGGACAACGAGGCTCCCCAGGTCATCATCGAGAAGTTTGACGAACCAGCATATTGTTATGAGCTTGATACAGAAGAGAAATCTTGGTACTATGACATGAAGAGGTATCTTGAGACTCAAGATATCCCGGAGGGGCATCTATCAATGATAAGAAATTCTTGAGAAGATTTGCATCCAAATTCTTCCTCAGCAATGGCATCCTATACAAGCGCAACCACGACTTGTGCTTACTCTGCTGTGTAGACCGGAAAACGGCAGCGGAGCGTATCATGGAAGAATTACACGAAGGCGCATTTGGTACTCACTCCAGTGGACACACCATGGCTAAGAATATTTTGAGAACAGGTTACTATTGGTCTACCATGGAAACTGATTGTCACCGCTATGCTCGATCTTGTCACAAATGCCAGATTTATGCCGACAAAGTACACTTACCTCCAGTACCTCTGAATGTTCTAACGACTCCTGGCCTTTTGCAATGTGGGGAATTTACATGATCGGAGAAATCAAGCCTACAGCTTCCAATGGACAATGTTTCATCCTTGTGGCAATCGACTATTTCACCAAGTGGGTAGAGGCATCCTCGTTCGCATCTGTTACCAAGAATGTTGTGGCTCATTTCATCAAGCATAATCTTATCTGTCGGTATGGCACTCCCGAAAGTATCATCACAGATAACAACTCTAATCTCAACAACAAGATGATCACCGAACTCTGCACGCAGTTCAAGATCAAGCATCACAACTCTTCTCCTTATCGGCCTAAGATGAATGGCGCAGTGGAAGCCGCCAACAAGAACATTAAGAAGATTATCTGAGAAGATGGCGGTGACTTACAAAGATTGGCATGAGATGTTACCATTTGCTCTTCATGGTTATCGCACTCTGATCGGACATCAATAGGGCAACCCCTTCTCTCTTGTATGCAGTGGGCGGTCCTATCGAGGTTCAGATACCCTCAACGGAGTCCTCAGGGCGCGAGAGTTAGGTGAAGACGATTGGGTCAGACTCGCCTTGACAGTTAATTTGATTGATGAGAAACGACTTGCCTATCGCCATGGACGGATCTCGAAGCGAATGATCGAGCATTTAACAAGAAGGTCAAGCATCAGTCTACAAGTCGGTGATCTAGTAGTCAAGCATCATTCTTCCACAAGGTGATCCCAGGGAAAATGGACTCCCACCTACGAGGGACCATTTGTAGTCAAGACAGTATTTTCCGTAGACTATGTTACCACCATGGATGGTGAGACTTACACCACAGTGAGCGAGACATAGTCAAAAATACTACGCATAAAAGAGACCCGCTAGGTCGGTGGCCTAGGCAAAAATAAGGGCATCTGGCGAACCAAAAGGGTTCGGGCAAAGTTAAGGATATATACGAAACATGTACACCCGGCAAGTCGAAAACCTGAAAAGGCGGCTTGGGCAAAAAAGGGTATCCCGGTAGACTGAAAACCCGAAAGGGCGGTTTAGGCAAAAGTTAGGGATTTAAGCGTACGACTATGTCTCGTCCAGATCACCTATCTACTTCTAGACTACTATCAGCATTCAAGATTCAAATGGCGAAAATCAGTCCACTCACTTTCTACTGACGACAAGGAGATGAGATAGTTGAAATATATGAGTACTAGCATAGTTGGAACTTAACGAGATTATTTCCGCATAGCTTTTTACTTTTCTTGTACAGACTACTTGGCCATACGCCACATTTCAAATAAATACAAGTTTCTTTCTCTTTACAATTTTCACTGTTGATGTTTGCATAAAGTCCAACGTTTGCTTTGAATGATTATATGCGTTTGACAATAAAAATCTATTTACAAACATGCGCAAAGTGAACATACAAAAGTAATTATTGCAGGCTCTAGGAATTGAGATGACGACGAAAGTCACCAATCAGTTCCCCCGCAGAGCATGATCCCCACAGAGGTGTCACTCACAACAAACCTTCCCCAGAGGAGTCTACATTGGTCCCCGAGCAGTGATTCCACTCAACTAAATCACGTTACATCAGTTCCCAAGCAGTAGCACTTCATCCCCATCCGGGGTATTTATCCCCAACAAAATATCTCTCAGCAACCATCATTTCCCCGGCAGCAGCAGTATCCAGACCTGAAGCTTGGTCAGATAGTGCATCAGAAGAAACCTACATCTTTTATTCCTCAGCCAGAGATGTCAACGGGCTCCAGATCCTTCTAACCTGGTCTCCCAGCAGTCATCAAACACTCTTCAGTAGGATTTACACGCAAGATCCCCAACAGAGTACCTCCCTAGGCTCTCCCCAGCAGGGTCTATGTATGAGATCCTCAACAACGTGTTTCTCGATCTCTACCATCCTCAACAAATATCTAGGCCCAACACTTGGTCAGATAGTGCATCGGAGGAATCAAAGTTTTCTTTCTTCTCAGGGTCTCCATTCGTTCTGTCCCCAAACAGAAGTCAGAAATCCTCAAGCAGAACATCTGCATCTTCTTCAAGATGGATATGTTTTGAAATACCACAACATTTATCATTCATACATTTCTAATAAAGTCATAATATATGCATATGTCATTCATACACATCGTCATGCATCATACTTTGCATAAGACTAACAATATTCTATCAAAGTTTCTCTTGTTTTCTCCAAAGCAATTGAAAATCACCGGCATAAGCGGGTCCAGGATTAATGCCCGAAGCAGACGGAAAACTATCGAACGACCGCCCTAGTTGTCCTCCGACAGCGGTCCGATTAATGCCGAAGCAGGCAGAAAACTATCAAAGAGGCGGAAAACTATCTGAACAGCCCTCGTTGTCCTCCGACACAACGGATCCGGGTTAATACCGAAGCAGACGGAAAACTATACGACGATCATAAGTTATCCTCCGATAACAGGCATTGGATCAGTACCCGAAGCACAACAGGGAAGTTGTTTACCATTTCGCCAACTATTATCCCCTCAGAGAAATCGACACTAAGATTTATTCTGACTCTCTCATATTATCAACAACAACTACAGAGTCTAGCGTACGACTCGGTTTCCTTGGATGGCATCTTAAGCCCATCTCCGACTACTTGTCAACACTCCTCCACCTTCAGAATGCTGCATATTTGGTTAAAAACCAATACAAACCAATAACTTTATTCCAAGATGAGCACGAAGTCTAACATACGATTTCCTCCAGATGGCATCTTAAGCCCATCTCCATGCTCCTCCCACTTCCAGAACGTTTACAGAGCCTAGCGTACGGCTCACTCCCCAGCATCGTTCTTTTCAGATGGCATATTAAGCCCATCTCCGCTAGTTCCCCTATTCAAACAATAATCTCGAGTCTAGCGTACGAATCATTCCCCAGCGAATTCTCCACCTTCTCCAAATGGCATCTATAAGCCCATTCCCACATCATCAGCCAACAGCGAGTGCAAATTTTCAGGTGTACTCGAGTGTTCAATCATCTTCTACCTCCAGGTCACGAAAGGAAAACACGCCAATCTAACCCTTCCAGTACAAGAAGATTGAACAGGGGCAGCTGTCATACCCCAAAATTTTCCCTCCTACTTCTCAAGATATTTCATACATCCCTACTCAAGGATTCCTCAAGGGTTGATCAGACAAACCCTCTCCTAGACAATCAACCCAATCTAGGGTTTGGTATTTCTTAAATCAAAATGGACTTCCAACATCTCCAATGGTCATCATGCCTCCTCATATGCTTCAAAGGTTCTCCATGTCAAGTTTCAAGCCTCACAAGTCAAGTTTCCTCAGACAATTGCTCAGATGGTTGAAAATCAGTTGTATTGGACAAAAAGTCAACTGTGGTCAACATACAGTCAAACTTCATGATTTTTGGTCAACATCCTCATTTTGAAGTTACATTCATCATTTGATCAAGGGTTGATCATGATTCATCAAGAAAACTCAAGATTTGCTCAAAAGTCAAACTTTCCAAATTAGGGTTTCTTAGTGAAAAGTCAACCAAACTTTGACTGAGCATAAATTCTTCATACTTTCTCAGAAATTTTTCCACAACCTCTTGTTTTGAAGGAAATTCCATTCTCTAAAACTTCATGTCTCAAAAGAATGTTCAAAAAATGCTTCATTTGGAAGGTATGGATCAAAACATTACAGGTCCTTTTCAAAGTCAACAAAAAGTCAACTTTTTGTTTTGAAGATATATTGAGCATGGAGACTCCAATTGAGATGAAACCAAAGGGGTTGGTTAGAGGACTCTTAGAGCTTTCCAAAAAGTCTAAGAACATTCAAAAATGTGGAAAATTGAACAAAATACACCATTCACAAGTTGGACATTTTTGAACAATTGCACAAAAGGAGATATTTGTCAAAATGCAATTTTATCCAAATGGGCCTATAATTTTATGATCCAAACTTGATCATAATATTATTTGTGACCTATTCATGCTTGGCCATGACAATTTTCTATTTTATTGATTTATTTTTGAATTTAAAACCATTTAATTCAAAATTAAATTATATAAAATATGAAAATAAGATATATTTTTCAAAAGGGTGAATTTCTATCAAACTTGAGGTCCAAGATAGCTCATGGAACATACCAAATTCGTTAGCTCTCACATTAAAGAAAATCAATTTTTTCCAAAATTTGATTTTATTTGAAAAATATTTATGCACATTCATGATCCAATCTTTTTCCTTCTTTTTGCTCTCTAATACACTTTCTATAAATACCAAGCAAGTTGCCAAGCAAAGCACCACGAAACCCTAGCTCAAAGCATAACCCTTATTTTGCCAAAAATTTCTCAAAGTTGGAAAATTCCAATTTCAAGTTTCAGCAAGTTTTAGGCAAACTAACCATCAAACACCTTCTGAGGTTCCAGTCGAAACCATCCTCACTTGAAGCAAGGCACTTGAGAATTCAATCCCAGCTTGCTCGGTTTGGCGTAATTTCTTGAATTTGATTTTTCATATTCCTTAAAATCATTAATCGTTTTGTCTGTTTATAGATTCAGGATGCTTGTTAAATTGCGTGTTTGAACCCTCACATGCAAAAGCTTGAGCGTCCGAAACCATATTGCCATGTTTAAGGCTTTTATT
>CM038793.1:111953912-112062531 GCA_021764765.1 Vicia sativa
GCACATTCGGAGGCGATCAACGAGGGTCAAGATCATGTATTCGGAGGGACATCGTGGGTCTTATGATCTTTGTATCGAAGGGACTATGATGATTTGTTTGAAGGCAACTGCTAGAATACCTCTACGCTCGAGGACATGACCATGTGAAATCGAAGGCACGAGAGAGAATTAACCTATGGTGGTGTGAAAGAAGTGTGTTGAATTCGTAATATATTATCTTGAAGATTAGTGTGAGCTATGTCCAATTATTATCTGCCATACACGCCTAATTACTAGCAATTGATAAGGGTATGGAAAGTAAATGCGAATGTAAATGAATGTGGGAAAGGAAAGTAAAACCTACGCTTATTACAAGGCTTTGAAGTATACATAATTTAAAATGCGGAAATTAAAACCCTAGATTAAAACTATTACAACCCATGAGCAATTACATTATTGGAAAAAATAGAATGATAAAAAGAAAACGTCCGAATCGGAGCAACCTGTGAAAGAATAAGAAAATCGGATAATATGATGAAATCGAAATAAGAGAAAAAGTTAGAAAAAATGCAAGTTTTAATATGAGAAAATTAATATATGCTGGAAATAAGATAAATAAGCTAAAATAATTTTTTTGGGATTTTTTAGAAGAGATTTAATAATTAAAATGCAATTAAAAGTGAATTAAATGCAAAAATATAAATAAAATAAATATGCATGCAAAAATTATATTTTTTAATTTATTAAATTAAATAAAGATTTTCAGAATGTGAATGTGAAAAGAAAATATTTTTTGGTAATTTTTTAATGCAAAATGTTGAAAATAAATAAAAATAATGTGGAAATATTGAAATAAATGAAAATGTAGAAAATAATGGAAATATGCAAGTTTGTAAAAGAAAAGCAAAACCAGTCCCAGTCAGCTCGAACCAAAGGTCCTTGAGAGCATCTCCAACAGCTAGCACCTTAACCACTAGACCAAACGTCATTTGGTGTTTGAATTGTTGGAATCAATTGGATTTAAGTGTAAACGTGTCACTGATTATTTGAAAATCAAACACACAAGGGGCCCTGTGGAATTCAAATGAGCTTAATTGTGAGAGAGATTGTGCCACGCTCATGTCAATGGGTCATTGAGCCGGTCATCGAACCCTAACGCCGGTCATCTTCTCCGGCGGGTGGATCTCTGAAAACCTGCAAATTAGCCAGAATCAAAGCATAAAGAGAACCCTACCCCCCTAATTCGACCCCTACGAATTCAATGGTGGTATCCATTTGCCCTAAAATGCCTCGTATAAAGTCGCCGATTCAAACAATTTAAATGCCCTAGCTATGGTGATCCGAGTTCTACACGCCTAAGCTTGTGTAAGGCTTCATTCACATTCCTAACAAGCATCCCGGATCGATACAAACACACAAGAAACGTTAATAATGCATGAATAATGAAATCAATTTCAAAATATACCAAATCGGAGTAGGTTCTGTGTACCATCCGGCACTGGCTTCGAGCGATGGATGTTTTTGACTCGAACCTCTCGAGCAAGTTTAGATGGATGGCTTTATGAAACTTGCTGGAGAATAAAATTGAAGTTTTCAAGAATTGAGAAATTTTTGCAAGAGTTTGGGTTTGTTTTAGGTTAGGGTTCGCCTCTTGTTTGTTCACAATGCGGCAATTTATAGAAGAGGTTTGATGGCAAAAGAGTGAAAAAGATTGATCATTGATGCAAATATTTTCTTTGAAAATCAAATCAAATTTTGAAGAAAATATGATTTTCTCATCAATGCCATGGCTTGCATGAATTTGGTAAATGGTGTGGCTTTCGGACATTAAGAGAGATATAAACCAACTTAATTGAAAAATAACTTAATTTTCATATTTTATATAATTTATTTTTGAATTAAATGTTGTAAAATTCAAATATAAACCATGAAAATAGAAAATCACCAATGCCAAGCTTTTATGGGTCAAAATAACATCATGAACAAGTTTGGATCAAAAGATTATAGGCCCATTTGGAAAATTTATGCTTTTGACCAAAATGTCCTTTTGTGCAATTGTCCAAAATTGCCCAACTTCTGAATAGTGTATCTTGCTCATTTTTCCACATTTTTGAGAGTTCTTGGACTTTTTGGAAAGCTCTAAGAGTCCTCTAAACAATGTCTTTGGTCTCATCTCAATTGGAGTTACCATGCTCAATAACACTTCTTTATCTTGCCATACACGCCTAATTTCTAACAGGTTATAGGGTGCGGAAAGTAAATTGCGGAAAAGTAAAAGTCCTACGCTATTACATGGCTTTGAGGCAGTTACATAATAGAAGTGCGGAAAGTAAAAGTCCTAATTAAACTATTACATCCCATGAGCAGTTACATAATATTGGAAAAGAATGCGAGAAAGTAAATCCTAACTATTATAACCTGTAAGCAGATACATAATAATCGGAAAATATAAGAAGTTTGCATAAGAGAAAAATGTTAGTAAAAATAAGATTTTTGAATAAGGAAAAAGGTTTTAAGTTAGTAATACTGATTAAATGATATAGTAATTTTTTGGGAATTTTCTAGATCGATTTTGATAATAAAAAGCAATTAAAAGTCAATTTAATGGTTAATTAACAATTAATTAAAATATGCATGCAAAAATATTAATTTTAATGTCAAAAATTAAATAAATATTTTTCTGATTAAAATGCAAAAGGAAAATATTTTTTGTGACTTTTAAATGCATGAGAAAATTATTTGAAGATAAATTAAATTGGAATGAAAATATTAAAAGAAAATAGAAAATGTTAGTTTTGAAAAGTGTTAAAATAAAGTCGAAGCTGTGATCGAACCTGTGACCCTCGGATGTACCAACACACGCATTGCCAATCGAGCTAGATGCTTTTGTGTCATACCCCAATTTTGACCTAATATACCACCTTACATTTGCATCATTGCATCACCACGCTCGTAATGTAATTAATCGGTGGCTTCTACAGTCAAAATCGTGGTTTCACAAATTTTTCATCTGCTCAAGAGGTAATCAATTAGGGTTTGAGTTTCTACTACCTAAATTGATTTATCTTAATCAATCATCATCAATTGATCTTCGATTCCAATTTTTTTTCATGATCTATCAAGATCGACCAATTAGGGTTTTTGTCGAGGATAAGGAATTGCTGATTTTCTGATCAATGAATGACTTTTTTTCTTGGAGATTGATCTTCATATCTTCAATACAACATCTTGACCTAATTTCTTGATTCAAAACATCACAGAAGTTCACATGTTTCATCAGTCAATTTCTGGATCATCTGATGAAATTTCATCTGCACTGAAAAGTCATACTTTGACTTTTGGTCGACTTTTTCAAGACAAAATTTTTTCAATCATCAAAATACTTCAAATGATCCATCATGATCATAAAAAATCAAGAAATTTGGAAAAGTCAACAAAAAGTCAAAATTTTCAACACTTAGAAAAATTAAGTGTTAAAAATTTCATGTTTTTTCCTACTTTCATGGCAATTTTTCACATAGTTCCATTTCGAATCAGAAAAAACTCAAAACATGAAAGTTGTAGCCCTTGCTACAAGCTTTCCAAAATGTCCAAGAACTTGACAATCCATTGTGTCTAGATATACTTTTGATTTTGAAACATAGAGTTCCAAAACCATGGATTTCAAGTTCATGCTTCAAAAATTACAAGTCATTTTTTGAGTTTTCTCCTTCTAGAAGCCTTGCCACCTAGCCAAGATGGATAGAGCTGATAAAAATCAGATGAGAGGTGATTATGATGGAGATAAGATCAAGTTAAGTTTTAACCATGGTTAAAAAGATATTTCCATTTGCATTTATGGCAAAAATGACTTTCTTGCCCTCTAAGGCAAGTTGTACAAATCCAAGATAATCTTCTTCACTTACCATTCTGATTTCTTGACCTATAATTAGAGGTCATGTTTGCAAATTGAAACCACACCAAAGCTATGCAAGAACAAGCTTTCTCTCTTCTTTCTTAAAATTCAAGTTACAGAGTTCAAAAGTGAGGATTTTGTACTTTTTCAAATCTTGTGAAAAACCATGATAAATTTGGTGTCTAACATGTCTTAAAATTAATATAGAACTGGTTTGAAACTTAAAATCAACACAAGAACAGCTAAAAACCAGACTTGCTTTTCAAATCTCCAAACTTGTAAAAAACTGCCTTAAACTTCAAACTGTTAATTTGCTCGAGCAAGTTGTGTTTTTATCATTCAAACATCATCTATACATCTCATCAACTTCGAACTCTTTGATTTTTGATTTATAGTTCAAAAATGGCTTGGCCGTTTTGTTTCTGCACTTTCACTGAAGCTTAACCCTCAATCAATTGCCTGTTTCCATGGCCATACACGATTTCAATTTGATTTTTAGGAATTAGGTTCTTCGCTCGAAAATTAATCATGTTTAACTAAAATAAATGAAATTAACCAACATCATCGCTCCTCGGTTCAATTTCGATCAAGTTTGATGTTTGCATCATCCATTTTTATCAAGAAACAAAGAATCCATGGTTGAATGAAGGATCGAGGAAGAAGAAGATAGAAGCTGCTTTCGTAAATTCAAATATTAAGTTTATAATATAATTAATTGGATGGCATAAGTGAACGGATGTATTGCCGCCCAGCGGTTGCCACTCACCTTTAAGTCACTTTCTTGTTTGCCCAATGGTCCCGGTTCGAGTAGCCTTGGGACCATTTTGCCAAACTTTTTGTTTCTCTTCACATTTTTTCAAACTTCAATGCTTTCAAACCCAATCAAAACTCCTCATTTTGAGGTGATTTTTGTACACTTGTCATTTAACATGTCTATTTTATGATGATGTCAAAAATTCAAAAATGTCTCTTTGATTATATTTCACCGAAAAAGACATTTTAATGTCAAGCACTTTTCAAAGACATTCTTTCAAACTTCAAATTCAAATCATTTCCAAACTTTGTAAGTATATTTCATCTTTCAAAACACTTTCAAGATCTTTTTCAAACTTTTTCAACAAACTTACATCTTTTTTCCATGATCGACTAATTTGAAGATAAAACCAACCCGCTTTTTCCTCGAATTTCTTAACCGATCATGGGCCCCTCACGTGTAAGTCCCATTCTTTTATGTACATAGCTATTTCCTTGTACATATCAAATTCTTTATGTACATACCATTTTACTTGTACATAATATGATACCTTTGTAAATATTCAAGTATAGACAAACTGCCGCTTGTTTTCATTTCGCTATATAGATCAATACCATTGGTATTAAAAGGAGCATTATTCCTGTGAAACCGCTTAAACCAATGGGTCTCCTTAGGTGTAAGTCCCAACCCTCCTATGTACATACATATTTCCTTGTACATAAATACTATTCGTGGCATATTCTTTCCCTTTGTACACATTCAAACTTGTAATAATCAAGTTACGCTGCTTTAAACGCACGCTTTACACTTGTTATATTTCCTTCAGAAACTCTTGTGAATAAACATTACACACTTGTTTATATTTCCTTCATAAACTCCTCGTGAATAGACTTCATACATTTGTTTATATAATTGTTCAGTTATAACATAACAACTAGTCTAACCATTAAGTTCCCTACGTAGTTAGCCTCCTCTTGCTTTGTACAAGGCAACTCATTTCATCCGAGTTTAGCCTCCTCTTAGATTCGTATAAGAAACTCATTCATCCGAGTTTAGCCTCTTAGGCTTCAGATAAGATAACTCATTCATCTGAGTTTAGCCTCCGCTAGGCTTCATATAAGACAACACTGCTGAGTTAGCCTCCTCGGGCTTCGCTCAAAAGAACTCCTCATCGAGTTTAGCCTCTCGGGCATCAAACAAAGAAAGAGACCAGAAATCTCTTAACACCTCCTATTGGGCTTCCAATACAAAGAATCACTCGCGCTAGATAGAACCCCGAGAGTATGATTTCTCGGTGAAATCGCCTTGAAATTCTAAGAGATGGTTTTCCATGAAACCCTTCTAAAGCCAAAGCCGCCACACCCTATAGCTTCCTCGAGCTTCACAAGGACTCGATGACCCGAATGCCTCTTGGCTAATAATACAAGGACCTATGGGCTTCTTAAAAGCATCCCCCGAATCCAATCAATTTCTCCTAGAGATTTAGACATTTATCATCTCTATGGAAGAAGTATCTCATCTATCACATCACATACAATCAAAAACTTTTCAAACCTTTTTCAAACAAAAACATCTCTTAATCGTAAGTGGTAACGCTTGTACACTCAAGCAAAACACCCAATGCTTACAATTAAAAGATTCAATCATCTTTTTCAAACATCTTTCTAAAACTCGTAAGTGGTAACGCTTGTACACTCAAGCAAAACACCTATAACTTACGATGAAGGATTCAATCAATCAACCTTTTTAAAATGTATGTGATGAAATAGATTAGATACATTTTTCATTAAGATGACATTTGTCTGTGTCTCTTAATAACATCCTTTGCTTCCACTAGCATAAGTGGGAACTACGATTGCTCTGACTTTCTCAACATCCCTTTGAGAATACGTAGGCACAAGGTCTCATCCTTGCCGAGCAAATTTCTTTCCCTCAAACCAAACAAACCATAGATCCCTTTAGATCCGAGCTACAAATGTTCGATTCCCATTAAGGATATGTATGCGTAAGATCCCAATGATCTTTATGCGAGCACAATAATAACAAAACCTAGGATCCCACATAATCCACCGCTTTAAAATCCAAAGGAGAAAGTTTCCCAATCATAGAAATAGCAATTAAAACACACAAACATATCAAACGATTCATATATAAAGCTATAGATAACTATATATATTTAGGGTGCTCCATCTATTCCCTTTATATAACAAACCCCTTGTCCGAATCTCCCAATGCGCTATGCCTAGTTTGCGCTTAGTCGTAATGCATATCAAATCAATGAGGGTATTGCGCTTTCCCTTTTCATAATCATCTTCTTGTGTTGAAATAATAAAGCTTGATGCTCATGCATCTTCATAAACAAATCAAAAGAGTAAATCGTTTTGAGCCGAGAATTCAAATTCAAATTGATTCCCTGGCCACTTTTAACGCGGATGTAAAAATGGCGACTTCATTGGGAGAACGCTAAATTTTGATTTTCAATAAAATTGTGACTCGCCAAGAGCACTAAGTTTTTGTTTTCAAAAAGAAAAAAAAAGGGTTAAGCTTTCATATGTGCATATGTTTGTTTTTCTTTATTGTGTGTTTTCGCGATTTCATCTGATGGAAAGAAATCCTAACCCGGATTTAAGAAACATTTTAAGATCTACGTGGGGGTATAGTCCTATTAACTTGTGGGAAGTTTCATTACTTACTGAGTTAATTTGAGATCCCTCTCTCCGTGGAGGTTGTCTTGGGAGTATTTGTGTTTAGCAAGTATTTGCGAAGACATTTTGCTTTTGAGAAAACTTACGAAGTTGAGTGGTTGTAGAACACATAACCCATCCTGGCCATTTAGGATGTAGGCGTAAATTATTCAAAGTAAGCTTAAAATAATTGTCATGCGAGACCGCGATCGTAGTTTTTCTTGAAAAATATTATTGGACTTTAGTATTCAACAACCGATAATATTTCAAAGCGAAGCGTTGAACCTCAGATTATCAAGAGAACCCATTTCACAGATGAATAAGCCCGTAGAACTTACCCACGCTTGATTCTTATCGCTGGCCTCATGCTCGACTTCAACGCCGACCGTGTATAACTACTAACCATGTTTGTAGTATTCATGCATTCATTCAAAAACTTCATTTTTCTTCCCATTTCCAAAGAATTTAGAGATTTTTATTTGTAAATATTTTAGGTTAGAGTGATGGACGCCGAGGAAGATTCACCAAGAAATACGCTTTAGGATTCTCGATAGGAAAGTTAAAAGAGTTGGCATCCTTGGTAGAAGATCCCGGATTTTAAAAACGCTATGGACTCTTTTTAACTCGTCTCCGAACACTAACGTTGATAAAGGACTCTCAAAACATTCATTCAGCTTTTACGATCCATTTATCGCTTCACTTTCCCCGACTATCGCTGATGCCTACTTTGGAAGAGTACGCACATCCTAGGTATCTCAAGATAGACAAAGTTCCTTTAATGGTTTGAAGCCATTCTAAGTCACCAATATTGCAACAATGACTCACTTAAAGAAACTCGAGATAGACAAAACCTAACTACCAAAGGAAAACTCTTAGGACTAACTTCAAAGTTCCTAATGGAGAAGGCTCTTAAATTCTCCGGTTTAGTATGGTAGCTTTGAAGTCGCTTTTAGCTTTACTCATCTATGGATTGGTGTTGTTTCCCAACGTCCCAAGTTTCGTTGATATCAACGCCATAAGGATCATTCTGATTGGAAATCCCGTTCCCAATTTTCTTGGTGACACGTATTTCTCCATTCATCATAGAAATCGTCAAGGAGATGGAACTATCGTGTGTTGTGTACCTCTGTTTTTCAAGTGGATTGTCTCACACTTGCCTAAATCTCCTATCTTTCGCGAAAACAAAGACGATTGGCATTGGTCTCGAAGGCTCATGTCTCTACAAACGATGATATCCATTGGTATACCTTGCGCACAATGAGATGGAAATCATTGAAAGTTGTGGAGAATTTGCCAACGCACCTCATCAAGACGAAGGAGGAATCAACTACAACCCATTCTTGGCGAGACGTCAACTCGGGTATGAAAACTCTAGTAAACCTCTTGGTTTTACAGTAGAAAGCTACTTCTATCATGAAGGGGAAGATTCTCAAGGTTTGAAAGCCGTAATGATCGTGAGCTTGGCATCACATCCGAAGGAAGGAAAAGGGTAATGCAAGGAATTGTAGCCATGGAAATCTACACTTTTGGTAAAGAAAAGAGCTAAGGAATTTCAATGCCTTATGCTTATGAAGAACCCATGTTTTCAACAGCTTCCAAATCAACAATTTTTCCGTCGAGACTATGGGAGAATACCAAGAAGCTTTGGCCAAATGAGACTTGAGAAAGAGGCTTTGAAGACAAGTTCTTTAAGACTGACCTCGAAAAGGAGAAGCTTAAGAAGCAAGTCAAAGATCATGAAATGACGCTCTACTTCCAAGATGAATGGCTCATGAAGAAAGATGAGAAGATTCGTCAGAAAGATAACGCGATCAAAAGATACATCAAAGAAAGAAAAAGAAAGCTTGAGGAAATGACAACCAACATCCCGCCTCCCGACGAGTGGAAGAAAGTCATCAGCAAGCTAAAAGCCGAGAAAGATGAACTGAAAGCTCACTATGGGAAAGAAATCCTGAAGTTGAAGCTACATCAAGCCTTTGGATCTTCATTCGACGAGGACGATTAATTAGTTTTAGATTGTAGTTTTATCATTTATTTTATCATTGTATGAGCTATGCTTAAAAATTGTTGTAATCTTCTTCCAATAATTAATAAAATAAGTGTTTTCCATCCAAATATTTGCCAGAAATTTATCTTTTAGCGTAAATTCTTTGGAAACTATTTTCTCTTTGCATTCATAATCATGCATCATACTTTGCACATCGAGATTATTGTTTAGAGTCTTATCTTTTGGAATTTTTTCCAGAAAGAGAAAGATCATCAAGTTGTCGCGTCTTAGAGTTTCTCGACCACGTCCACAGCCAACTCGTACATATAATACTCGTTCAAAATGAAGGAAAATAATGGAGGGTTTTGAGCAAGAAAATGTTGAGTCAGAGCACGTTGACAACACTTCAGGAAGAGGTGGAGAGACTCACTTCTTTGGTAAGTTCATTAGCAACTACGCAAAGTCCGCAAACGACATTAAGCAGTCAATATCAAGCGACAATTTCAGAGATCACTACTACTCCACTTTCAACTGTTGCAGCCAATAGTCCACTCTTCAGTATGCCAGAAGGTTATCCATGGGGCATGCCTTTCAATTTCGGCATCGGGTTTCGCCAACCCACTTCTCAGGTACAAACAACCACGTTTGAGGTTCCTACTTTACAGAACTCAACGCTTACTCCGCAGCATGGAGTAACTTTTCCGCAAGTCACTATGACGGTTTCTCAACCAATCATGACCAACTCCGGCTCAGTAGTTCACACCATCGCGCATTTAAGAAGTCTATCATAACCCAGCGATAACACGAATCGCCGGGCCCGATGGAGAATTCCGTGAACAACTCCATAAATGCGCTGAGATTAAAACAATTCGTGGAAAGGAATTGTTTGGGAAGAACGCCCATGATCTCGCCTAGTTCCTCGCGAAGGATACTCAAGAAAGTTCAAAGTCCCCGACTTTGAAAAGTATAAAGGAAATTTGCCCGCAGAGTCATCTTACGATGTACGCTAGGAAAATGTCTACGCATAATGACAATCACCAATTTCTAATTCACTATTTCCAAGACAGCCTCATCGCTGTCGATCAAGTGGTACATGGGCTAGATAGTGCATATCCGACATTCAATGACCTAGGCGAAGCCTTTGTCCAACAAAGACAAATGTAACTTGAGGGAAATTGTCCCAAGTCAATCATTGCCAGAGAGAAGGAAATGACCAAAGTTTTCTTAAACACTCTTGGCCTGCTTTTACTACGAACGATGATTGCCACCGCCTCCCGAGATTTCACCGAGATGGTAAGCATGGGAATGCGACTAGAAGAAGGAATTCAACAGACGCCTAGTTAAAGAGAGTGGATCCTCCAAAGGAACCGTGAGGATTGGAACCGCTTCCAAAGAAAAGGAACATGACATAGGAATGGTATCCCGAGGGAAACCAAGGAAGAATGTCAGTCAACAACAACAGGGAGCTACCATAGCACCCGCTGTTAATACAAGTTCAAATATGTGAATCGCCCACGCTTCTAGTAAACTCAATACCGACAACAATGCCAAATATCAACAATCGTAACCGCGCCCGGTCTCGCAGCTTGATCCAATTCATGACGCATACGTAACTATATCCTGCATTGATAGAAATGAATCTTGTGCAAACAAGATCACCACCTCCGGTGCCGGACAAATTACCATGGTGGTACAAAGCAGACCTGTCTTGCCCTTTTCATCAAGGGGCACCGGGTCATGATCTCGAGCATTGCATAGCACTAAAAGTTGAAGTCCAAAGGTTAATAAGGACTAATCTTCTTTCCTTCAGGAATGCAAATCCAAACGTGCAAGCAAATCCACTTCCCAATCATAGTGGACATACAGTGAATTTGATACTAAGGAATACAGATTGGTATCTTGTCACAGATGTGAATATGATAAGAGAAAGTTTGGTACAGCTCCATGATACATACAATACAATGGGCGCTTTCACTAAACATGACTAAAAATTTTAACTTAAGGATTTTCGAGGATGTCCAACCGTAAGAGCGTATATTCAATGGTTAATAGACATTGGTGATATACAGATCTCTGTAAATGTAAACGACTATGACGTGAATATGGTGGCATTTTCCGCATGAGCTTTTAGTCTCGTATATCAACTCGGAAATTCTTGAAGTAAACGCCATTATCCCCTGCTTCAATGTACCCAAGTGTGGAAGTTGAATATAATGGTTCAAAAGTTCCGTAGTCTCCTTGGTGATCCGCCTCACCGGTCCTGCTCCATACGCTCTAACAAAGAAATTCCCTATCAATACAAAGGTAACTATGATAGAAGATGGGAAGAAGAAACCCATGCCAACTTTTCAACCGATGTTAACATAATCAAATAGACGAGTAATGCGGGCGGATTTAGTACATACTCCGCCACCAAAGCCACTGTTGTTCCTATTGTTAGGCAAAACTCACATACACCTCGAGAGTCCCATGGGGATTCCTCAGATAATCCAAACATAAATGTTGGTTCGTCTGATGGAACCAACGCCAACTCGATTTCATGAGATTTTGAAGCTAATCAAGAAAAGTTTAGTACAGTAGTCAGGATCACCGATGCACTCCTCCAAAATTTTGATACTATCTCTACTCAATTCAAGCCCACCGAGAAGCTTTGATGAAGGTGCGATCGCTTTACGAGATCACGATGTAACTACAGATCAATTTGGTGGAATTGTAGGCAACATAACAACTTGCAAAGATTTAAGCTTCAGTGATGAAGAACTCCCAGAGGAGGGAAAAGATCATAATCTGGCTCTGCATATCTCAATGATTTGTCAATCAGATTCTCTGTCCAACGTACTAGTGGATACCGGTTCATCCTTGAATGTAATGCCAAAAACGACTCTAGCTCGTTTAGCTTACAAAGGAACGCCGATGAAATTCAATGATATAGTGGTAAGAGCCTTTGATGGGTCAAGGAAATCTGTAATTGGGGAAGTCGACCTTCCAATGACGATTGGTCCCCATACTTTCCAAATCACCTTCCAGGTCATGGATGTGCCAGCTGCTTACAGTTGTTTGCTAGGAAGACCATGGATTCACGAAGGTGAGTCATGACATCCACTTCCACCGTAAACTAAAATTACAAGAAATGGGAAGCTAGTAACCATCATCGGTGAACAAGCTTTACTAATAAGCCATTTATCCATCTTTTCTTTCATCACAGCCAACGACGTTGAATGGACACAGTTCCAGGGACTTTCGTTAGAAGATGAATCTACAAGAAAAAGCAGATCGTCTATCTCCTCTTACAAAGAAGCGCGCAGATAGTGAAAGATGGCAATGTTGCAGGTTAGGGACAAGTAATAAAACCTGTCAACAATGAGACAAAGGCCGGGCTCGGATTTGCTCCAGTATTTCCTAGAGACAATCAAAGGGATGAGGCTCTTCACCAATCGTAGAAGTATTCCATGTTGGGGTTTTCTAAACCCTGCTCTTCAAGAGGTTAACGTTCTTACCAATGAAGGTGATGAAGACAATCTCCGATCTCAAGAGGAGCACTTATCTTACCAGCTCTGAATACGTGTCACAGGAAGAATCGTACGCACCGTTCTATCCTCCGACTGACCAATTCAAAGGCATGTCTCTACAAAACAATGAGAATAAAAATCCACCTATCCATTCTGAAGTTTGGGATACCTTGGGAGAACCAAGTGGAAAGTTTGACTACATGGTGAAATACACTGCACCTGAAAGCTCAAAAATCGACTGAAGACATCCAAATTTAATCGGATGGGACGATCCTTTTGAGTATCCTAGTCAACCAGAAGAGTTATACACATCTTCTCGATCTCATCAACCAATTGAGGTTCCGAATGAAGATCTCTGCTTTAACGCGCCCGTGGAGTTTGTCAAAACAGATATTAATTATCACTACATCAACGTATTATCAAGATCGGGTACGATTCGAAACGATTAGAAAGCGCGCATAATGAGTCTCTTCACTCAGAAGATTGGAAAGTACATCCCCAGAATTCAACACGAATGCAAATGGAAAGTACATATGCTGTGTTCCATGCTCCTCGATCTGTCCATCAAACAGAAGAAGATCGTTTCAGCAGCACAAAAGGCAAGGTCAAACATCCAGAGTCTTCAAGGCCTGTTCGACCAACGACCAAAGTCTATTCAAGAACTAAGCCAAGTGGAAAAATACCATAGTATCTTGACGCCCAAGGAGTTCGCCATTATTGGAAGCCTGAAGTTCTGACTAATGTTCATAGTTCTAAGTAGTTTGTTTTGCTTTTGTTTTGCACTCGCCGCCTAAAGCGAAGAGATGTTTTATAGGGTTTAGCTTCTAAATAATTTCTCTTTGTCTTGCCCAAGACAAATGAGTTTGTATTTTAGGGCCCTGTTTCATATTGTGAATTATAAATAAAACGCGTTGTTTTGATTCCACACTTTGTGTTTGTTTTTCGTTTTTACCCTTTCTTGGAAATGATAATCCTAAAAAAAACACAATAAAAAATCTTTAAAAAAAATAATAATAATAATCTGCATACACTTTCACATTAACTTTTCTAAAAAAAAAAAAAGAGAGAGTTAATTAATCAAATATAAATCAAATATGTAGATGGACAAATCCATTGAACACAATAACTCTATGCTCTCTCCCAACTTCGAAATCCCCAGTGAAGTCGCCAAGGAAGAAGTTGAAGAAGAGATCCCGAATGAGATTTCTCGACTGCTTAAGCACGAGGAAAGAATCATTCAGCCTCACAAAGAGCCTTTGGAAGCAATCAACTTAGGTTCTGAAGAAGACAAAAAAGAAGTGAACATCGGAGCTCTACTCGACAGCAACGTCAAGGGCAAACTGATAGATCTTCTCAAAGAATATGTTGATGTGTTTGCTTGGTCTTACCAAGACATGCCGGGTTTAGATACCAGCATCGTGGAGCATCATTTGCCATTAATACTGGAGTGTCCGCCAGTTAAACAAAGATTGAGAAGAGTTCACCCTGACATGGCTGACAAAATCAAAAAGGAAGTTCAAAAGCATGACGACGTGTTTCCTTGTCACTCGAATATCCTCAATGGCTAGCCAACATCGTGCCTGCTCCAAGAAAGACGGAAGGTCGAATGTGTGTTGACTATGACTTGAACAAAGCTAGTCCAAAGACGATTTCCCACTACCGACATCGACATGCTAGTGGATAGTATCGCAAAATTCAACGCCTTTTCCTTCATGGACGGTTTCTCTCGCTACAATCGATCGTAATGGCTCCTCAAGACATGGAGAAGACATCTTCATCACGCCATGGGCACATTTTGCTACAAAGTAATGCCGCTTGATTAAAATGCAGCGCAACTTACCAAAGGGCGATGACTACTCTCTTCATGACATGATGCACAAAGAGATCAAGTCTACGTGGATGACATGATAGCAAAGTCTCGACATCAAGAAGAGCATATAGAATATCTCTTGAAGTTGTTTCAATGACTAAGGAAATTTCAATCTCTCCGAATCCTAACAAATGCACCTTTGGGGTAAGATCCGAAAACTCCTAGGTTTCATTGTTAGTCAAAAGGTATCAAGTCGACTCGACAAAGTCAAGGCTATTCAAGAAATGCCTATGCACATACGTAAAAGCAAGTAAGAGGATTTCTTGACGGTTGAATTACATCTCCGATTTATCTCTCAAAGACTGCACCGTGGGCCGATATTCAAGCTCCGCAAAAATCAAGAGGTGTGGATGTAAGATTGCCAAAAGCTTGATGGTATCAAAGAATACCGCCATAACCTCCAACATTGATTCCTCCAATCAAGGAAGACCATTAATCATGTACCTTACCGCTAGAAGATTCCATGGCCATGTTGGACAACAAGATGAAACCGTAAGAATGAGCATGCCATTTACTACTTGAGTAAAAGTTCACCGATCAGGAAACTCGTACTCCATGCTCGAGAAAACATGTCAGGCTTTGGTACGGGCTTCAAAACGCTCCGCCAAGACATGATCAATCACACGACTTGGTTAATCTCCAAAATGGATCCAATCAAGTATGTCTTTGAAAAGCCCTTAACAGAAGAATTGCTCGATGGCGATGTCGTTATCTAAGTATGACATCCCATGCGGTTCAAAAGCGTCAAAGGAAGCATTCTCACGATCACTGCTTATCAACCGATCAACAAATACCAATCTCTCAAGTTTGACTTCCGACGAGGATGTTATGTACTTGAAAATGAAAGATTGTGACGAATCGCTACTGTAAGAAGGTCTTGATCCGTAATCTAGACGGGCTTAATTTTGATGGAGCAGCTAACATTTTTGGTAATGGAATCGGCGCCATCATCACCTCGAGGGTTCTCATATCCCGCTTTCCAGATTGCTATTTGATTGCACCAACAACATCGCAGTAATATGAAGCTTGTATCATGGGTATCAAGAAGACATCGACTGAGGATCAAGATCCTCGACATATATGGAGATTCACTTGTGATCAATGAAATCAAAGACACGTTTAAACTCATCATTTTGGTTTGATTCCCCACGAGATTATGCAAGACGTTTTGACTTTCTTCAACAAAGTTGAACCGCATCATATCCCTCGAGATCGAATCGAATGGCGACGCCTGGCTACTCTATCTTCCATGTTCAAAGTCAACCATTGGAATGATATGCCTAAGATCCGTATCAGACGCCTTGAAAGACCTGCACATGTATTTACAACTGAAGCAGTCTTCGACGATAAACCGTGGTTCCACGACATCAAACGCTTCCTTCAAACTCAAGAGTACCCATTCGGGGCATCGTACAAAGATAGGAAAACTCTAAGGAGGCTTTCTAGAAATTTCTTCCTAAATGAAGATGTGCTATACAAAAGAAACTTCGACATGGTTCTCGCCGATGCGCCGATGCATACGAAGGCATAATTATAATCCATGAAGTGCATGAAGGGTCCTTTGAACCCATTCAAATGGGCATGCAATGTCCAGAAGATATTAAGAGCGTGATACTATTGATAACAATGGAATCCGATTGTCAGAACACGTTAAGAGATGTCACAAGTGCCGATCTACGCAGATAAGATCCATGTGCCGCCAACTCTACTCAATGTTCTCTCTCCGTGGCCTTCTCCACGTGGGCATCGACACGATTCGATGATCGAACCAAAAGCGCCCAACGAAATCGCTTCATTTTAGTGGCTATTGATTACTTCACCAAATGGGTCAAGCAAGATTTACGCCAATGTCCCAAGACAAGTGGTGTGAGATTCATCAAGAACAATCTCATTTGCCGATATGGAGTTCCAAGTAAGATCATTACGCATAACGGATCGAACTTGAACAAAAATGATGAAAGAACTGTGTGAGGAATTCAAGATCGAGCATCATAACTCATCTCCTTACCGATTAAAGATGAACGGCGCCTGAAGCCGCCAACAAGAACATCAAAAGATCGTCAAAAGATGGTCATCACCGACAAAGACCGGCACGAATATCGCCATTTGCTCGCATGGGTATCGTATCAAGACGCACTTCAACAGGGTAACTCTTTTTCTCTAGTATACGCATGGAAGCAAGTTCCCGTAGAAGTTGAGATTCCGTCAATGAGAGTTCTCATGGAAACTAAGTTATCTGAGGCCGAATGGTGTCAAAGCATATACGACCAACTAAACTTAATCGAAGAAAAGCGCCTGATCGCTCTGTGTTATGGACAACTATATCAAAGAAGGATGAAGAAAGCCTTCGACAAAAAGGTCCGACCTCGTGAATTCCTAGAAGGCAACCTCGTGCTTAAAAAGATTCTGTCTTTTCAACCAGATTCTAGGGGCAAATGGACTCCTAACTACGAAGGCCCATAAACTGTCAAAAGAAGTTTTTTTGGCGGTGCTATGACTCTCACAACCATGGACGGTGATGAACTCCCGCATCCTGTGAATGCTGATGCAGTCAAGAAATACTTTGTCTAAAAAAACAAAAGAACAGCTCGCTATGTCGAAAACCCGAAAAGGGCGGCTTAGGCAAAAAAGAGCGTCTCGGTGGACTAAAAACCTGAAAAAGGCGGTCCAGGAAAAAATTAGAGACAATAAACGGAAATTATCCCGATAGATTGAAAACCCGAAGGGCAATCTATGCAAAATTAAGGATACAAAAAATGACAAAGTAATCAGATCACCAGATTAATGTAAAGAAACTTCCATCAACTGATCTTCAATCAAATCTTCAAGCAACAAGCATATTGGAATTCAAAGTTGTTAGGATAATAGTGGTTATTGCTTTCAATGTAGCCTTTTCCCAATAAATTATCATTTCCAACTTTTGTAAATAGCTTGTGGAATCACGCTTCGATTACCATTCATTCAAATAAAATTTGAGCCTCAGGCCCTTTTGTTTGCAATTCCTCGCTTATTCTGCTTTGCAAAATAACGCTTTATTGTGAAAATCACTTTTGAAATTAAAAGGTTTTAAATGAATTTTACTTCAAAATTTTGAAATAAAAGCTAAATTTTCCTTTGAACTATGAACACGTAAAGAACTTCAATAGTTTTCCATAAGTGTTTCGACCGAAAGATAAAACAACTCATGTAAGTCTTCTTCCTCAACAGAGATCATCAAAGGACGATATTTTTATCCAAAAAGAATCCTCAACAAAGTTGCCAATGAAATGCCTTTTTTGGAAAGTTTAAAGCATGCAACTCAGATTCATCATCAGTAACGTCTACACCATTGCTGCAGATTTTGCTGAGTATTTGTTTGAACTGTGACGTAGTCCTTTTCCCAAATACCCTTTTTGTTGTCTTGTCAAGTATCGTCAGCATGCATATGACATTCATGACATTCATCGTTCATACATAATAGCATCATTAATGCATTTCTGCATTTCTCAATGTTTGTTTCAATATCACTTGTTTAGGTTGCATTTATTCCCAAAAACAAGTATGGGTATGTTATCTATTCAGTAGATTATCCCCAAATAGAAAAATACATTTTTTCTCTCCTATTCCCCAGCTGAGATCATTCCTCATTGGGAACAAAGTTTTGATTGACCATTTCCTTCCAGTTCGTTCCTGGATAGAACCTTGTCTTTAATCAATTCAGGATTAGATTTCACAAAAAAAATCTACCTTTAAACAATAAGCAATAGCCTCGTCATTCGAGCGGCTTATTTCCTTTTCATC
Organism: Vicia sativa; assembly: GCA_021764765.1. Taxonomy (NCBI): domain Eukaryota; kingdom Viridiplantae; phylum Streptophyta; class Magnoliopsida; order Fabales; family Fabaceae; genus Vicia; species Vicia sativa. Next base: position 111,972,371 of record CM038793.1, read on the forward strand.
TTGAAACTTATCATAAAACGGTTGTTCTTCTTAGCAAGTTCAAATCATGAAAGTTCAAGAAATCTTCGCAGTTTGTCTTTCTGTCTAAAAGAAAACTTGTGTCTTTTCAATCAAAATGCCCGCATCCTCTCAAGAGAGAGATCCCTGGCAAGATTCTAGCTTTGAAAATAGAAACTCATTTGAGATCTGTTTCCATCATTAACTGTTGTTCACAAGGCTGAATACTCAGTAAATTTCTCAAGAATTACCTTGTTATAGTTATCACTTCGCTGATAATTGGTAATATCTTCAGAGCCCATTACCATAAACTATCACAAGGCTGATAATTGGTAATATCATTTTCACTTACCTTAAAACATTGTCACCAGGCTGACAGAAGGTAATCTCTTTGTTTCCCAAAGTGAAATAGATATTCACTTACATTGTGAATCTATTTTCCCAGAGAAACAGCTTGCTTGTTTTCCCAACAAACAGGATTCTCTCTTCTTAGACAGATTGAGTCATCCTCACAAATTTTCCCCATCATATCAATCTTTGATATCTCCTGGGTAAATTTTTTGCAATTATTTTGCATCATCCGCATTTTTGGTATCTTAGGTCCAAAATTTGCGTATTCTGATATTTAAGTCTCTTCACACCTATCGAGACGAAGATATTCATCTTCATATCTCAGGTTAAAGAAACTTAAATAGGGGCATCTGTCATACCCCAATTTTTGACCTAATATACCACCTTCCATTTTGTCATACCCCAAAATTTTCCCTCCTACTTCTCAAGACATTTCATACATCCATACTCAAGGATTCCTCAAGGGTTGATCAGACAAACCCTCTCCTAGACAATCAACCCAAACTAGGGTTTGGCAATTCTCAGATCCAGATGGACTTCCAACATCTCCAATGATCATCATGCCTCCTCATATGCTTCAACGATTCTCCATGTCAAGTTTCAAGCCTCACAAGTCAAGTTTCCTCAGAAAATTGCTCAGATGGTTGAAAATCAGTTGTATTGGACAAAAAGTCAACTGTGGTCAACATAGAGTCAAACTTCATGATTTTTGGTCAACATCCTCATTTTGAAGTTACATTCATCATTTGGTCAAGGGTTGATCATGATTCATCAAGAAAACTCAAGATTTGCTCAAAAGTCAAACTTTCCAAATTAGGGTTTCCTAGAGAAAAGTCAACTAAACTTTGACTGAGCATAACTTCTTCATATTTTCTCAGAAATTTTTCCACCACCTCTTATTTTGAAGGAAATTCAATTCTCTACAACTTCATGCCCCACAAGAATGTTCAAAAAATGCTTCATTTGGAAGGTATGGATCAAAACATTACAGGTCCTTTTCAAGTCAACAAAAAGTCAACTTTTTGTTTTGAAGATTTATTGAGCATGGAAACTCCAATTGAGATGAAACCAAAGAGGTTGGTTATAGGACACTTAGAGCTTTCTAAAAAGTCCAAGAACATTCAAAAATGTGGAAAATTGAGCAAAATACACATTGCACAAGTTGGGCATTTTTAAAAAGATGCACAAAGAGAGATACTTGTAAAAATCAATATTTTTGCAAATGGGCCTAGTTTTTCTTCATTCAAACTTGTTCCTTAGATAATTTGGAACATACAAGCCCAATGCCACGAATTTTAACTTTATTTTTCTATTTAATTTGGATTTTATTCATTTAAATACAAATTAAATTAAAAAATAAGGTATAAAATCAAAATTAAATGCAAATTGATTTTTTCTCTCATCCTTGAGGTCCAAGCAACTCACCAAAAGCTGTCAATTTCGAAATTGGTCTTGATTTGGCAAGGAATTGATGAAAATTGATCAAAAAAGATAAGATTTGATTTCGTACAAAATCAAATAATCTTTGCATTGATTGATGATTATTTGTTCCTCAAATCAGCTCAATTTTCATCTATTATAAATATACAATGCATATCACACAAGAGAGAACAAAAAAATTGCCTCAAGAACCCTAACCTAAACTCAAAAAATTGTGCCCTTCAAGCAACTTGCAGCCACAGTTCTAGCTTGATTCAGTTGATTCCAAGCATCTCATTGCATTCCTTGAGGTCTTTAGAATCGATCCATACCCTTACAACACTCAAAAACATCAAGAATCAAGCAAATACGATTTCGGTTTGTCACACTTTTTCAAAAATCAAATTCTGTTTATCATGCATTTTTAACATGTTTTGTTGTTTGTTTTGTGTTTAGAACGAATCTTGGAAACTTTCTGGATGGTTTAGTTGCATTTCCATGGCCTGAAACACGAATTACCATGTTTAGGGTTTTCTGAACCAGTTTGGGGTTTTCCAAAATCGGTTAAATTGGACGAAAAGACCACCAATATCGTGTTTAGAATGTCATTTAGAATCGATTCATGTACTCACAGTTCATTTATATTATGTGTATGAGATTTTAGAAATTGCAGGGGCTATAGCGTCGAACCAAGGCCGACGCAAAATTCCCAGAATTCAAAACGAAGAAGACGATGATTTGGCGCGTGATCTGGGCAATCAGAGAGCGACACCGTTTAAAAGCCATCCGTTATGTTTTCTTAACACGTGTACAAGCTAGCCCGGTTGGCAAAGGCAGCGCGCTTTCACCCCTGGGACCTGAGTTCGAATCCCAGCCATGGCAATTTGATTTTTTACAAGTTTGCATATTTTCCATATTTTCATTTTTTTTAATATTTTCATACTATTTAATTTATCTTCTAATATTTTTATCATGCATTTAAAAAACACCAAAAATATTTATTTTTTGCACAATTGTCAGAAAAATGTTTATTTAATTTTTAAAATTAAAATTATTATTTTTGCATGCATATTTAATTTAATTGCTAATTAATCATTTAAATGGATTTTAATTGTTTCTAAATTATCAAATTAACTCCAAAAATTCCCAAAAAATTATTTTGTCATATTAATGTCATCATTAACACAAAAAAAATTTCTCATTAAAAAATACTTATTTTTACTAACATTTTCCTCTTATGCAATTTTCTTCCGTTTTCCGATTTTGCATCTTTTCACTGTGTTATACTGCTTCAATTTTATTGCTTTTCTTTTTCAATTATGTAATTGCTTATGGGATGTAATAGTTTATTTAGGACTTTTATTTTCCGCACTTTCAATTATGTATCTTCCCCAAAGCCTTGTAATAGCGTAGGATTTATCTTTCCGCACTTTACATTTCCGCAATTTAATTTCCGCACCCTATAAACTGCTAGTAATTAGGCGTGTATGGCAAGATTAAAATCAACATAGCTCACTTATAACTCCAAGATAAAAATATCTGAATTGACACACTCTTTTCACACATGCACCCCTTAGGGTAATTCTCTCTCGTTGCCTTACGAATTCAAATGGTCAAGTCCCTCGAACGTAGAGGTATTCTAGCACCTGTCTTCAAACAAATCATCATAGTCCATTCGATACAAAGATCATAGACCCACGATGTCGCCCGAATATATGATCTTGACCTCGATTTCGCCACGAAAATGATGATAGTCCCTTCGAATGTGCTAGGATACTTCCTACAAGTTGCCTTCTATGACCATCCGATGTCCCTTCGAATGTCCCTCCACATCCAACTAATAGAGTTACCTACCAACTAATGGTATGGATAGCGCTATTCTAAAGGAACGAAATGACACGAAAACGACCATTCGAGTGGGTAATAAGACTTTTAGTTGCTTGCTCTATCAAAATACTTTTTGCACCTCACACACTTTATCAAAGTTCAAACTCTTTTCAAAATGAAACATTTCTAACACTTTGTATACATTCCTACATGAATCATTACAAAGTCAAAGCGAAATGCCTTTTCAAAACATTTTGTCAAACACACGTAAAGCACTTTTGAAAATGATCTAAGAGTAACTAAGAGCCCGAGATAACTACGGATGGAAAGGGGTGCTAATACCTTCCCTTTTCATAACCTTCTCCTTACTCGTAATCTAACGAAGGTCTTTTCCTGCTCTTTTCACCTTCCCTTAATTGATAAAAGAAAAGTCGGTGGCGACTTGCTATCCGCACATTTGCAATATAAAATCTCAAAGTCGGCCACCAGACACACAATCAAGACTACGGGGACACCCTAAAGAGAGAATACCTTAGGGATTGCTAGATCACTTTTACTGCTTTTTGTTTGACTTGCTTGCTTTACTTTTAAGGGTTGCTTGGGTATTATATTTGTGGGGGATCCTACACCCAGATCCGAGTTTCCTTTTAGGTAAGTAGCAATAAATAGTCGCGACCGTTAGACGTATATCGAAACGGTCAACATGATGGCTACGTTAGTGTGAAACTTTGGATGTCTTGATACTCTTCATTTCCAAGTTGAGGATAGTATTTGGCTTCTGCGTGGTGTCATCAAGCACTAACTAAACTTTTAGAACCTTAATTGACCCATCTTGGCCATTAGATGGTAGTGAGATGGCCGGCTTTGGTGTAGACCGAGGTTGGTTGATACTCGATGCTACACTCATTAAGATCAGACTTTTGGGATATTTTCGATCGACCACTTGGTAGTCGTATTGAAATAAACGCCACGAGAAAGATCAATGATATGAGATTCCTAGAACCCGTTACTATTATAGGACAGATGAACCAACTCAAACTTTTGGTAGGGTAATCACCTATACCTCATGCAAGCCTTAAACCTAGGCTCATTGTGTGAATTGTTTGTGTGTGCTAAACATGACATCATGACATCATCGCATTGCATATCATTCCTAACTATTTCAAGGACCTAGGATTTATCTTTGCCTGCTTTATAGGTATTATGGCTTCTAGAAAGACTATCCGAATCAACTTCATGGTATACCTTCTCACCAAAGAATTGGTTTCAAATTCACCATGCTCGGCTCATCAAAAGACATGGTTATCCGCTTGATTTGGTTACCAGCTTTGAAGAAGATATGATGCATGTCCTATTTCAGCTCTTTGATCCAAACACCATTGCTTTACATTCCAGATTATCGCTAGTTCCTACTTTGAAGAGTTCTCTGCTACTGGGTACCTATTCTTGACCAAATGCCATTTACCTTTAGAAAAGGTTCCTAGGTATGAAGACATTGCATCACCTTTACATCTTAAGCGCCGACATTGAAGCCAATTGGGAAACTAGAAGGAGTTAAGGGTTTACTTTCCAAGTTCCTAATAAAGAAAGCCCGAGAATTCCTCAAAGTTATGAGTTTCCATGCATTTGAAGACATTGTGGCCTTGCTAATCTATGGTTTGGTTCTATTTCCTAACTCGGATAAATTCATAGATGTCAATGCCATCAAGTTGTTTCACCCGTAATCTAGTGCCTACTTTACTTGAGACATCCCGCATTCTTCCACACATGTACCATCAAAAGACAAGGAACTCTCATGTGTTGCATACCGCTACTTCCGTGTGGTTTATTTCGCACCTTCCTCCATCAAGATTGAAGAATGAACAAAGGTTGAAGTGGTCTCAAAACTAATGTCACTCTCTCATTCAGATATCCGTGGAGTCTTTCTCTCAAAAGACTTCACATTCATTGAGCGTTGTGGAGAGTTCCTAATGTACCACTCCTTGGTATAAGGGTAGGTATTACTTACAACCCTTCTCTAGCTCTACGCTTGGTTTTGCTCAAGAGATGGTCCACATGATATGCTTCTCCAAGATATTGTGTTCGACTATAATCATGATCTCCTTAATCACCGATAAGGTTCATACACGCTGGGGCATGGTAAAGAAGATCGATACCAAGACTTTGGGGCACCAAAACTCCATTCCTTGGGAACCTTACCAAAAATGGGTGTGAGCTCGAGCTCAAAACCTCATGATGCCATTCACGCCTGTTTTACCCGTAATTATGGAACATGTTGCTATAGGTGACGTACCCTATACTTTCTCCATCCTGACATGCCTACTGATTTTGAAGACTTGAAGACATCCTGGATTCAGCTTAAAGAAGAGAGGATACCTTTGAAGCTCAGTGTTATGCAAGTGAGAAGAAAGTGCTAGAGTTGACCAAGCTACTTCACGAGGAGCGAAACATCAATGCCTACCTCGGCACCAAGAGGAAGCGCCCATGGGAAACTTAGAGCTTTATGATTTTTATGCTTTTTTTTATTGTTTGAACTATCTTTTGTACTTAAAAAGAAAAATAATAAAAAGAGAACTAATAAATGTTTGTTCGTGCTTGTTTAACAAATTTAAATTTCTAAGGTCCTTGAAAACATTGCATTGCATACGCATAAACATCGCATAGCATGGCATAAAATCTCATAACAGGTACATTGAAGATTGGTTTTCTCATTTTCTCGCTATTTATTTTAGCAGAAATGGCTCTTGAACAACACAAAGATCTCCGTGCTCGTAATGCCCGGCCCAACAGATGTTCACCACTTGGTCCAAGGCAAGAAGATCCAAGAAACTCATCAAAAGAAGAAGGTCGCTGGTGTTCTCAACATGGGCGACGCTACAAAGGTGGTCCTAAAGTAGTCACCGGACAGAGCTCTCGAAGGAAGTGTCAAGAATGAGGGGAGTGTCAAGGCAATGAAGAAGGCAGCCAGCGTGAGTCTGAGAAGGAGAGAGAAGATCGCTATGATCATGACCAGTACTCTAATGAAGATGACAAGTACAAACAACTTGAAGATCGTCTGAATGCTGTGGAAAACCTGACGATGTCCGGGCTGAATTTTGATGATCTGAGTCTTGTCCCTGGTGTGGTGATTCCTCCCAAGTTCAAAGTTCCAACTTTTGCCAAGTATGATGGCATGTCGTGTCCTAAGCTGCATTTGAAGTCCTATGTTCAAAAGATTAACCCCCACACTGATGACAGAAAGTTGTGGATGCATTATTTTCAAGAGAGTTTGTCCTAACTCAATTGAGTGGTATTATCACCAGAGAATGACCGATCCAGATTGGAGTGACTTAGCGGATGCTTTTAGCAAGATGAATACAATGCTGAATTGACACCCACTCACATGCAACTACAGAGCATGTCTATGGGTCGTGATGAGAAGTTCAAAGAATATGCTCAAAAATGGAGAGATCTAGCAGGCAGAGTTCAACCACCCTTGTCTAATAGGGAGTTGGTTGACATGTTTATGGGAACGCTGACAGGCCCATTCTTTAATCATCTGATTGGAAACTCTTCACCGGATTCACCGAAATGATATTGACAGGGGAGCGAATTGAAGCTGGTATCAAGAGCGGAAAGATTCATGTAGAGTCATCTTCAAATGGTGCGAAGACATCTTTTGGTGGTAAGAAAGAAGCCAATGCTGTGTATGGTCAGAAAATCCAAGCCAAGACCGACCGCGCTAACTGTGGGGGGCCAGGATCTCCAATCCTACATCAAGACAACCTCTCGAGAAAACACGCGAGCTTAACGCGCCACGAAGACTTATTTAAGATCAACATGCCATTGTCGCAAGCCTTGCAACACATGTTGAAAGTAGAGCTGATTACTTTGAAGGATCCTCCTCAGAGTGTCAACACTTCCTCTCCGAGGTACAATCCTAATGCTAAGTGTGCTTACCACTCCAATAGTCCAGGGCACGACACTGACAACTGTTGGGCTCTAAAGAACAAGATTCAGGATATGATTGAGGCTAAGCAGATTGAGTTTGACCCTCCTGTTGAAACTCCAAATGTGATCAACGCGCCTATCCCTAACCATGACAAAAGTTCCAATGCTGTTGGGGAAGATACTTATGTTTTCAACATAGATGACTTGACCATTCCTCTGATGACTGTTAAGAAGAATTTGCTACAAGCTGGTGTCAATCCAGGATGCCCAGAGAATTGTCATTGGTGCCCATCTGCACCTAATGGTTGTGCTTGGATAAGAAGACGTGTTCAGTGCATGATGGATTACCGTGAAATACTATTCCTGAAACCGCCTATGGAAAGTCTGTGTGAAGACATGTCTAAGAAACTGAAGATCGAAGATGTGAATGAAGCTATACCGTCTGCATGGGATACCTTGGGGCAGCCCAAGTGGAAAGTACGATTACATGGTGAAGTATATTGTTCCTGAAAGCTACAAGATTCCTATTGAAGATGTTAAGGCGACCGGATGGGGAGACGATTTCCCAGAAGACTATGCTGATGTTAACACAATAAGGATTTCCTTTGCTGATTCCGTGCCTAGAGTGGCACCTCTCGTCATTACTTCTCCAAGACCAATTCCATATTCCTCTAACAATGCTATTCCTTGGAATTATGGATCTGATGTCTACTATCATGGCATCAAACAAGACCCTCTGACTGTTGAAGATCTTATAGTTGAAGCTACCATTCCTGACATTGACAACATCACCGGATCAAGTAAGGTGACCAGAACCGAAAGAGTATTCTCTCCAGAAATCTCTCCTCCAAAAGACATCATGACGCCACCGTGACCTATTCAATCCATTCCCAAGCTAGAGGGAAAGAACCAAAGGACTCATCCCGCCAGCCAAAAGTACCAAAGGAAGTTATCAAGACACCTCCAAACAAGAAATGGAGGAAATTCAAGATTATCAAGAAGAGTGACTACAATGTTGTGGAATGGCTGGGACAGACTCACCAAAATCTCCATGCTTGCTCTACTCTTGTGCTCCGAGGCTCATGCTAAAGCCTTGGTAAAGTTTCTGAAGAATGCTCACGTGCCGCAAGACACTACTACTGACCAGTTTGAAGTTTGTATTGCTAGCCTAGCTGCCAACAACGGCCTCGGCTTATCTAATGCTGATTTGACTCCTGCCGGAAAGAAACACAATAAAGCCTTGCACATCTCTGTTGAATGCAAGGGCACTATATTGTCTCATGTTTTGGTGGATACTGGTTCTACTCCGAATATCCTACCGAAGACTGCTTTTGATCGACTTGATGTTGAAGGGTTGGTTCTGAAACCCAGTGATATAATTGTGAGAGCTTTTGATGGTTCTAAGCGAACAGTACTTGGAGAGCTCATTCTGCTTGTTAAAGTCGGTTCCTAGACTTTGACTCCACTTTCTTTGTCATGGACATCCGCTCACTTATTCTTGCCTACTTGAAGCCCTCGATATATGGGCAAGGTCACATCTACCTTACATCGTGTCAAGTACCCGTGAAAAGGAAGGTTGTTACAAAGGTGTGGTGAAGAAGAATATATGGTCACCATCTACCATTCCGCTACCTTGAGATGGAAGGTGAATTCTTCGAGACTCCCCGCTGCGCTTGAAACAATCCCGAGTCATACCGCTGAATCTCCGTCACTCCCGGTTACGCAAGCTCACTTAGGATGGTCTCGCTAAAAAATGCTCAAGCTGCTGTTGAAGAAGGAGGTAGTACTATTTAGGGTCAGCTCCCTGATCTTCCTTTCAAATCTGACAAGACTGGTTTAGGCTTCACCATCAAAGGTCAGAAGATGATACGCCACGAACGTGTCGGCCAACCTCCTTTCCGCATCAATCAGAGTGGAATCCATGCTATAGAAGACGACAAATAATTCGACATCGCGAAGTGGATCTTCCCAACTCATATAATGGACTCAAGAATTGGAAGACTGAAGACGTCATACAAATCTCCTTTAGACAGGAGTAATTGCTCTTGTTTTGTTTTGCTTTTTGTATTTTCTATGTTTAGAACAATAAACTTTAAAGCCTGGTGCCTTGCCCGGGGCATTGTGGCTCGTTTGTGAGGGTTATTATCTGTCATTTGCATATTTTCATTCAATAAAATCGTTGGACTTTTGCATTCAATTGTTGTTTGTTTTCTTTTACTTTATCACCCCTTCAAAAGTTATGTGTTTTTACACACACACGTGATACATCGAGAATCACTCAATCTCGTTGATAACAGCTATGCTATTGCTAAATATGACTTCGATAATCCAATCTACCAAGCCGAAGACGAAGGTGAGGAAGATTGTGAAGTGCCAGGAGAACTTGTCAGACGGCTACAGCAAGAAGAACGAGTTATACAACCGCACGAAGAGTCAGTTGAGGTTGTGAATTTGGGTACTGATGAAGACAGAAAAGAGATCAAGATAGGAGCGGGTCTTGAGAACAGTGTTAATGAAAGATTGATTCAGATGCTTTGAGACTATATTGAGGTTTTTGCTTGGACATACGAAGACATGCCGGGTTTAGACATTGATATTGTGGTACACCGATTGCCGACAAAAGAAGGTTTTCTCCCAATGAACCAAGGTTCGTGCCGCGCCCCGAGATGTCATAGAAAATCAAAGTCAAGTTATGAAGCTTCAACGGTTTCTTAGCTATTACTTATCCACAAGGTTGCTAATGTGGTGCCTGTGCCCAAGAAGGATGGCAAGGTACGAATGTGTGTGGATTATAGAGATCTGAACAAAGCAAGTCCGAAAGACGATTTTCCACTTCCTCATATTGATGTTCTGGTTGAAAACACCGCTCAACATAAAGTTTTCCTTCGTGGATGGTTTCTCCTGCTATAATCGATCAAAATGGCTCCCAAGACATGGAGAAGACTACTACACAAACAAGCACTTCGCTGTGGTTATGCCGTTCGGATCAAGAACGTGGGTGCCACTTATCGCATGGTGACATTATTTCATGACATGATTCATCACGAGATAGAGGTCTACATCGACAACATGATAGCTCGATCACGTACTAAAGAGGAACATCTTGGTCATCTACGTAAATTGTTTGATAGGTTGAAGAAGCAGATCGAGACTTAATCCCAACAAGTGCACCTTGGAGTCGATCCAAGAAACTTCTAGGGTTTGTGGTCAGGGTAAAGGTATTGAAGGACCGCCAAGGTTAAAGCTATTCAAGAAATGCCAGCCCCCGCACCGAGAAGGAAGTCGAGGTTTCTAGGACGCTTGAATTACATTGCTTATTCATTGCACATTTAATCGCTATCAGAGCCAATCTTCAAGTTACTAAAGAAAGATCAAGCGGTAAAATGGAACGACAATTGCCGATCGCTTTTGACAAAATCAAGGAGTACCCATGTAATCCTCCTATACCGATGCCGCCCAAGGAAGACCTCTTATCATGTACTTGATGTTAGAGAACTCAATGGGTGTGTTGGTCAACATGATGAATCTGGTCGAAAAGAGTATGCAATATACTACCTTAGCAAAACGCTACCGATCGTGAAACAAGATACTCACAAATGAGAAAACTTGCAACGCTTTGGCTGTCACGACTAAGACAAGATATGCCGACTCACACTACTTTGTTGATTTCAAGATGGATCGGATAAAATACATATTTGAGAAACCAGCTCTCCTAAGAATAGCAAGATGGCGATGATCTTGACCGAGCACGACATCCAAGACACTTTAAAGTGATCAAAGGAAGTGTAGTAGCCGATCATTTGGCTCATCAAGTCAGATGACTATTAGTCTATGCGCTTGAATTTCCGATGAAGATGTTTTGTTAGTTATCGATTATGAAGAACTGTGACCGCATTTAAGGACTCGAACAAGGATCCCGATGGACCATGGTCTTTGATGGAGCCTCAAACGCACTTGGCAATGGCATTGGCGCCATCATTACATCCCCACAAAGGACATACACCTTTCACCGCCAGATTATGTTTCGCTTACACCAACAACATGGCCGAATAATGGCGCATCATGGGTATCAAAGTCGCTATTGACTTAAGAATAAAATTTTGCAAATGTATGGAGACTCGCCTTTAGTGATCACCGATTAACGAATGGATACGAAACATCCAAATCTCATTTCGTATCGAGAGCACGTTCTGAGTTTGATCCCCTACTTTGAAGAGATCACTTTCAATCATATTCCACGAGAAGAGAATTAGTTGGCAGACGCATTAGCTGGTATGTCATCTATGTTCAAAGTCAGATGGGACAACGAGGCTCCCTGATCATCATTGAGAAGTTTGACGAACCAAAGGTATTGTTATGAGCTTGATACAGAAGAGAAACCTTGGTACTATGACGTGAAGAGGTATCTTGAGATTCAAGAATATCCTGCAGGGGCATCTGTCAATGATAAGAAGTTCTTGAGAAGATTTGCATCCAAATTCTTCCTCAGCAACGGCATCCTATACAAGCGCAATCACGATTTGTGCTTACTTCTTTGTGTAGACCGGAAAACAGCGGAACGTATCATGGAAGAGTTACACGAAGGCGCATTTGGTACCCACTCCAGTGGTCATACGATGGCTAAGAAGATTTTGAGAACAAAGTTACTATTGGTCCACCATGGAAGTCGATTGTCACCGCTACGCCGATCTTGTCACAAGTGCCGATTTATGCCGAAAGTACACGCATCTCCGGCACTCTAAATGTTCTAACAGCCTTGGTTGTTTGCAATGTGGGCATTGACATGATCGGAGAAATCAAGCCCACACCTCCAACGGACATCGTTTCATCCTTGTGGCAATTGACTACTTTACCAAGTGGGTAGAAGCCTCGCTTGCATCTGCACAAGAATGTTGTGGCTCGATTCATCAAGCATAATTTTATCCTCGTATGGCACTCCGAAAGGATTATCACCGATAATGCTCTAATCTCAACAATAAATGATCACCGAACCGCACGCAGCTCAAGATCAAGCATCACAACTCTTCTCCGCATCGCCTAAGATGAATGGCGCAGCTGGAAGCCGCCAACAAGAACATTAAGAAGATTATACATAAGATGACAAAGGACTTACAAATATTGGCATGAGATGTTACCATTCTCTCTCCACGGTTATCGCACTGCAGTACGAACCTCAACAGGGGCAACCCCCTTCTCTCTTGTATACGGTATGGAGGCAGTCCTACCAATTGAGGTTCAGATACCCTCAACTAGAGTCCTCCAGGACGCAGAGCTAGGTGAAGAGGATTGATCTGCATCGCCTTGACCGCATTAACTTGATTGATGAGAAACGACGCATCCATCCGCCACGACAGATCTATCGTGTTTAATGATTAGAGCATTTAACAAGAAGGTCAAACACTGAGTCTACCAAGTCGGTGATCTAGTAGTCAAGCGCATCATTCTTCCACAAGGTGATCCCAGGGGCAAATGGACTCCCACCTACGAGGGACCATTTGTAGTCAAGACAAGATTTTCCTATGGAGCTATGATGCTTAGCACCATGGATGGTGAAGACTTCCCACACCGTGAACGCAGACATAGTCAAAAATACTACGATAAAGAGACCCGCTAGGTCGATCGGCCTAGGCAAAAATATATCCCGCGAACCAAAAGGTTCGGCAAAAGTTAAGGATATATACAAAACATGTACACCTAAGAAGTCGAAACCCGAAAAGGCGGCTTGGGCAAAAGGGTATCCCAGACCGAAACCCGAAAGGGCGCCTAGGCAAAAGTTAGGATTTAAGCATTTACTATGTCTCGCCATCACTTACCCATGCATCACTATCAAGATTCAAGATTCAAATGGCGAAAATCAATTCACTCACTTTCTACTGACAGCAAGGAGATGAGATAGTTGAGATATATAAGTACTAGCATAGTTGGAACTCGACGAGATTGTTTCCGCATAGCTTTTTACTTTTCCTGTGTATAAACTACTTGGCCATACGCCACATTTCGAATAAATACAAGTTCTTTCTCTTTACAATTTTCACTATTATTGTTTGCATAAAGTCCAATGTTTGCTTTGAATGATTATATGCATCTAACAATAAAAATTTGTTCACAAACGTGCGAAAAGTGAACATACAAAAGTAATTACTATAGGCTCCAGGAATTGAGATGACAACGAAAGTCATCAAAACATTTTCCCCGCAGGGCATGATCCCCACAGAGGTGTCAGTCACCACAAACCTTCCCCAGCGGAATATATGTTAGTCCCCGAGCAAAGGATCCCACTCGCTAATCCAGACACATCGCCCAAGCAAAGAACGATTCATCACCAGCAAAGATATTTATCCCCAGCAGAATATCTCTCAAAAAATCATCACCTCCCCGGCCAGAGATTTCGACGGGCTCCAGATCCTTCTAACCCGGTCTCCCAGCAACTATCAAATGCTCTCCAGAAGGATCTACACACAAGATCCCCGGTAGAGCGCCTCCTAATCTTTCCCCAGCAGGGTCTATGCACAATATCCTCAGCAGCGCGTCTCTCGATCTCTACCATCCTCGACATTATCTAGGCCCAAGACTTGGTCAGATAGTGCATCGGAGGAATCAAGGTTATCTTTCTTCTCAAGGCTTCCATCCATCCCCAAACAGAAGTCAGAAGTCCTCAGGCAGAGCATCCGCATCTTCTTCAAGATGGATATGTTTTGAAATACCACAACATATGTCATGCATACATTACTCCTAAAAATCATAAATTGGTGCATATGTCATTCATACACATTGTCATGCATCATACTTTGCATAAGACTAACAAATTTCTATCAAAGTTTCTCTTGTTTTCTCCAAAACAAGTGAAAATCTCTCCTAAGACAAACAGTCCGTGATTAATGCCCGGCCGACGGAAAACTATTCGAACGACGCCTAGTTGTCCTCCGCCAACCGGGTCCAGATTAATGCCCGCCGACGGAAAACTATTTGAACGATTTTAGTTGTCCTCCGACAACCGTCCAGATTAATGCTCGGGTTAGACAAGAAAACTATCTCGAACGATCGCCTAGTTGTCCTCCGACAATGATCTGTGATTAATACCCGCTAGACGGAAAACTATCTCGAACGATCACAGTTATCCTCCGATAATGCATTGATCAAGACTAATATAGGAAGCCGTTGACATTTTGCCAACCACTATCCCCTCGTAGTAATCAACACGAAGATGTATTTCGACTTTCTTATTACCAACAAAGAACTACGTAGTCTAGCGTGCGACTCGCTTGCCTTCGATGGCATCTTAAGCCCATGTTCGACTACTTGTCAACATTTCTCACTTTCGTATCGCTGCATATTTGGTTAAAAACCAATACAAACCAATAACCACATTCAAAGATGAGCACGAAGTCTAACGACGACTCTCCCTGATGGCATCTTAAGCCCATCTCCATGCTCCTTTCACTTCCAAACGCCTACGAGCCCATCGCATTTACTCACCCCAAAGATCAATCTTTCCAGATGGCATCTTAAGCCCATCTCCGTCAGTCCTCCTATACATACAATAATCTCGAGTCTAGCGTACGACTCATTTTCCAGCGAAATCTCCAGCTTCTCCAAATGGCATCTGTAAGCCCATTCCCGCATCATCACCCACAGCGAGTGCAAATTTTAGTGTACTGAGTGTTCAATCATCTTCACCTCCAAGTCACGAAAGGCGAACATGCCAATCTAACCCTTCCAGTACAAGAAAATTGAACGGGGGCAGCTGTCATACCCCAAAATTTTCCCTCCTACTTCTCAAGACATTTCATACATCCATACTCAAGGATTCCTCAAGGGTTGATCAGACAAACCCTCTCCTAGACAATCAACCCAAACTAGGGTTTGGCAATTTCGATCCGATGGACTTCCAACATCTCCAATGATCATCATGCCTCCTCATATGCTTCAACGATTCTCCATGTCAAGTTTCAAGCCTCACAAGTCAAGTTTCTTCAGAAAATTGCTCAGATGGTTGAAAATCAACAGATTGGACAAAAGTCAACTGTGGTCAACATAGAGTCAAACTTCATGATTTTTGGTCAACATCCTCATTTTGAAGTTACATTCATCATTTGGTCAAGGGTTGATCATGATTCATCAAGAAAACTCAAGATTTGCTCAAAAGTCAAACTTTCCAAATTAGGGTTTCCTAGAGAAAAGTCAACTAAACTTTGACTGAGCATAACTTCTTCATATTTTCTCAGAAATTTTTCCACCACCTCTTATTTTGAAGGAAATTCAATTCTCTACAACTTCATGCCCCACAAGAATGTTCAAAAAATGCTTCATTTGGAAGGTATGGATCAAAACATTACAGGTCCTTTTCAAGTCAACAAAAAGTCAACTTTTTGTTTTGAAGATTTATTGAGCATGGAAACTCCAATTGAGATGAAACCAAAGAGGTTGGTTATAGGACACTTAGAGCTTTCTAAAAAGTCCAAGAACATTCAAAAATGTGGAAAATTGAGCAAAATACACATTGCACAAGTTGGGCATTTTTAAAAAGATGCACAAAGAGAGATACTTGTAAAAATCAATATTTTTGCAAATGGGCCTAGTTTTTCTTCATTCAAACTTGTTCCTTAGATAATTTGGAACATACAAGCCCAATGCCACGAATTTTAACTTTATTTTTCTATTTAATTTGGATTTTATTCATTTAAATACAAATTAAATTAAAAAATAAGGTATAAAATCAAAATTAAATGCAAATTGATTTTTTCTCTCATCCTTGAGGTCCAAGCAACTCACCAAAAGCTGTCAATTTCGAAATTGGTCTTGATTTGGCAAGGAAATGATGAAAATTGATCAAAAAAGATAAGATTTGATTTTGTACAAAATCAAATAATCTTTGCATTGATTGATGATTATTTGTTCCTCAAACCAGCTCAATTTTCATCTATTATAAATATACAATGCATATCACACAAGAGAGAACAAAAAAATTGCCTCAAGAACCCTAACCTAAACTCAAAAAACCGTGCCCTTCAAGCAACTTGCAGCCACAGTTCTAGCTCGATTCAGTTGATTCCAAGCATCTCATTGCATTCCTTGAGGTCTTTAGAATCGATCCAGACCCTTACAACACTCAAAAACATCAAGAATCAAGCAAATACGATTTCGGTTTGTCACACTTTTTCAAAAATCGAATTCTGTTTATCATGCATTTTTAACATGTTTTGTTATTTGTTTTGTGTTTAGAACGAAGCTTGGAAACTTTCTGGATGGTTTAATTGCATTTCCATGGCCTGAAACATGTATTACCATGTTTAGGGTTTTCTAATCAGTTTGGGGTTTTCCAAAATCGGTTAAATTGGACGAAAAGACCACCACCATCGTGTTTAGAATGTCATTTACAATCGATTCATGTACTCACAGTTCATTTATATTATGTGTATGAGATTTTAGAAATTGCAGGGGCTATAGCGTCGAACCAAGGCCGACGCAAAATTCCCAGAATTCAAAACGAAGAAGACGATGATTTGGCGCGTGATCTGGGCAATCAAAGAGCGACACCGTTTAAAAGCCATCCGTTCTGTTTTCTTAACACGTGTACAAGCTAGCTCGGTTGGCAAAGGCAGCGCGCTGTCACCCCTGGGACCTGAGTTCGAATCCCAGCCATGGCAATTTGATTTTTTACAAGTTTGCATAATTTCCATATTTTCATATTTTCTTTTAATATTTTCATACTATTTAATTTATCTTCTAATATTTTTATCATGCATTTAAAAAACACCAAAAATATTTATTTTTTGCACAATTGTCAGAAAAATGTTTATTTAATTTTTAAAATTAAAATTATTATTTATGCATGCCTATTTAATTTAATTGCTAATTCATCATTTAAATGGCTTTTAATTGTGTTTAAATTATCAAATTAACTCCAAAAATTCCCAAAAAATTATTTTGTCATATTAATGTCATCATTAACACAAAAACTTTTTCTCATTCAAAAATACTTATTTTTACTAACATTTTCCTCTTATGCATTTTTCTTCCGTTTTCCGATTTTGCATCTTTTCACAGGTTATACCGCTTGCATAATTTTATTGCTTTTTCAATTATGTAATTGCTTATGGGATGTAATAGTTTAATTAGGACTTTTATTTTCCGCACTTTCAATTTTGTATCTGCCCCAAAGCCTTGTAATAGCGTAGGATTTATCTTTCCGCACTTTACATTTCCGCAATTTAATTTCCGCACCCTATAAACTGCAAGTAATTAGGCGTGTATGGCAAGATTAAAATCAACATAGCTCACTTATAACTCCAAGATAAAAATATATGAATTGACACACTCTTTTTACACATGCACCCCTTAGGGTAATTCTCTCTTGCCTTACTTAATTCAAATGGTCAAGTCCTCGAACGTAGAGGTATTCTAGCACCGCTGTTTCAAAACAAATCATCATAGTCCCTTCGATACAAAGATCATAGACCCACGATGTCGCCTACGAATACATGATCTTGACCCTCGATTGTTGCCTACGAAAAATGATTATAGTCCCTTCGAATGTGCTAGGATACTTCCTACAAGTTGCCTTGTATGACCATCCGATGTCCCTTCGAATGTCCCCTCCACATCCAACGAATAGAGTTACCTACCAACTAATGGTATGGATAGCGCTATTCTAAAGGAACGTAAAATGACACGAAAACGACCATTCTGAGTGGGTAAATAAGACTTTTAGTTGCTTGCTCTATCAAAATACTTTTTGCACCTCACACTTTTGTCAAAGTTCAAACTCTATTCAAAAACGAAACATTTCCGAACACTTTGTATACATTCCTACATGAATCATTACAAAGTCAAAGAGAAATTCCTTTTCAAAACATTTTTGTCAAACACACAGAAAGCACTTTTTGAAAATGATCTAAGAGCAACTAAGAGCCCGTAGATAACTACGGATGGAAAGGGGTGCTAATACCTTCCCTTTTCATAACCTTCTCCCTTACTCAGAATCTAACGAAGGACTTTTCCTGTTCTATTCACCTTCCCTTAATTGGATAAAAGAAAAGTCGGTGGCGACTCTTGCTATCCGCACATTTGTGATACAAAAATCTCAAAGTCAGTTCACCGAATTACACATTTGCATCATTGCATCACTAACAGCTTAGAATGTAATTAATCGGGTGTGGCTTCTACAGGTCAAAATCAAGGTTCCACAAATTTTTCATCTGTTCAAGAGGTAATCAATTAGGGTTTGAGTTTCTACTCACCTAAATTGATTTATCTTAATCAATCATCATCAATTGATCTTCAGATCTCCAATTTTTTTCCATGATCTATCAAGGATCGACCAATTAGGGTTTTTGTCGAGGATAAGGAATTGCTGATTTTTAGATCAATGAATGACTTTTTTGCTTGGAGATTGATCTTCATATCTTCAATACAACATCTTGACCTAATTTCTTGATTCAAAACATCACAGAAGTTCACATGTTTCATCAGTCAATTTTTGGATCATCTGATGAAATTTCATCTGCATTGAAAAGTCAAACTTTGACTTTTGGTCAACTTTTTCAAGACAAAACTTTTTCAATCATCAAAATACTTCAAATGATCCATCATGATCATAAAAAATCAAGAAATTTGGAAAAGTCAACAAAAAGTCAAAATTTTCAACACTTAGAAAAATTTTAAGTGTTAAAAATTTCATGTTTTTTCCTACTTTCATGGCAATTTTTCACATAGTTCCATTTGGAATCAGAAAAAACTCAAAACATTAAAGTTGTAGCCCTTGTTACAAGCTTTCCAAAATGTCAAAGAACTTGCAAATCCATTGTGTCTAGCTATACTTTTGATTTTGAAACATAGAGTTCCAAAACCATGGATTTCAAGTTCATGCTTCAAAAATTACAAGTCATTTTTTGAGTTTTCTCCTTCTAGAAGCCTTGCCACCTAGCCAAGATGGATAGAGCTGATAAAAATCAGATGAGAGGTAATTATGATGGAGATAAGATCAAGTTAAGTTTTAACCATGGTTAAAAAGATATTTCCATTTGCATTTATGGCAAAAATGACTTTCTTGCCCTCTAAGGCAAGTTGTACAAATCCAAGCTAATCTTCTTCACTTACCATTCTGATTTCTTGACCTATAAATAGAGGTCATGTTTGCAAATTTAAACCACACCAAATCTATGCAAGAACAAGCTTTCTCTCTTCTTTCTTAAAATTCAAGTTACATAGTTCAAAAGTGAGGATTTTGTACTTTTTCAAATCTTGTGAAAAACCATGATAAATTTGGTGTCTAACATGTCTTAAAATCAATATAGAACTGGTTTGAAACTTAAAATCAACACAAGAACAGCTAAAACCGACTTGCTTTTCAAATCTCCAAACTTGTAAAATCGCTTTAAACTTCAAATTGTTAATTTGCTCGAGCAAGTTGTGTTTTTATCATTCAAACATCATCTATACATCTCATATGAATGATATAAATCATTACTCTTGAACTGTAACACCTCTAACCACGAATTCGAGTTTCACTTCAAGCAACTGTAGGTGGACTTGGGTAGAGAGTTCTAGACCATTCTAGAGTGTGCATAGTGATCAAACACCTTCCATAAGGTTCACTGGTGCTCCAGCAATCATCAAACATCAACTGGAAACACTCCTTTGAAGAATTCGATTCCAGCTTCAAGAGGTAAGTTGCTCAACTTTGAACTCTTTGATTTTTGATTTACAGTTCAAAAATGGCTTGGCCATTTTGTTTCTGCACCTTCACTGAAGCTTAACCCTCAATCAATTGCCTGTTTCCATGGCCATACACGATTTCAATTTGATTTTTAGGAATTAGTGTTCTTCGCGTTTTCTGGAAAATTAATCATGTTTAACAAAAAATAAATGAAATTAACCAACATCATCATGTTCCTGGTTCAATTTCGATCAAGTTTGATGTTTACATCATCCATTTTTATCAAGAAACAAAGAATCCATGGTTGAATGAAGGATCGAGGAAGAAGAAGAGCAGTGCGCGCGTTTTTTCAGAAATTCAAATATTAAGTTTATAATATAATTAATTGGGATGGAATAAGTGAACGGATGTATTGCCGCCCCAGCGGTTGCCATCTCACCTTTAAGTCACTTGCCTTGCCTTGCCCAATGGTCTCGGGTTCGAGTAGCCTTGGGACCATTTTTGCCAAACTTTTTTGTTTCTCTTCACATTTTTTTTCAAACTTCAATGCTTTCAAAACCCAATCAAAACTCCTCATTTTGAGGTGATTTTTTGTACACTTGTCATTTAACATGTCTATTTTATGATGATGTCAAAAAAATTCAAAAATGTTCTCTTTTGATTATATTTTCATCGAGCCGAAAACGAGACATTTTAAGTACGTTTCAAGCACTTTTCAAAGACATTCTTTCAAACTTTCGAAATTCAAATCATTTCCAAACTTCTTGTAAGTATATTTCATCTTTCAAAAACACTTTCAAGATCTTTTCAAACTTTTTCAACAAACTTACATCTTTTTTTCCATGATCGACTCAATTTGAAGATAAAATGGAACCCGTTTTTTCCTCGAATTTCTTAACCGATCATGGGCCTCCCTCACGGTGTAAGTCCCAACTCTTTTATGTACATAGCTATTTCCTTGTACATATCAAATTCTTTTATGTACATACATATTTATACTTGTACATAATACAGATACCTTTGTAAATATTCAAGTATAGACAAACTTCGTCCGTTTGTTTTCATTTCGCTTGTATATACACTGAATAGCATTGGTATTAAAAGGAGCATTATTCCCGATGAAACTGCTTTTAAACCAATGGGCCTCCCTTATGGTGTAAGTCCCAACCCTCCTATGGACATACATATTTCCTTGTACATAAATACTCATTCGTGTACATATTCTTTCCCTTGTACACATTCAAACTTGTAAATAATCAAGTTACGCTCGTTTTAAACGCACGTTTTACACACTTGTTATATTTCCTTCGTAAACTCTTGTGAATAAACATTACACACTTGTTTATATTTCCTTCATAAACTCCTATGAATAGACATCATACATTTGTTTATATAACTGTCTAGTTATAACATAACAACTAGTCTAACCATTAAGTTCCCCACAGAGTTAGCCTCCTCTTGGGCTTTGTACAAGGCAACTCATTTCATCTGAGTTTAGCCTCCTCTTAGGCTTCATATAAGAAAACTCATTCATCTGAGTTTAGCCTCCTCTTAGGCTTCGTATAAGATAACTAATTCATCTGAGTTTAGCCTCCGCTTAGGCTTCATATAAGACGACACTCCCCTGCTGAGTTAGCTCCTCGGGCTTCGCTCAAAAGAACTCCTCATTGAGTTTAGCCTTTTCTTGGGCATCAAACAAAGAAAGAGACCAGGAAATCTCTTAACAGCCTCCTATTGGGCTTCCAATATAAAGAATCACCTGCGCTAGGATAGAACCCTGAGAGTATGATTTCTCGATGAAATCGCTCTTGAAATTCTAAGAGGATGGTTTCCCGGTGAAACCCTTCTTAAAGCCAAAGCCAGCCACACCCTATAGCTTCCTCTTGAGCTTCATACAAGGACCCTCGATGACCCTCGATGACCCTCGAAATGCCTCCTCTTGGGCTAACAATACAAGGACCCATGGGCTTCTTAAAAGCATCCCCCTAATCCAATCAATTTCTCCTAGAGATTTAGACATTTATCATCTCTATGGAAGAAGTATCTCATATATCACATCACATACAATCAAAAAAATTTCAAACCTTTTTCAAACAAAAACATCTCTTAATCGTAAGTGGTAACGCTTGTACACTCAAGCAAAACACCCAATGCTTTCAATTAAAAGATTCAATCATCTTTTTCAAAAATCTTTCTAAAACTCGTAAGTGGTAACGCTTGTACACTCAAGCAAAACACCTATAACTTACGATGAAAGATTCAATCAATCAACCTTTTTAAAATGTATGTGATGAAATAGATTAGATACATTTTTCATTAAGATGACATTTGTCTGTGTCTCTTAATAACTTCCTTTGCTTCCACTAGCATAAGTGGGAACTACGATTGCTCTGACTTTCTCAACATCCCTTTGAGAATACGTAGGCACAAGGTCTCATCCTTGCCGAGCAAATTTCTTTCTCCCTCAAACCAAACAAACCATAGATCCCTTTAGATCCGAGCTGCAAATGCTCTGATTCCCATTAAGGGATATGTATGCAGAAGATCCCAATGATCTTTTGAGCACAATAATAACAAAACCTAGGATCCCACATAATCCACCGCTTCTTAAAATCCAAAGGAGAAACTTTCCCAATCATAAAAATAGCAATTAAAACACACAAACATATCAAACGATTCATATATAAAGCTATAGATAACTATATATATTTAGGTGCTCCATCTATTCCCTTTATATAACAAACCCCCCGAATCTCCCAATGCGCTATGCCTAGTTTGCGCTTATTCGTAATGCATATCAAATCAATTGAGGGTATTGCAGCTTTCCCCTTTCATAATCATCTTCTTGTGTTGAAATAATAAAGCTTGATGCTCATGGCATCATTATAAACAAATCAAAAGAGTAAATCATTTCGAGCCGAGAATTCAATCGATTCGATTCTCCTCGCCACTTTTAACGCGAACACCTTGGTGTTATGAATCTCAAGCATTGATTATAAGCGTGAACGTGTCATATTTGGATTTTCAAAACACACCATGCATGGGTCCCAGATTATTATGGGAGCGAATCGGCCACGATCATGCTATGCTAGGCTTCACCGAGTCAATCGATTCCACGACGCCGAGCTAGGCCCTGCTTCTTCTCCGACGACTTCCTCACCTAAACCTGCAAAATAAGAAAAATAAAGAACAAAGAGGGACCCTACCCCCCTAAATCGAGGGCTGTGAACACGATGGTGGTGTCCATTTGGCCTGAAAGTTCTCAGACGACCGGTTCAAGCTTTTCGCTCAAACCTAACAATGGCAATTCGTGATTTCTACGTGAAAGTTTACATGTAATGCATCAAACACACTCTAATAGATGCCCTGAGTTCAAACAAGCAAACAAAAACAGTTAACAATGCATGAATTATGAAAATCAAATTTGAGAGTTTTACCAAACTGGTGCTATGTATTTTTCACGTTCTGGGATGGCTTGGCTTCGTAAGGGTATGGTTCGATCATTGGATGCTCAGAAAGCAATGGAATGCTTGAAACACCTTGAAACCTGCTGGAAAATCAAATTCGAATTTTCCAACTTTGTGAAAAATTTGTGAGAATTAGGGTTGCTTCAAGAGGCTAGGGTTTCGTCCTTTGGTCTTTTGGATGTGTTGTATATTTATAATGCAAGAGATTGGAGCAAAAAGAATGAAAAAGATATAGCTTTGAATGCAAGAATATTTTCCTTTCAATTTCCATCAAATCTTTCCAAAATTTAATTTTCTTCCTTGTATGAACTTGCACGAAATTGGCATGTATTGTGGGCTTCCTTGGTCCTCAAGTTTGATAGAAATCCAACCCAACTTGTTTTACACCTTGTTTTCATATTTTATTTTATTTAAATTTGAATTAAATGCTTTTAAATTCAAAAATAAATCAAAAATAAGAAAAGGTCGGAAAGGCATCAAGAGGTCTTGAATAATATTATGATCAAGTTTGGATCATAAAATTATAAGCCCATTTGGAAAAGTTTGATTTTGACAAGTATTTCTTTGTGCACCTCTTCAAAAATGCCCAACTTGTGCAAGGTGTATCTTGCTCAATTTTTAATATTTTGGGTGTTGTTGGACTTTTAGAAAGCTCTAGATGTCCTCTAAACCACCTCTTTGGTATCATATCAATTGTAGTTTCCATGCTCAACACACTTTACAAAAAGTTAACTTTTTATTGACTTTGAAAAGGACCTGTAATGTTTTGATCCATACCTTCCAAATGAAGCATTTTCTTACCAAACTTGTGAGGCATGAAGTTGTAGAGAATTGAATTCTATTCAAAATGAGTGGTGGAAAAATTTCTGACAAAGTATGAGAAAGTTATGCCTGGTCAAAGTTCAGTTGACTTTTCCTTCAAGAACCCTAATTTGGAAAGTTTGACTTTTGACCAAATCTTGAGTGTTCTTGATGAATCATGATCAAGCCTTGATCAAATGATGAATGTTACTTCAAAATATGGATGTTGACCAAAAATTATGAAGTTTGACTGTATGTTGACCACAGTTGACGTTTTGTCTAATACAACTGATTTTCAACCATCTGAGCAATTGTCTAAGGAAACTTAACTTGTAAGGCTTGAAACTTGACATGGAGATTCTTTGAAGCATATAATGGAGCATGAATATCACTAGAGATTTTGGAAGTCCATCTTGATCTGAGGATAGCCAAACCCTAGTTTGGGTTGATTGTTTAGGAGAGGGTTTGTCTGGTCAACCCTTGGGGAATCCTTGAGTATGGATATGAGAAATGTCTTGAGGAGTAAGAGGGCAAATTTTGGGGTATGACAGCTACACAAAGAGAGTTGTACTTGCTCTATGGCATGGCTAATAACGAGCTTATAAATATAGCCGCTTTTGCAGCCGATCACCTGAAGCGGGTAGCTAATGCATCTTCTGGTGACATTTCTGTTGGAGGAATGATCACATAGATATGACCACCTTGGCTACGGTCCACGCTGATGGAGGAACCCCATGGGAGGTAAGACTAAGATTGACTTCGCTACACTTACCACTCAAGGTATGATCAAGGTTTTTAATGATTATTACTCTCTGGTTAGCCGTAATCACCATTTGTTAGCTTTACCTGCTCCCGATTTTATTACCATTAACAAAGAAGCTAACTTGTTGTATGCGAGTCCTATGCAGGACGACGAAGAAAATTTTGATGCTTGTGCAGGTTCGGAAGGTGAAGAAGGTAATCAAGTTGGTGAGGTACCTATCCTTGAAGAGGTCCTTATCCCGAATGCTGGTGACTCATCGAGTCAAATGACCGGTTCGTGGAGCATGACAAAAAACGAATGGGACTGGATGCAAAATCAAATGTGCTTTCTCCGTAGTGAGCAGAAAAGGCAAGGGAACGAGCAGAAAAAATACAGAGAGGAGCGGAAAAAAGAAAGAGAGGAGCAGCTCCGCCAAGGGAAGCTCATTGGGGAGATGCATGAGTGGATGCAGCAGATGAGGCTGCACGGCCAACAGCCACCTTAGTGATTCAAGGAGTCCCTCCGCACTAGTTCTTCCTCGAGGACACTATTTAGTTCAAAGGGGGTATTTATTTGTTTATTTATGTGTTTTGCTTTGTTTTTTATGGTTTTCTTTCATTTGTGCCGCTTTTATGTTGAGTCAGTAGTTGTTTTAAGTTGCTTGTTTGGAATTACATTGGAAGTCCGTTGTGAAAACACCCCCGAGTTGAACTGAGAAAATTAGTGCTGAGTATGTTTGGTTTCTGCGAGTGAAGTAAGGTGAAAGTATATAGAGTTGAGTGAAAAGAGACTGGTTGAGGAAATTAGAAAAATCTTGACGTTGAGGTATAACACAAACACACTGAGTCTTCTGAGTAAGGAACGAGTCTAACGTGTAGATTTGTGCCATGGTACTTTGATCTGAGAAGTACGCCCCGAGTAGTTTCTAATGACAGTCAGGCTTAATCTATACTAATTGTGTGTGCAAGGTTTATCGAAAAGAAAAAAAAGAAAAAAAATGAGAAAAAGCACCAAAAAAGAAAAGGAGTGAATAAAGACAATTAGACAATCGATCCTTCTAAGTTGGGTAACCCTCACCCGGTTATTCAGCCTAACGGCGGTTGAACCTAAAGGTCGTCCCTAAAGGGACAAGAAAGTCACGGTGTAAAGAGAAAAAAAATTGATCAATCTTGTGCATACAACGAAAAATCATAAAAAGCCTTAAAAGTGATTGTCCGAATGAGGGTAGAAAATCGAAAAATAAGACCTAAGCCCAAAGCATAGTAGAGGGTTGCCAAAAGGAGATTGAGGTCCATGGTATCATGTTCGTTTCTACGACACCTTGATTGAGAGAAAAGTACCGTAAAGTACCCATCCGTGACTTAGAACGAAAACTCACGCATTTAGTATCATCATTTCATCTCGTGTTTTGAGCTATTGATTGGTTGATTAAGGTGTTTATGTGCTTTTGCTCGAGGTCAAGCAAAAGTTGAAGTTTGGGGAGTTTGATCGTGATCTTTAGGCGCACATTCCAAGCAAAGTTAGTTGTCGCTTTTATGTTTTCATGCTTTTAAGTCTTTTAATTATGCTTTCATCATTTTTTTCTTATTTGGCTAAGCAAGTCATAGTCTATGTTTTATCAATTTTACCGCCAGCGGATTCGTTGTTGTTTCAATGTGTTTTCGTGTCCCCGCCAAGTCTGGTTATCCGATGCTAGTGTGAAATGATCCAAGTGCGTAAGAATGCAGAAAAAGAAGATATCGTGCTTGACACGGTGCCCGTACACAACACGGCCGCCGTGTTCATCAAGAGGAAAACTTTAGTGATGGATCAGCAGCCTGACACGGCCACCCATGTCACACACCACGACCCGTGTTGTGTCCACTGAAGAGAAAAGGAATTTTGTGACAGAACAGCCATCTTACATGGCCACCCGTGTGTCATACCCCAAAATTTGCCCTCCATCTTCTCAAGATATTTCATACATCCATACTCAAGGATTCCTCAAGAGTTGATCAGACAAACTCTCTCCTAGACAATCAACCCAAACTAGGGTTTGACAATTCTCAGGTCAAGATGGACTTCCAACATCTCCAATGGTCTTCATGCCTCCTCATATGCTTCAAAGATTCTCCATGTCAAGTTGCAAGCCTCACAAGTCAAGTTTCCTCAAACAATTGCTCGATGGTGAAAATCAACAGATGGACAAAAGTCAACTATGGTCAACATATAGTCAAACTTCATAATTTTTGGTCAACATCCTCATTTTGAAGTTACATTCATCATTTGATCAAGGGTTGATCATGATTCATCAAGAAAACTCAAGATTTGCTCAAAAGTCAAACTTTCTAAATTAGGGTTTCTAGATGAAAAGTCAATCGAACTTTGACCGATCATAACTTCCTCATACTTTCTCGTAAATTTTCCACCACCTCTTTTTTGAAGGAAATTCAATTCTACAACTTCATGTCTCACAAGAATGTCCAAAAATGCTTCATTTGAGAGGTATAGCTCAAAACATTACAGGTCATTTTCAAAGTCAACAAAAAGTCAACTTTTTGTTTTGAAGATATATTGAGCATGGAAACTCCAATTGAGATGAGACCAAACAGGTTGGTTAGAGAACTCTTAGATCTTTTCAAAAAGTCCAAGAACACTCAAAAATGTGGAAAATTGAGCAAGATACACTATTCAGAAGTTGGGCAATTTTGGACAATTGCACAAAAGGACATTTTGGTCAAAATGCAAAATTTTCCAAATGGGCCTAAAATCTTTTGATCCAAACTTGTTCATGACATTATTCTTGACCCATAAATGCTTGGCCATGGCAATTTTCTATTTTATTGATTTAATTTTGGATTTTAAACCATTTAATTCCAAATTAAATTATATAAAATATGAAAATAAAGTATTTTTTTCAAATGGGCTGGTTTTGTATCTTACTTGAGGTCCAAGATAGCCCACCAAGCATACCAAATTCATGCTAGCCTTCACATTGATGAGAAAATCATTCTTTTTCCAAAATTTGATTTGTTTTAAAGAGGAAATATTGCACAATCAATAACCAATCTTTTTTCACTCTTTTTTCTCTCTCAATTTGCTCTATAAATACTCAGCAATATGCCAAGCCACAAGAACGAAACCCTAGCCCCATACATAGCCCAAACTTTGTCAAAATTTTGCAAGAATCTTCAAAAATCGTGTTTCAATTTCCACAGTGTTTCGTGCCGCTTAACCATTCAATCTTGCTCTAGAGGTTCCCAGCAATCGATCCACACTCTTACATCAAGCCCAGGCTGCCCAGATCGAGCCATCTCACTCTCACCGGTTTGCAATCTTTCTCAATTTCGATTTTAATAATCCATGCATCCCTAACTGTTTTGGCTTGTTTGTTTGAGTTCAAGGTGCCTATTAGAACAGGTTTGACGTATAGCATGAGAAGTTTAGCACCGAATCATAGGTTACCATTGTTAGGCGCTTTTGCTTTCTTCTTCAAACTCCCGATCCAAATGCTTTAGGGCAAACTAATGGTACCATTGAGATCGCAGCCCTCGATTTAGGGGGGTAGGGTATCCCTTTGCTCTTTAAATTTCGTATTTTGCAGGTTTGAAAATCATGGCTACCGGAGAAGATGACCGGAGCCCTAGCTCCGGCGCTAACTCAGCGAAGATCGCGAGAGGGTGCATGCTTCGGGTTCTCTCGATTGTTCATCCATGCTGACTGGAGTCCACGCGTGCTGACTTGTTTTTCAAACTAATTCATGACACGTGAGCGCATATATGCAATTGATTTCAACTTTCAAAACATCAAACGCCACTTGTCCCAGTGGTTAAGGCGCTCATTGTTCCCAGATACCCTCCAGGGTCATGAGTTCGAATCTCCCCAGACCGGTTCTTTCTTTTCTTTTCCAAACTTCAAACTTTTCAACTATTTTTCATATTTTCTTTTATTTTCAATATTTTGCATCATTTTAATTTATTTTCATATTTTTATTTATGCATTAAAAGATTATCAAAAATTATTTTTCTTTTTGCATTTATTTTCATAAAATACTTATTTAATTTATAAAATTAAAAAATATAATTTTGCATGCATATTTATTTTTATTCATAATTTTGCATTTAAATCACATTTAATTAGTTTTAAATTATTAAATTGCATTTAAAAAATCCCAAAAAATTATTTTAGCATATTTATATTATTTCCAGCATGTCATATTTTTCTTATTTTAAAACTTGCATTTTTCTAACATTTTTTCTCTTATTCGATTCATCTCGATTTTAGTTCTCATTCTTTACTGTGTTGATCCGATTCAGACGATTTTTCTTTATCATTTTATTTTTTTCAATAATGTAACTGTCTATGGGATGTAATAGTTTAAATTAGGCTTTTATTTTCCACAAATTTTAAATTATGTATCTGCCCCAAAGCCATGTAATAGCGTAGGACATTTACCTTTCCGCATCTTTACATTCCGCATTTTAATTTCCGCACTTATAAACTGCTAGTAACTAGGCGTGTATGGCAAGATAATAATCAACATAGATCACTCTAATTTTCAAAGATAAACATATCTGAAATCAACACACTCTTTTCACACATGCACCCCTTAGGGTAATTCTCTCTCGTTGCCTTACGAATTCAAATGGTCAAGTCCCTCGAACGTAGAGGTATCCTAGCACCGTTGCCTTCAAAACAAATCATCATAGTCCCTTTGATACAAAGATCATAAGACCCACGATGTCGCCTCCGAATACATGATCTTGACCCTCGATTGTCGCCTACGAAAAATGATGATAGTCCCTTCGAATGTGCTAGGATACTTCCTACAAGTTGCCTTCTATGACCATCCGATGTCCCTTCGAATGTCCCGCTTACATCCAACGAATGGAGTTACCTACCAACTAATGGTATGGATGACACTATTCTAAAGGAACGTAAAACAATACAAAACGACCAATTCTGAGTAGGTAATAAGACTTTTAGTTGCTTGCTCTATCAAAATACTTTTCACACCTCACACTTTTGTCAAAATTCAAACTCTTTTCAAAACAAAACATTTCCAAACACTTTGTATACATTCCTACATGAATCATTACAAAGTCAAAGTGAAATGCCTTTTCAAAACATTTTTGTCAAACACACAGAAAGCACAATTTTAAAGTGATCTAAGAGCAACTAAGAGCCGAGATAACCACGGATGGAAAGGGGTGCTAATACCTTCCTTCCCATAACCATTCTCCCGCACTTTAATCTAACGAAGGTCTTTTTCAGACTTTTACCTTCCCTTAATTGGATAAAAATAAAAGTCGGTGGCGACTCTTGCTATCCGCACATTTGCGATACAAAAACACTAAAAACTCAGTTCACCGTATCACACCGTGTCACACAACACGGCCCGGATCGTGTCATCTAGAGGCAAAATTCAGCTATTTTAACATGCTGACTTGGATAAGTTGGAAGCGTAGTCTGGACATTTCACAGAGTATTTTTGAAGACTGATATATTAGATGCAGAAAGTTGAGGAGAGGAAACTTTTTGATTTTCGGAAATTAACATATTGGAGAGAGCTTAGAGTGGTGATTCAAGGAGAAGAAGGATCGATCAAGAGCGGAAGCAATTGACGATCCAACCTATCCAATTCCTATTGTAATGACTCTTGATCTTTATTCTGTTTTTATTTGTATTATGAACATGAGTTTCTAAACCCCCCAATGCCAGGGGGTGTCCCTGATTTGCTTTTGTAATGACTGATTGAGTTTCGTAATATGAGTTTTTATGTTTAAACCTTATTCTTTATCGTGTGCAATGTTCTTAATGCTTAATCTGCTTCGAAAAACTGATTCTTGATCGTAGTTAGGGTTGGCCTGATAAGAAATCCTAACCCTGTTGCATCACTATTATCATAGTAGATATTCCTAAGGAATTAGAGTACCCTATGAATACCTGTTTTTATGTCAGAACTATTACTTGATATTCTTTCTTGGCATCTGAGGAATTAGGGCCAAGGGAGAATACCAAAGGTTTTTCTTAAAAGGAATTTTGGAAAAATAACTCTAGGCATAGGGAAAGAAAAGTTGAAACATATCTCTTTAAAACAACGAAACGATTTGGTCATTGTATCGCAATTCATACACCTCCGGGGCATTATTCTTATCTTTGTATATCTTCTTCTCGCTATTTAAGTTTTTGTATTATTTTAGCTCGAAACAAACAATCAACCATTCATTGCTTTTGTTCAATTGACATTCATTCGAAAGAACTTAATTCATTGCGCAGTCCTCAAGAGATCGACTATTGGGTTTTTCCCACTATTACTACATCGATAAAATAGTACACTTGCTATTTTATCGATCACATTAGAATACCAAAATTTTTCATACAAACACACTTGTTTGTTATCATCAAAACTCAGAGGTATTATTACATAACCAAATCTTGTTCTAACAGTAGTTGGGAGAAAAAAATGCCCAAAACCATAACCTAGAAATGAATGTTATAAAACAAAATATAGTAGACCGCGCTAAACGGCCTCATCGCACTAAGCGGGTTTTGCTTATCTTAAACATCAAACCACCTAAATCCCTCTAAGCGAGCTCAGAAAACTACGCTTTTGCCAATTGCTCATAACTTCATAGTGCGCCAGAGGATGCGCTTAACGGGCTCACTCCGCTAAGTGGGCTCCAGTGGACAAATCTTCCCAAAACTGCTTGTTTCTTCCGAAAACTCACTTGAAGTGGTGCCTTAGACACCTTATTGCTCAATGCTCCAAATATGCGACAGATACCTACAAAAGACATAAAAACTATCAAATGATGCACTAATTACATAAAATTATAGTTATACGCAAAGTAAATATATTTACAAACAAAGTGGAGTTTATTCGAACGATATTAACAAAAAGTATCGATTAAGTGTAACAAAACTTATATACAAAAATAACTACAATTTTCACTTATCAAACACTAGTGCCATCAATCTAACCGAGAATTTGGTGCTATATTTTCACACTAAAAATATCGAGATATGTCACCACTTTCTTCGCGATCGTGTTGAAAAAGGGGATGTTGTATTCGAGCTTGTTGATAGTAAGAATCAACTTACCGATATTATCACTAAACCTCATGCAGCTGAACCATTTTTCAACATACGTTGGGAATTAGGGATAATTGATATCTCAAATGTTTCTTAATATACATTGTTGGTTGCACTTTCCATTCTTTTTAATCTAACCCTTTGTTTGAGTATGTTACATCATGTGAATGAAACTTTCGTTCCATCAAGTGTTAGGTAATATCTTTTCCATTTCTCGTTGAAAGTAAGAATTTCAGTAATGCATGTTACTTATTGGTTAAAAATGCTTGATAATTCTCTCAAACAATGAAAATTATGAATGTCCATTTCCAAATAAATTTGATTGATAACCACTATCTTTTTTCAATATGTATGCTCATAGTAACTTCATGTATTAATTCTTTCACACTTGTATAAGTTTGTTCCTGTTGTGCAAGCATGTGTTTTTATTAGACTTATTTCTTGCATTGGTAAGTGAGTTAATTGTACGGATGTTATTTTCAATATGATTTTCATGTTGTTGTTGGTTACATGGTATGAAAAACATCTTCATTTTGTTTTTAGTAGCGACAAGTTCTTGTCGCTATACTAGGCACATGCGTGTGCGACATTGGGAGTTTCATTATGATGTGTTACTTAATTGTGACGCTATAAAAGCAATTGAAATATTTTATCTTTCACTGCTAGTTTATTCTTTATGCATTACATTACATGTGTTGTAATGTTCTTTGTCGATTATTTATCAATTTTGCAACATTACATATTGTAATACGGTGAACTGACTTTGAGATTTTTGTATCGCAAATGTTGCGGATAGCAAGAGTCTCCACCGACTTTTCTTTTATCCAATTAAGGGAAGGTAAAAGTACGTAAAAGACCTTCAGATTCTCGAGTAAGGGAGAAGGTTATGAAAAGGAAGGTATTAGCCTTTCCATCCGTAGTTATCTACGGCTCTTAGTGCTCTTAGATCATTTTGAAAATTTCTTTATGTGTTTGACAAAATGTTTTGAAACAGTATTCGCTTTGACTTTGTAATGATTCATGTAGGAATCTATACAAAGTGTTCGAAATGTTTCGCTTTTGAAAAGAGTTTGAACTTTGACAAAGTGTGTGGTGTGAAAAGCATTTTGATAGAGCAAGCAACTAAAAGTCTTATTACCTACTCGTAATGGTCGTTTGTTATTTTACATTCCTTTAGAATAGTGTTATCCATACCATTAGTTGGTAGGTAACCCTATTCGCTGGATGTAGAAGGACATTCAAGGACATCGGATGGTCATAGAAGGCAACTAGTAGGATGTATCCTAGCACATTCAAGGGACGATCATCACTTTGAGGGCAACAATCGAGGGACGAGATCATGTATTCGTGAGGCTACATCGTGTTTCTATGAGCTTTGTATCAAGGGACTATGATGATATATTTTGAAGGCAACGGTGCTAGGATACCTCTACGCTCGGGACTTGACCATTTGTATTCGAAGGCAACGAGAGAATTACCTGGGTGTATGTGAAGAGAATGTGTCAAATTCAGATATTTTATCTTGAAATTATGAGTGATCTATGTCCAATTTTATCTTGCCATACACGCCTAATTACTAGCAGCTTATAGGTGTAAAATAAATTGGAAAGTAAAGTGCGGAAAAGTAAAGTCCTACGCTATTACATGGCTTTGAGGCAGATACATAATAGGAGTGCGGAAAGTAAAAGTCCTAATTAAACTATTACATCCCATAGGAAGTTACAATATTGAAAAGAAAAGCAAGGAAAATTGTCCGAAACGTTACAACCTGTGATCAGATACATAATCGAAAAATAAGAGAAATTCGCATAAGAGGAAAATGTTAGTAAAAAGACATATTTTTGAATGAGGAAAAAGGTTTTTCATTAGTAATGACAATTAGATGATAGAGTAATTTTTTGGTAATTTTCTGGATCGTTTTTGATAATTAAAAGCAATTAAAAGTCATATTAATGATTAATTAACAATTAATTAAAATATGCATGCAAAAATATTAATTTTAATGTCAAAAATTAAATAAGTATTTTTCTGACTAAAATGCAAAAAGAAAATATTTTTTGGTGTTTTTTAAATGCATGATAAAATTAATTAAAGATAAATTAAATTAGATGAAAAATATTAAGAAAAAGAAAATAGAAAAACAAGTTAGTTTATAAAGTGATAAAAAATATTTGCCATGGCCAAGGATCGAACCAGGGACCATGCCCTCACACGCGCGCTCTTTGACCAACTGAGCTGGAGTGCTTATCTGTTTAAACAATGAAACAAAAACGTTTTGAACGAAACTGCTTCCTGGGAATCAGAAACACGCGCGAAGATCTTCATCTTCTTCGTTTGAATTTTCAAACGGTTAGCGTCGGCTTGGTTCGACGCTATAGCCCCTGCAAAATTCAAAAACTTCATACAAGCAATATAAATTTGTTTTGGCTACATGGATCGATTGCAAAAAACATTCTAAACACAATGGTGGTACTGGTTTCGTCCAATTTAACGGATTTAGAGAAGCCCTAAATCGATGCAGAAAACCCTAGCCATGGTGGATTTCGATT
Organism: Vicia sativa; assembly: GCA_021764765.1. Taxonomy (NCBI): domain Eukaryota; kingdom Viridiplantae; phylum Streptophyta; class Magnoliopsida; order Fabales; family Fabaceae; genus Vicia; species Vicia sativa. The sequence goes on from CM038793.1 coordinate 112,007,186, forward strand.
CAGGCCACTAAAACACAATCAAGCTATGCAGAAAGTTTCCAAACTTCAATCGAATTCTGGATTTCGTGATTCTTGATGATTTTGTGAGTTGTAAGGGTCTGGAATGGTTCAGCAGGCTTCAAGGAACGTGTCTGAATGATTAGAATTGGCTGAATCGAAGCAAAAACAGGGCTGCAAGTTGCTTGAACACCACGGTTTTTTTTTTAGCTTTGTTAGGGTTCTTAGAGGCAATTTTTCTCTTTTTTTTCATGTGTATGCATTGTATATATATACTAGATGGATTTAGGTCAGAATTCAAGAGAAAATCATGAGCCAATCAATGTAAAAATATTTGATTTTGTAAGAAACCAAATCTTTCCTTTTTGATCCAATTTTCATCAATTTCTTACCAAATCAAAGCCAATTTCGAAATTTCCAGCTTTTATGGATTGCTTGGACCTCAATAATGAGAGAAAAATCCAATTTGCATTTAATTTTGATTTTCTACCTTTTATTTTAATTTAATTGGCTTTTAAATGAATAAAATCCAAATTAAATAGAAAATAAAAGATAAAATTTGTGGCCTTGGGCTTGAAGGTTCCATATTAGCTGAGGAACAAGTTTGAATCAAGTAAAGTTAGGCCCATTTGCAAAATTTTGATTTTGACAAGTATTTTCTTTAGCACCTCTTCAAAATGCTCAACTTGTGCAAGGTGTATCTTGCTTAATTTTTAACATTTTTGAGTTTTCTAGGACTTTTTAGAAAGCTCTAGATATCCTCTAAACAACCTATTTGGTTTAATATCAATTGGAGTTTCCATGCTCAATAAAACTTCATTACAAAATGTTGACTTTTTGTTGACTTTGAAAAGGACCTGTAATGCTTTGATGCATATCTTCCAAATGAAGCATTTTCCGACCATGCTTCTGAGACATGAAGTTGTAGAGAATTGAATTTCCTTCAAAATGAGAGTTGGTGGAAAATTTTTTGATAAAGTATGAAAAAGTTATGCTCACTCAAAGTTCAGTTGACTTTTCCTCAAAAAACCCTAATTTGGAAAGTTTGACTTTTGATCAAATCTTGAGTTTTCTTGATGAATCATGATCAACCCTTGATCAAATTATGAATGTCACTTCAAAATGAGGATGTTGTCCAAAAATCATGAAGTTTGACTGTATGTTAACCACAGTTGACTTTTTGTCCAATACAACTAATTTTCAACCATCTGAGCAATTGTCTGAGGAAAGTTGACCTGTGAGGCTTGAATCTTGTCATGGAGATTCTTTGAAGCATATGAGGAGGCATGATGATCATTGGAGGTGTTGAGAACCCATCTTGATCTGAGAATTGCCAAACCCTAGTTTGGGTTGATTGTGTAGGAAAGGGTTTGGATGGTTAACCCTCGAGGAACTTTGAGCATGGATGTATGGAATGTCTTGAAGAGTAGGAGGGAAATTTTGGGTATGACAGCCCTCGCTCAATCTTCTTGTACCGAAGGGCTAGATTGGCATGCTTTCCTTTCGTGACTGTAGGTAAGATGATTGAACACCGAATACACCCGAAAATTTGCACTCGATGTTGATTGTCGTACGGAATGGGCTTATAGATGCCATTTGGAGAAGTTGGAGACTTCACTAAGGAATGAGTCGATGTTAGACTCAAAAAGTTGATCGGATAGAGAGTCGCCGGAGATGGGCTTAAGATACCATCCGGAGATATAGATGCCGAGGAATGAGCCGCACGCTAGACTCTTTGTATATTCCTCGGTTAGAAAAGAGCATGGAGATGGGCTTAAGATGCCATCCGAGAGAGTTTACGTTAGACTCGCACTGCCTTTGAATGAAGTTATTGGTTTGTATTGGTTTTTAACCAAATATGCAGATTCTAAAAGTGGAGAGATGTCGACAAATAGTCGGAGACGGGCTTAAGATGCCATCCAAGGCAACCGAGTCGCACGCCGCACTGTGAGTTGCCGCTGATAATAAGAGAGTTAGAATAAATCTTCGCCTTGACTACTCAAGGGATTAATAGTGGCGAATGTGGATAGCTTCAGGTTTTCGGGTGTCGATCCAATGCCTCGTTGTCTGAGGACAACCTCGAGTAGTCGTTTCGGATAAGGTTTCCGCCTAGTTTCGGTATTAATTCGGACTTTTGTTTAGAAGTGATTTCAACCACCGGAAAAAAGAAGGAGAAATTTTGACAGATATAGTTAGACTTATGCATTATGATGCATGTAATGCGCGTTATATGAGTATGTCATGGTTTTTATGTATAATGTATGAATGTATGTCGGTATTTCAAAACATATCCATCTTGAGGAAGATGTGGGCGTTCTGCTTGGGGATTCGTGGCTTCTGGAGGATGAAACCGTGGAAACCTTGACTTGGAATAAGAATAGGTGACTTTGATTTCTCCGATGCACTATCTGACCAAGTTTCGAGTCTGCACACTACTATTTGGGGATTAGAGATATGAAAACTCAGCTGGGGACCTTGTGTGTAGATCCCACTGGGATGGAGGAAGTGAAGAGGCATCCCGCCGGGATCTTGTACATCAACCCCGCGGATAACGGAAACCGGAAGACTCTCGGGATCTTGTGCGATCCCGCTGGGGAGTAAGAAATGTAATTTTCTCCGATGCACTATCCGACAAGTTTCGAGTCGAGATATTGTCACGCTGGGAAATGAGAGATATTCACTGAAACGAATACCTTGCCGGAAATGAAATGTTATCATTAAGATCGTGTAATTGATCGAGATCGCATGATGAATCTTGAAGGAGACGTACTCACGGGAGCTTTGGTGAGCGACGACCATGGATTGTACTCTACTTGGGAGGTATTTGTGACTTTCGTCATCATCTCAATTCCTAGAGCCCGTAGTAATTACTTCAGATGTCCTCTTTTCGTATGTTTGTAAATGATTTTCATTGTTAGATGCATATAATCATTCAAAGCAATCGTTGACTTTGTGCAAAACAACAAAATAAACACTTTGACAAGAAAGAACTTGTATTAATTTGAAAGGTGGTGTACAAGCAAATTGTATACAAAGAAAGTAAAAGCTATGCGAAACAGCCTCGTTAACTTCCAATTATGCTAGTACTCATATTTCGACTATCTCATCTCTTTGGCCAAGAGAAGTGAGTGGACCGATATTCGCCATTTGAATCTTGAATGATAGTAGTAGTCAGAGGTAAGTGATCCGAACGACATAGTCGACGCTTAAATCCCTAACTTTGCTCTAGACCGCCTTTCTAAGTTTTCGCCCACCGATACCTTTTGCCCAAGCCGCCTTTTCAAGTTTTCGACTACGGTGTACATTTTTTATGTATCCTTAACTTTGCCCAAACCTCTTTGGTTCGTCAGATGCCCTTATTTTTGCCTAGGTCACCGACCTAGCGGTCTCGCTTATGCGTAGTATTTTTGACTATGTCCGCTCATGTGGTGTGGAAGTCTTCGCCATCCATGGTGCTAAGTATCATAGCTCCTACCGAAAATACTATTTTGACTACAAACGGTCCCACATAATGGGAGTCCATTTTCCCCGATCACCTGTGGAAGAATGATCCGCTTGACTACTAGATCACCGACTTGGTAGACTGTGCTTGACTTTCTTGTTGAATGCTCACCATTCGCTCGATAGATCCGCCCATGGCGTATGGATGTGAGTCGTCGCATTCGATCGACCGTCAAGGCGTAGTCTCGATCCATTCGCTCGCTTAACTCGCTCCCGGGACTCGTCAAGGTATCTCGAACCTTGATGGGTAGGACTGCCCATACCGTATACAAGATGTAGGGGTTTCGCTGATGTTCGTACTATAGTGCGATAACCATGAAGAGCAAATGGTAACATCTCATGCCAATCCTTGTAAGTCACTGTCATCTTTTGTACAATCTTCTTGATGTTCTTGTTGGCAGCTTCCACTGCGCCATTCATCTTAGGCCAATATGGGGAAGAGTTATTGATTGGTAAAATAGAAAGTGTACTATTTTATCGATGTAGTAATAATGGGAGAAACCCCAAGTCGATCTCTTGAGGACTGCGCAATGAATTAAGTTCTTTCGAATGAATATCAATTGATCAAAAGCAATGGTTGAATGTTTGTTTCGAGCTAAAATAATACAGAAACTTAAATAGCGAGAAGAAGATATACAAAGATGAGAATAATGCCCCGAGGTGTATGAATCATGTATACAATGACCAAATCGCTTCGTTGTTTTAAAGAGACATGTTTTAACTTTTCTCTCCCTATGCCTAGAGTTATTTTTCCAAAATTCCTTTAAGAAAACTTGGTATTCTCTCTCTGGCCCTAATTCCTCGATGCCAAGAAAGAATATCAAGCAATAGTTCTGACATAAAATCAGGTATTCAAATAGTATTCTAATTCCTTAGGAATATCTACTATGATAATAGTGATGCAACAGGATTAGGATTGCTTATCAGGCCAACCCTAACTACGATCAATAATCATTTCTTCCGAGCAAATTAAGCATTAAGAACGTTACACACGATAAAGAATAGGGTTTAAACATTAAAATTCATATTACGAAATTCAATCAGTTATTACAAAAGAACAGGACACCGGCATTGGGGGTTTAGCCACTCATGTTCATAATACAAATGAAACCAAATTAAGATGAAGAGTCATTACATAGGGATTGATAGTTTGATCGCCGATTGCTTCCGCCTTGATCGATCCTTCTTCTCCTTCAATCGCCGCCTAAGCTCTCCAATACGTTAATTCTCCAAATCCCAAAAGTGAAGTACTTCCTCTAACCCTTGCCTCTAATATATGTCTTCCAAATATTAAAAGAAATGTCCAAACCGCCTCCAACTTGTCCAAGTCAAGATGTTAAAGTATAAAACTTTGCTCCGGATGCCCCGACACGGTCAGGTAGTGACACGGTGACCGTGTCAGGTTGCTGGTTTTCCACAAAACTTCTTCACCTTCAGTGGGCATGACACAGTCCATGTTGTACGACACGGGTGGCCGTGTTGTGTTGCTGGTTTAACACGTAGATTCGTCCCCTTTAGTGGACACGACACGGTTCAGGTTGTGTGACACGGTGGCCGTGGTCACACTTTTGATATCTTCATTTTCATGCATTTCTCTGTACTTGGATCATCTTCGCACTGGTGTCGGGTAGCCAACTAGACAGGAGCCTGAAACACATTGAAACAACAACCAAATCACACTCACCAACGGTAAAAATGATAAAAACATGGACACATGACTTGCTTATCCTATTCAGAAAATACTTATGAAAACATAATTAAAAGACTGAAAGAAAACACATGATAACATAAGAAACGACACTAAAACCTGCTTGGAAAGTACGACTAAAGATCACTGATCAAACTCCCCCGAACTTGAACTTTTTCTTGACCTCAAGCAATAAGCTTGCATAACACCTTAATAAACCAATCAATAGCTTAAAACTTGCGGGATGAAACGATGATACTCGTACGTGAGTTTTCGCTCTAAGTCACCGGATGGGTACTTTCTAGTACTTCTCTCTCAATCAAGGTATCGCACGAACACTAAACCGCGGTACACCACGGACCTGAATCTCCTTTTTGGCAACCCCTCTAACTATGCTTTGGGCTTAGGTCTTATTTTTCGATTTTCTACCCTTTTCATTCGGACAATCACTTTTAAGGCTTTTTATGATTTTTCGTTATATGCACAAGATTGATCAAATTAATTTTTCTTTACTTTTTATTTTCTTGTCCTTTAGGGACTAATTTTAGGTTCAACCGTTAGGTGAATAACCGTGAGGGTTACCCAACTTAGAAGGATCGATTGTCTAATTGTCTTTATTCACCTTTTTTTTCCGGTGCTTTTTCTCATTCATCAATTTTTCTCGATCAACCTTGCACACACAATTAGTATAGATTAAGCCCGATCACAAGAGAAACTACTGGGCATACTTCTCGATCAGTACCATGGCACAAATCCACATTAGACTCGCCTTACTCGTAAGACTCAGTGTTTGTGTTATACTCAACGCCAAGATTTTTCTAATTTCCCCAACCGGTCTCTTTTCACTAAACTCTATATACTTTCACCTCACTTCACTCGCAGAAACCAAACATACTCAGCACTAATTAATTTTCTCAGTTCAACTCAGGGGTGTTTTCACAACGGACTTCCAACATACTTCCAAACAAGCAACTTAAAACAACTACTGACTCAAAATAAAACTGACACAATTGAAAGAAAAAAAGAATAACAAAGCAAAACACACATAAATAAACAATAATACCCCCCACACCGAATCCTAATAAAGGTCCTCACCGCTGAAGAACTAGTGCGTGAGGGACCCACCGAGATCACCGAGGTGGTTGGCCGCAGCCTCATCTCGTGATCCACTCTGCATTTCCCCAATGAGCTTCCTTGGCGGAGCTGCCCTCTTTTTTTCGCCCCTCTGCCTCTTTTCGCTTGTTCCCTTGTCATCGCTTCACTACAGAGATAGCACATTTGATCGTGCATCCAGCCCCATTCTTTTTGGTCATGCTCCATGAACGGTCATCCGACTCGACGAGTCACCAAAGATTCGGATAGGAGTCTCTTCGTGATGGGACCTCACCAGCTGAGTATCCGCTTCACCTTCCAACTCGCACACGCATCAAAATTTTCTTCGCTGCCTTGCATAGGACTTGCATACAACCGCTAGCTTGTTTGTCAATAGTAATAAAATCAGGAGTGTAAAGCTAATAAATGGTGATTACGGTAACCAGAGATAATCATTGAAGACTTTAATCATACCTTGAGTGGTAAGTGTAGCTAAGTCAATCTTAGTCTTACCTCCCACTGTGGGTTCCTCTATCAACTGTGGACCATAGCCGAGGTGGTCAGCTATCTGAGTGATTATTCCTCCAACAGAAATGTCACCGGAAGAGGCATTGGCTACCCGCCTGTGATCGGTGCAATGGCGGCTATATTGATCAGCTCTTTGTTAGCCATGCCATAGAGAAAGTATAGCTCTTTGTGTGGCCACCTCGATTATCCTCTCAAAAGGGTGTATGCCAACCTTTGGGCATATCCAAACAAGGGTTATGAATGCAAGAAGCCCTACCGCTTTAGCGACATAATCGTAGTTCTCGTAATCGCCTTCCAAAACTCACTTGCAACAAAAGTGGTTGGAGGTGCCCCAGGTCCAAAGCTCGGGAGCTTCAGAACTCGCCCCAATTCCGCAACAGATAAAGAATGGTCATTGTCAAACAAACAAAACTTCATAGTGCCAAAGTACTCTTCATCTGAACCTGTCCACCTATGGCGAAGCTGAAAATCCAAAGAACTCAAAAATTCGAAAGTTATGCGCCCAAATGTCGGCGCTTCAAATTGCATAAACTCAAGCATGCCAAGAGTATGAAACATCCTATGCACCTCCATTCGCAGCCCTAAGTTATCTAAAGTTTCATTACAAATGTACCTGGCAGGAATCAACTTACGCTTTACCAATTTTGCATACTTGCTTTGGTGGTCAGGATCCTCAAATAAAATACCATGAGCATTCGCCATGCGGTGAGCTCATTTTCGACGGAGGATTCAGCGACAACCTTCCAAGATCTCTTCTTGAGGCATGGTGATAACCGCAGAAACACACAACAACACAATTCGAGAGAGATTAGAAAAAGGTCATCGAGGAGTGACAATGGAGATGAAGTGATCAACTTTCTCAACAGGGTAAGGTGTTTTAGTGAGGTAATGCAAAAGTGAAGCTTTAGTGGAGAGTAACAATGGAGGTTAGGGCTTGAGAGTGAGAGTGATAGAAGAAGAAGGGTTTATGGAAAAATAGAATGATATGTGGTGGGAGTGTTAAGAGTGGTTAATGAGATAAAACCCATGAGCCCCCGTCATAAAGGTGGATGGTGTTAGGAAATAAAATTCAAAAGGAAAATTATATATTGCTTTCCGACACGGGTTTGCGCGACACGGCACCGTGTCGACCGGGATCACTTTGAAACGTTTTAAATGGAAATGTTGTTCAGTAACCACAACACGGGCCGTGTCACAGAACACGGGCACCCGTGTTGAACCTCTGTTTTTGCCACGAAACACTCCTCCAAAACCATTCCCTGACACGGGCCATGTCAGGCTACACGGTTGACCTTGGAAATAAGGCTTAAGTCTCGCCATTAACCCTCAAGATGTCTCCATTGGCTTGATTCTTAATTTCAACCGCTCCGCATTTAAACACCTTATGAACCACAAAGGGTCCGACCATTTGGACCTCAATTTTCCTGAATAGCTTCAAGCGGATTGTATGTAGGACCAAATTTTCCCAAAAATCTTTTTTCTGAATCCTCCTATCGTGCCACTTCTTGGTCTGTTCCTTGTAAACTTTGGCATTCTCATACCCATAATTCCGAAACTCTTCTAATTCATGCAGTTGCAGAATTCTAGAATTTCCTGCTAGGGATACGTCCATGTTTAAGAATTTGGTTGCCCAAAAGGCCTTGTGTTCAAGCTCTAGAGGCATATGACAGGCTTTGCGATAGACGAGTTGGTATGGTGACATCCCGATGGGTGTTTTGAACGCAGTTCGGTAAGCCCATAATGCATCATCTAACTTTGTCGCCCAATCCTTTCGCGACGATTCACCGCCTTCCGTAACCGCTTGAGCCGCTTATTAGAGACTTCTACCCAACCACTAGTTCGAGGGTGGTAAGGAGTGGCTATTCTGCTTCACATTGTACTCAAGGAGCTTCTCCATGAGGTGATTTAGGAAGTGAGTTCCTTCATCACTTATCAATGCTCCTGCATCTCGAACCTTGAAAATATGTTTTCTCGCAAGAACTTGACTACTACCTTAGCATCATTGGTTGGTAAGGCTACCGCTTCCACCCATTTCGATACATAATCCACTGCTACAAGGATGTAGTTCTTCCCGAATGACGGTGGAAACGGACCCATGAAGTCAATCCCTCAAACATCGAATAACTCGACCTCTAACATGAAATTCTGGGGCATTTGATTTCTTTTTGATACGTTCCCAGTCCGCTGACACTTATCACACTCCTTCACCATCTGCTGGGCTTCCTTGAACAATGACGGCCAGTACAATCCTGATTGCAAAACTTTAGATGAAGTGCGGTCACCGCTGAAATGTCCACCGTATTTGGAATCATGACATGCTCTCAACACATCCCTTTGTTCTTCCTCAGGCACACATCGTCGTATCAACCCATCTACTCCTCTATTGTACGTAAGGTTCGTCCCATAGATAGAACCCGCAATCATGAACAAACTTTTCTTACTTAGAATCAAAATCATCCTATTATACCGCCAACAAGGTAGTTTGCATAATCCACAAACCAAGGCATCTAATAATAGCTAGGATGTGTTCATCAAGAAACTCATCCTTTATTGACGCCGATCTTCGCCTCCCCAATAGGTGACATTCGAGAGGTGATTAGCTACGTGTTCTCACACCCTTTCTTGTCACGAATCTCAACATCGAACTCTTGGAGACGTAAAATCCACCTCAGGAGTCTCGGCTTCGATTCCTGCTTAGCAAAAAGATATTTCAAAGCAACATGGTTAGTGTAAACAATCACTTTTAAACCCAATAGATATTGCCTGAATTTATCAAAGGCATATATACAAATGCCAACAACCCTTCTGTAGTTGCATAATTCATCCGCAGGTGGTTCAACACGTGACTAGCTTAATAAATAACATGAAGCAACTTTTCTCTCCGCTGTCCAAGAACAGCCCCTACCGCAATGTCGCTCGCATCGCACATGATCTCAAAGGGGAAAGACCAATCTGGCGCAATCACAATGGGTCCCGACACTAGTTTATTTTTTAGTGTCTCAAATGCATCGGCACAATCTTTGTCGAATACAAAAGTCTTGTCTTTAACCAACAAGGTAGTCAATGGCTTGGCTATTTTCGAAAAATCTCTTATGAACCTACCGTAGAACCCCGCATGGCCTAAGAAACTCCGAATACCTTTCTCATTCATAGGTGGTGGTAATTTTGAGATAACTTCCACTTTGGCTTGATCGACTTCGATCCCCTTGTGAGAAATCTTGTGACCAAGAACAATGCCTTCTCGTACCATAAAATGGCACTTTTCCCACTTTAGGATCGATTGCTTTGACATCACGCAAAACAAGTGAAAGGTTAGCTAGACGCTATCAAATGAGGATCCAAAGATGAGAAATCGTCCATGAAGACTTCCATATACTTCTCAAGCATATCAAGAAAATGTAAGTCATGCATCTTTGAAATGTTGTTGCGCTGCACAACCCGAATGGCATCCTTCGATAAGTAAAGACATTGTAAGGGCAAGTGAAGGTCGCCTTCTTGATCCTCCGTGCAACCGCAATTTGTTGTACCAAGTATCCATCCGTAAAACAATAGTAGTCATGCCCAACTAATCTTTCTAACATCCGTCAATGAATGGCGCTGAAAATGATCTTTTCTTGTGGTCAATTCAACCTCCTAGTCAATGCACACCCGCCAACCAAAGGACCGTCTAGTAAGGATCAACTCATTCTTTTCATTCACGATTACGGTAGTACCTTTCTTGGGCACCACATGAACGAGACTCACCCATGAACTGTATGAGATAGGGTAAATAAGTCCGTGATCTAATGAATTTTACAACTTCTTTTCTCACCACCTCCTTCATAACCGGGTTCAATCTCCTCTGGGGCCGTACCACTGGTTTTTGATCTTCTTCCATGAGAATTTTATGCATGCAAACTGTAGGACTTATACCTTTGAGGTCTTCAATTTTCCAACCAATAGAACTTTTGAATTTTTAAGAACTTCAATTAACTTGTCTTCTTGCACACTTTGCAAATTAGAGCTAATGATAATGGACATTTTTCATCAGTGTCGAGGAAAACATATTTTAGATTCTCAGGTAGTTGTTTCAACTCTGAACTTTTTGGCTTGTCTTCATTACCGTCCAACTCTATAGGTTGCCTTAGGTCTTCCACCTATGGTTTCGGGATCCTTTTAGAACAGGTTGAATATTCAACATTTCTACCACTTCCATTTGTAATACGGTGAACTGACTTTGAGATTTTTGTATCGCAAATGTGCGGATAGCAAGAGTTGCCACCGACTTTTCTTTTATCCAATTAAGGGAAGGTAAAAAGTACAGAAAAAGACCTTCGTTAGATTCTGAGTAAGGAGAAGGTTATGAAAAGGAAGGTATTAGCACCCCTTTCCATCCGTAGTTATCTACGGGCTCTTAGTTGCTCTTAGATCACTTTAAAATTGTGCTTTCTGTGTGTTTGACAAAAATGTTTTGAAAAGGCATTTCGCTTTGACTTTGTAATGATTCATGTAGAAATGTATACAAAGTGTTCGAAATGTTTTTGTTTTTTGAAAAGAGTTTGAACTTTGACAAAAGTGTGATGTGTAAAAAGATGTTTTGATAGAGCAAGCAACTAAAAGACTTATTACCTACTCGTAATTGGTCGCGTGTTGTTTTACATTCCTTTAGAATAGTGCTATCAATACCATTAGTTGGTAGGTAACCCTATTCGCTGGATGTAAGCGACATTCGGTGACATCGTATGGTCATAGACAAGAATGTAGGAAGTATCCTAGCACATTCAAGGACTATCACTTTCAGTAGGCGACAATCGAGAGTCAAGATCATGTATTCGGAGGCGACATCGTGGGTCTATGATCTTGTATCAAGGGACTATGATGATATATTTTGAAGGCAACGGTTAGGAAACCCCACGCTCGAGGACTCACCATTTGTATTCGTAAAGGCAACGAGAGAATTACCTTGGTGCATGTGAAGAGAGGTGTCAAATTCAGATATTTTATCTTGAAATTATGAGTGATCTATGTCCAATTTTTATCTTGCCATACACGCCTAATTACTAGCTTATAGGGTGCGGAAAATAAATCATGGAAAGTAAAGTGAGAGGTAAAGTCCCACGCTATTACATGGCTTTGGGGCGATACATAATAGGAGCGGAAAGTAAAGTCCTAATTAAACTATTACATCCCATAGGCGCTACAGATTGAAAAGAAAAGCAATGAAAATTGTCCGAAACGTTACAACATGTGATCGATACATAATCTAAAATAAGAGAAATTCATAAGAGGAAAATGTTAGTAAAAAGACATATTTTTGAATGAGGAAAAAGGTTTTTGATTAGTAATGACAATTAGATGATAGAGTAATTTTTGGTAATTTTCTAGATCGGTTTTGATAATTAAAAGCAATTAAAAGTCATATTAATGATTAATTAATAATTAATTAAAATATGCATGCAAAATATTAATTTTAATGTCAAAAATTAAATAAGTATTTTTCTCGACTAAAATGCAAAAGAAAATATTTTTGGTGTTTTTAAATGCATGATAAAATTAATTAAAGATAAATTAAATTAGATGAAAAATATTAAGAAAAAGAAAATAGAAAAACAAGTTAGTTTATAAAGTGATAAAAAATATTTGCCATGGCCAAGGATCGAACCAGGGACCATGCCCTCACACGCGCGCTCTTTGACCAACTGAGCTGGAGTGCTTATCTGTTTAAACAATGAAACAAAAACGTTTTGAACGAAACTGCTTCCTGGGAATCAGAAACACGCGCGAAGATCTTCATCTTCTTCGTTTGAATTTTCAAACGGTTAGCGTCGGCTTGGTTCGACGCTATAGCCCTTGCAAAATTCAAAAACTTTATACAAGCAATATAAATTTGTTTTGGCTACATGGATCGATTGCAAACAACATTCTAAACACAATGGTGGTACTGGTTTCGTCCAATTTAACGAATTTAGAGAAGCCCTAAATCGATGCAGAAAACCCTAGCCATGGTGGATTTCGATTCAGGCCACTAAAACACAATCAAGCTATGTAGAAAGTTTCCAAACTTCAATCGAATTCTGGATTTCGTGATTCTTGATGATTTTGTGAGTTGTAAGGGTCTGGAATGGTTCAGGAGGCTTCAAGGAACGTGTTTTAATAATTAGAATTGGCTGAATCGAAGCAAAAACAGGGCTGCAAGTTGCTTGAACACCACGATTTTTTTGAGCTTTGTTAGGGTTCTTAGAGGCAATTTTTCTCTTTTTTTCATGTGTACGCATTGTATATATATACTAGATGGATTTAGGTCAGAATTCAAGAGAAAATCATGAGCCAATCAATGTAAAAATATTTGATTTTGTAAGAAACCAAATCTTTCCTTTTTCATCCAATTTTCATCAATTTCTTGCCAAATCAAAGCCAATTTCGAAATTGCCAGCTTTTATGGACTGCTTGGTGTGATACGGTGAACTGACTTTTTGTGTTTTTGGTATCGCAAATGTGCGGATAGCAAGAGTCGCCACCGACTTTTATTTTTATCCAATTAAGGGAAGGTAAAAGTACAAGAAAAAGACCTTCGTTAGATTCTGAGTAAGGGAGAAGGTTATGAAAAAGGGAAGGTATTAGCACCCCTTTCCATCCATAGTTATCTACGGGCTCTTAGTTGCTCTTAGATCACTTTAAAATTGTGCTTTCTGTGTGTTTGACAAAAATATTTTGAAAAGGGCATTTCGCTTTGACTTTGTAATGATTCATGTAGGAATGTATACAAAGTGTTCGGAAATGTTTCGTTTTTGAATAGAGTTTGAACTTTGACAAAAGTGTGAGGTGCAAAAAGTATTTTGATAGAGCAAGCAACTAAAAGTCTTATTTACCCACTCAGAATGGTCGTTTTCGTGTCATTTTACGTTCCTTTAGAATAGCGCTATCCATACCATTAGTTGGTAGGTAACTCTATTCGTTGGATGTGGAGGGGACATTCGAAGGGACATCGGATGGTCATAGAAGGCAACTTGTAGGAAGTATCCTAGCACATTCGAAGGGACTATCATCATTTTTCGTAGGCGACAATCGAGGGTCAAGATCATGTATTCGGAGGCGAGATCGTGGGTCTTATGATCTTTGTATCGAAGGGACTATGATGATTTGTTTTGAAGGCAACGGTGCTAGGATACCTCTACGTTCGAGGGACTTGACCATTTGAATTCGTAAGGCAACGAGAGAGAATTACCCTAAGGGGTGCATGTGTGAAAAGAGTGTGTTGATTTCAGATATGTTTATCTTTGAAAATTAGAGTGATCTATGTTGATTATTATCTTGCCATACACGCCTAGTTACTAGCAGTTTATAAGTGCGGAAATTAAAATGCGGAATGTAAAGATGCGGAAAGGTAAATGTCCTACGCTATTACATGGCTTTTGGGCAGATACATAATTTAAACTTTGCGGAAAATAAAAGCCTAATTTAAACTATTACATCCCATAGACAGTTACATTATTGAAAAAAATAAAATGATAAAGAAAAATCGTCTGAATCGGATCAACCTGTAAAAGAATGAGAACTCGGGAAATACGAGATGAATCGAATAAGAGAAAAAATGTTAGAAAAATGCAAGTTTTAAAATAAGAAAAATATGACATGCTGGAAATAATATAAATATGCTAAAATAATTTTTTGGTATTTTTTAAATGCAATTTAATAATTTAAAACTAATTAAATGTGATTTAAATGCAAAATTATGAATAAAAATAAATATGCATGCAAAATTATATTTTTTAATTTTATAAATTAAATAAGTATTTTCTGGAAATAATGTAAAAAAGAAAAATAATTTTGGTGTTTTTTTTAATGCATGATAAAAATATTTGTAACTAATTAAAATAACATGAAAATATTAAATAAAATAAGAAAAAATATGAAGAAATTTTTAAACATGTAAAAATACACTGCCATGGCCAAGGATCGAACCGGAGACCCCTGGGTGAAGAACGCGTGGCCTTGCCAACTGAGCTGGAGCGTGTTACTGTTTGGAAATCGGAGTGAGTGGATTACAACAGGTGTCGCTTTCCCATTGCCACGAACTCGCGCCAATCTTCATCGTCCCCGATTTGAATTTTCAAAGGCTAGCGTCGGTCTTTCTTCGACGCTACAGGCCCTGGCAAAACTGAAAATCAAGCACGCATAATATAAATAAATTCTAAAGACATGGTTCGATTCCAAACATCATTCCGGATGCATTGGTACTAGTCTCGTGGTCCAATTTTTCCTATTTCGTGAAACCCTAAAACGGCACAGGAAACCCTAATCATGGCGTATCGTGTTTTTGGCCATGGAAATTCAATTAAAGTGCCCAGAAAGCTTGCAATCTTCCTACTAATCACAAAAACAAACACAAAACATGTTAAAGATGCATGAAAATTAAAACACGATTTTGGATTTTTCAAGAACAAACCAAACTCGGATTTTCTGATTCTGGATGGATTTGAGCAAAGTGAGGGTCTGGATCGATTCAAGAGGTACCAAGGAATGTGTTTTGATGCTTAGAATCAATCAAACGATCCAAAACCAAGGCCGCAAGTTGCTTGGGAGGCACGGTTTTTGAGCTTGGAATAGGTTCTTGAGTCAAAATTTCTACCCTAATTCGTGTGGTATGTATCATGTATATATAGTAGAAGGATTCAGAGTTGTTTTGGGAAAGATTTAATCAATGATCAATGCCAATCAAATTTGATTTTTGAACAAAATCAAATCTTCAAATTTTGATCAATTTTCAATCTAGTCTTGCCATATCCATCAAATTTCGAAAATTGCTGGCTTTTAATGAGTTGATTGGATCCCAAGGAAGAAATAAAAATCAAGTTTGCAATTAATTTTGATTTTATACTCTATTTTTAAATTTAATTTGTATTTAAATGAATAAATTCCAAATTAAATAGAAAAATAAAATAAAAATTCGTGGCCTTGGGCTTGGATATTCCTAATGGTGTGAGGAATAAGTTTGGATGAAGAAAAAGTAGGCCCATTTGCAAAGTTTTTGATTTTTAGAAGTATTCTCTTTGTGCACTTCTTCAAAATTGCCCAACTTGTGAATGGTGTATCTTGCTCATTTTTTCATATTTTTGAGTGTTCATGGACTTTTTGGAAATCTCTAAGAATCCTCTAACCAACCTTTTTGGTATCATCTCAATTGGAGTTTCCATGCTCAATATATCTTCAAAACAAAAAGTTGACTTTTTGTTGACTTTGAAAATGACCTGTAATGTTTTGAGCCATACCTCTCAAATGAAGCATTTTTGGACATTCTTGTGAGACATGAAGTTGTAGAGAATTGAATTTCCTTCAAAACAAGAGGTGGTGGAAAATTTCGAGAAAGTATGAAGAAGTTATGATCACCAAAGTTCAGTTGACTTTTCATCTAAACCCTAATTTAGAAAGTTTGACTTTTGAGCAAATCTTGAGTTTTCTTGATGAATCATGATCAACCCTTGATCAAATGATGAATGTAACTTCAAAATGAGGATGTTGACCAAAAATCATGAAGTTTGACTGTATGTTGACCACAGTTGACTTTTTGTCCAATAAAACTGATTTTCAACCATCTGAGCAATTGTCTGAGGAAACTTGACTTGTAAGGCTTGAAACTTGACATGGAGAATCCTTGAAGCATATGAGGAGGCATGAAGACCATTGGAGATGTTGGAAGTCCATCTGGAGTTGAGAATTGTCAAACCCTAGTTTGGGTTGATTGCTCAGGAGAGTTTGTCTCGATCAACTCTTGAGGAATCCTTGAGTATGGATGTATGGGATGTCTTGAGAAGATGGAGGGAAAATTTTGGGGTATGACACTTGGACCTCAATAATGAGAGAAAAATCCAATTTGCATTTAATTTTGATTTTCTACCTTTTATTTTAATTTAATTGGCTTTTAAATGAATAAAATCCAAATTAAATAGAAAATAAAAGATAAAATTCGTGGCCTTGGGCTTGAAGCTTCCAAATTAGCTGAGGAACAAGTTTGAATCAATAAAAGTTAGACCCATTTGCAAAATTTTGATTTTGATAAGTATTTCTTTAGACCTCTTCAAAATGCCCAACTTGGCAAGGTGTATCTTGCTCAATTTTTAACATTTTGAGTGTTCTTGGAATTTTTAGAAATCTCTAGATGTCCTCTAAACAACCTCTTTTATTTCATCTCAATTTGAGTTTCCATGCTCAATAAAACTTCATTACAAAAAGTTGACTTTTTGTCGACTTTGAAAAGGACCTATAATGTTTTGATCCATATCTTCCAAATGAAGCATTTTCTGACCATGCTTGTGAGACATGAAGTTGTAGAGAATTGAATTTCCTTCAAAATGAGAGGTGGTGGAAAAATTTCTGATAAAGTATGAAAAAGTTATGCTCAGTCAAAGTTCAGTTGACTTTTCCTCAAAAAACCGTAATTTGGAAGGTTTGACTTTTGATCAAATCTTGAGTTTTCTTGATGAATAATTATCAACCCTTGATCAAATGATGAATGTCACTTCAAAATGAGGATGTTGACCAAAAATCATGAAGTTTGACTGTATGTTGACCACAGTTGACTTTTTGTCCAATACAACTGATTTTCAACCATCTGAGCAATTGTCTGAGGAAAGTTGACCTGTGAGGCTTGAATCTTGTCATGGAGATTCTTTGAAGCATATGAGGAGGCATGATGATAATTGGAGGTGTTGAGAACCCATCTTGATCTGAGAATTGCCAAACCCTAGTTTGGGTTGATTGTGTAGGAAAGGGTTTGGATGGTTAACCCTCGAGGAACTCGAGCATGGATGTATGGAATGTCTTGAAGAGTAGGAGGAAAATTTTGGGTATGACATATATATAGGGATATGTGATTGATGCTCGCCATGAAAAACGCCTAATTGATATATTTTATTTATATTGGAACATAATACTTCTCAAAGTTTGTCTTTCTTTTTATTTGTCAAAAGTAGGAAGATATGCGAGATGAAGTTTGAAGCACAAAGTCAGCGGATCCTTGATAACTATATGAAATGCATCGTCGCAAGTTTTGTAATCATAAAAAGGGGAGTATGTGAGTACAACTTCACCATTAGATGTTTTTCATGATGTCAAAACTAGGAAACGTTCATTTATGTATATTGGACGATATCTCAATGTCTTATGACCCTCCTTTGCATTGTGGGTCTTTGCAAATATTAAAAACCATTTAAAAGTGATCCAAATCTTGAAACACAAGTTTCTTCATAATTTTTCATTTCATATACGTATGAAGGTCGACACATGCAATTTCATTTTGAAATATGTAGCCTCTAGAAGGCTTAGGTCAACATGTGCCATAAAGGTTGACACATACTCAGCTTTTTAAAATTGCGAAAACCGATTTTATATGGAGACATACAAATTTCAAGTCGACAAATGTACTATTATTTTAAAGATAGTAATTATTTATTTGCTTCGATCGACACATCCTTCTTTTCAGGTCAACACATAAAGTTGAAACTTGACATATGTGTCGACACATATGATTTTCTGGTCAGCACACACGATTTGATTAGGTTAATTTTTCAATTCTTTTTAATTATCGAAATCTCCTTTTTAAACCTAAACTTCCACAACTATAAATACATCATTCATGCTTCATTCCAACTAGATGATACCATAAGAGATTTATGCAATTTCTCTTTATCATCAACCTTCAACCTATGCATACACACTAAAAAATCACACATAATAATCTTTTGTTTGGGTTCCATCTAGACTAGTTTTAATAACGTCCAATTAGGTTTTTGTGTAGCCGAGAATATTGAGTTGAGATTTGCATGTTTCTTCATTCAAAAAACCGTAGGTTTGTCCTCCAAGATCATTGATTGATTTGAGGGGTTTTGTGAAAGATGTTCAAGAAAGGATTGCAGTCTAGTGAAATCCTTTGGAGATAAAGAACGCAAATGAAGTAGCACGATAACCGCGAGTTAAATTTAAGTCTTGTGTTGTAATAGGTACAATTGATCGTGCATGAAAGCTTTGGAGATAAATAATACAAAGGAGTAGAAATATTGACAAGTCAATCGATCTATTATGTCTTGGTATTTATCAGCATCAGGAGAAGAGAATAGGTTTAATCAACAACAAACAGTTAGGGTTTAGGGGTTGCTATTGAAACACTTCTCTTGTATCAAATTTTGCATAGTAAGAATTATCCTAATTCCATTGGAATTAGGCGCAGCGTACCCTCACGCCAGGACGAATGTGGGGAACTGTGAAGACAAATCCCCGTGTGTCTTTTTCATATTGTTTTACTTGCTTTAATTTTGACCAATCAATTTTATAAATAACATTGAGTAATTAATTGACGCGTAGAAATTTCTCCAAATTGTTCTTGTGTGTAATTAAGTATATAAATTCCATATCATTATATTCATTCTATAATATTTTTTTATATTTGCATGTCCTACTTCCAATAATGTGGTTCGTATAGACAAGTAATTTTAAAAACCTTATGCGTACTCTTATGTGAACAATTTTAAAACTAAAACTTGTATATAGATATTTTGGCTTGGTGATCTATTTACCCCCTCTAGATAAAGGTGTTGTCGCGTAACACCATTTGCTACCCTTTTTACTTTGTGTAAAAGTTTAGTTGAGTCAACATACAACTTGTTTGTCACTTGTGATATGGTCTTTATTGTTAGGTATAATATCTTTAACTTTTTGGGGTGGCTGATAGTTTTGCCTAAGGATCCTAGCCTCCTTTTTTAGTGTTTTATTTCTTTAGGTGGTAGGGCTAAGAGTAGGGGTGGTATTTCTCTGAGTTGATATATTGTGTTTTAGACCATACTGAGGGTTTATAATGACATGACTATTTTATAAATCTTCTACAAACATGAGATGGGTGGAGAAAATAAATTTTTTCCTACTTGAAAATATTTTTGGATAGATCGATGGGGAACTTATGCACATTTTTAGAATGGCTTCAAAATCGTCTCCTTTAGATTAACAAATAGTGGATCAAGTTTTAAAGACTTGGTTTTGGAGTGATGTGGTATTGTTATATCCTTTAAGTGGTCTTTGATCTATTGAGGGTGGTTTGGTTGACTTAAGATCTAGCTTGTTCCATTATCTGATGGAGTGTTTTAGATGTTGGGTTGCTCCTTTTGGTTAGTCCCAATTTTGGTGTTTTTATTTTATTTTATGTGTTTTATGTACATCTTCGAGTTATTTTATACTAATGTGTTTTCTTTTTTTTGTATATCTTGAGCTAATTGATTACACATTTTTGTACTTCGATAGACCTATCTTTCATACCTCTAAAATTTGAAGATTTAGCTTTCAATCAAGAGTACTATACATCAATTTCACTCCATCAGATATTATTAATGGATCATATTTATGTCATAAGAAAAAGAATTTAACTTTTAAAATTCACTATTTAAACAAACAAATGATGGTATCATAATCATGTTTGAAAATAAAGACTTGTGACTGAATTAATGCATAGATCATTATAAGTAGAAGATTCATATGATAATGATTGTATTATTCTTTTTGTTTATTTTCAAACTATGACTAGATGAAATCATTGGCTTTTGATATGTGTTTTCTTGATACATATAAGTTTGTGACATTCGTGAGTCATAATTATATTACATGTAATATTCTTCAATTATCAGTACTTTCACCAGGTGCTCCAAATTGAAGAGAATATTGAAATGGTGGTTCTTATGTACCAATGTATTCAATTTTGTAGCAATTAGGAGCATCAAAAAATGTGTTCATCAAATCATAAGGTGGATTGTAAAGTTTTCTAGATTCATTCACAAATTTAATATTCTTAAAATAACATGAGTGGAGAAAGTTTAGATCGGGAAAGTGAGATGACCCCATTGGAAGACTTGGAGACCCAACTAGATTTGTTGTAATCCTACCCCGCCCTATTTGATTAGCACCACGTAAGTTGGAAAATAGAGCTTCCAGAAAATATTCAATTTTAACATTTAGTAAGATCAAATACCAATTTTGACTTACTATGTCCTGCACACATCCATAAAATTATGAGGGTACTATTTATGTCCTTAATATTTGTTATAAAACAAGTTTGAATGAATTTTAGAACTTTATATATATAATAAAAAATTAATCATTTTTGGATAGTGGCGTGAAGCGACATGCCTCAAAAGGTGAGATCGTGGGGTAGCACATATCAGGATGACCGCTATATTTGATTATTTTTATACAAATTACATGTAAGAATAATATTAACATATATTTAATATAAAATTAAATCAATAACTCAACTTATAAAATGTTCATAAATTACATCATATAATTCTCGAAATGCATAAACGACTATAAAGGAATGTTAAAAGCTTCACTTTCAGAATTTTTTTTGGAATAATCAAGTTTTAAAAAAAATATATAAAAATAACCAACGTTTAAAAAAATTTACACAAATAACCAACTTTCAGAATATAAAGAGCCATCTGAGATGGCTCCTGCATTGATTCTCGAAAATTTGAATTCTCTTTCTTTTCCCTCTCATTTTTTGCACTAAAAGCCATGTCAGAGCCATCTGAGATGGCGCCTAGGGCTATTTCTTTTTTTAAAAAACAAATTTCAATTTAAATTAAAGTGCATGACAATGTTGTGAAATAAATCTTGTATTATAAATTTTCATTACAGCAAAAAGCGATTACATAAGTTTATTCACCACGACCCGAGACTCAGATGACCACCTGCCCACACGCGCCCCTCTCCTAACTTGTCCGATGCGAGGTTCCGATCCTACTGTTGGGTCGATGGGACCGATCATGGGTCGATGGTCGCCGAGTGAATGAGATCAAGATCTATGAATGCCTCAAGATTTACATTGCTTGTTGCACCGCCAGATAAACGTGTCCCCATGTTCTCGTAGCTGGTCGCTGTGGTTGGGGTTAGGTTCCATCCGGGACTATAGCATCCTCATCCCGTGATATGTGGATGAATGTGGGTAAAAAGGAAATTGGTGTTGGAGTCTCGCACTCCATATGAATGGCGGGTTCGTACGACGATGGTTGGTGGAATATTGGGTTGGTTGGGGAATATTCTTCGGAAGCCGTGGTCCGGGCCGAGGTGAGATGTTGATGGACCCATATAGTTGGACATATGCCCTTTGTTCGTGTATTGAACTTGTGTGGCATATGTGAGTATTGGCGGGTGATGAGGTTGTTGGGTGTTGGTGGTTCTATGTCGCCGGGTTGATGGAAGTCGATGGTCATGGTAAAGGTGGTTGTTGGTAGTGTTGTCGGGTTGTTGTTGTTGTTGGTGGTGTGGTTGGGTTGTATGGTGTTCGAGTTGTTGGCGGTAGTGTTGTCTTTGCTGTTGTGACTCGAGGTCGCCACCGGGCGCGAGGGTCGACCAAATATGGGTTGAGAAACATGCATTTGGATTTGTGACCGACGGTACTAAGAATGTATTGACGAGAGTGCATAATCTCGCCATCTTCATAAACGGACATTGTAAGATATGGTCCGCCGTTTTTCCAAATCCTACAATACTTCTTGGAAAATTTCTCCAATTATTAAGTCCCCATGGGCATCGACCCTTTTAGATGCCAGGGTCCAAGCATATCGGATCGCGGGTATGTCTTGAACATACCAAACCGCATCTTCACACGGTCGTGGTGCATTTCCATAATGTTAAACCGTATGATTGCCTTCGCAATTCAAACCTCTCTGATCTTCATCATTTGGTACATGGTCCAAACCCAAGTACGGTCTCCATGTAAACTGTTGATAAAAATAATGGAGATTAATAATAATGATACGTACATCGGTTGGTCCAAGATGGTCTATTAGATTACGATATAGGAGAACATTGTGTCTCGGATTCTTTCCGTAATCCATGCCCACTACGCTAAACCTAAATGAATTAACATTTAATATATTAGGCTTTATATATATATGAAAGATAAAATATTTTAATAAATAAGCAATGTACTTACTTTCATGTATGGAAAATCGAACGGTAGGTCGTTGACGGATCGAGTGATTGCATTCTCCACCAACCCCATGTTTGAAGTAAGAAAGCACGTCCATTGAAAGTTGATGTGTCTTTCATACAGTTTTTACACAACGAACTGTATAGTTGGGCAAGAACAACGGAACCCCAACTATATCTTCCTATCTTATTGACATCTCAAGTAAATTCAAATACATAAAATTTACACTATTCCCAGATTGGGAATAAAAACTACCAAACATTAACATTATGTAGTTTCTAGTTTTTATAATTTTTGTTCCTCGTGGAGTTTTCATCCAAAACAAGGGAATAATAATACTCTAAGAGTGGATAGAAATATACCTGGCCTCTTGCACTAGGACCTTCGACCATATCTCTACCCAACAACTCCTCACATAGATTGTTTGGTTGTTGGATCGACCATTCACCGCCTTACCATTGATAGGAAGACCCATCAACATGTATACGCCCTCTAGTGTGACGGTACACTCACCTATAGGTAGATGAAATGTATGTGTCTCGGTCTCCACCTTTCGCACAATGCAAGAATGAATTTTGAATCGATTGTGTAGTGGAGATTTTAATAACCTCTCCAAAACCGCATGTTCAAGGTATGGAACGATGAACGGATCGGGAACAACATAATGATGTGAGCGGCATCTAAATTTTTTCGTGTCCTATAGATAATGTAAAAATAAATTGTGTAAGAAAGTGTAAACAATATTTAAAACATAATAAAAAAAAAGAATGTAAGAAAAAGAATGTAAACAAAAGAATGAAAGAAAACTTACATAGGTTGCAATGTTTGCCCTTGTTCCTCGGTGAGATTCTCCTAACGTCAAGAGACTCATGATTGAAATTTCTACTGATGATTTGAGAATGAGAGAATTGTATTAGAGATAGAGGTAGAGTGAAGAGTGGTGATGGAAAAAACACAAATGAGAAGCCATATTTATAGGTGATTCAAGAAGAGAGGAATAAATGAGGTGGTTGGGGCCTTGCATGCATGCATGCCACTTGTCAAGGAGGAGCCAAGTGGGATGGCACCTCCCCTTTATTTTTGAACTAAGGCGCCATCCTAGATGGCTTGTGATAGGCTAGGTGGAAGCTAGGTTCACTAGGTGGCAGTTGCATGCATGCAAAGCAGTGTCACTAGTGTGCCTATTTATAACTAGGCTAAAAACCAAAGGAGATGACGCCTCCCTTGTATTTTTACACATAGGAGCCATTTGAAGCAACTCGTTTTTTTTTATAAAAAAAATCATTTAAATAATTTTCAAAAAAAACAATGAAATCGCCACCTAATTTTATTTGTTCTAAAAGAAGAACGGGAAAATATAGATAAAACCCACGAATAAAAGAATAAGACGGTTCACGAAATTAAGAGTTGTAGGTTCGGAGTTGGTTATGCAAGGGAAGGTATTAGCACCCTTACATCCATCGACTGATGGTACCCATTTAGTTCAAAGTGTGGTGTGTTAGTGTGAAATTTTTACGATCTTCTAAATTTAAAAATAGAAAGAAAGAGAAGAGAAATGTTTTATTATTTTTGAGTTTGGCACGGTTTCGTAACTGCAGCCTACGTATTCCCTGCAATGGGAAAGTCAAACTCCGTAGTTCTTGTAGAAAATATTGTTTGTTGATTGATTTTAAATGAAAAGACAAGTCGTCATTTTTAAAGGAGAGGACTCATCTAACGTCCACAAGGTGTGATAAAGAATAAAGGACTACGCACCAACATGAGGGAGGGTTTGAGAACACCTCTAGTACTCAAGTGGAGAAGTCGAAAACCTTGGGAATAGAGGAAGAAGCATCTCAATTATAAATGAATCATGTCAAATCTTGAAAAGGGTTTAAAGGTAAAAAGGTGCTTGGACGCACAAAAGAAGTTTGAGTGAGTTGAAATTGATTTTAAATTGGGGATGACAAGTACCAATACGTCATTATCCTCTAACGATTCAATACTCGAGATTGGTGATCGAGGTCAACCGATCATCTCTCATCCAAAATCTTTATTATGAAAAGAGTGAGGTGAAACAAAGTTCACTTTTATGAAGTGTATGGAATAAAGTATTTAAGTCATGTTACCCTCTAATGGCCCAAATATTTACATTTTAATTAAATCGCGGGCTATCCTCTAACGATTCAATTAAATACCATAGCACTATGTTTTTTTTTTGTTTTTGTAAAAATTCATTTTTGAAAATAACTCGACGTTGGATCGAGGTTTGAGAAGAAGACTCGACGTTGGATCGAATTTTATTGAAAGTGTTTTAAATGCTTGGTGAACGGAGAAAGAATAGGATCGAGATAATTGTAAATCACAAATAAAATCGACAAAGCCCATACAAGGTGGCCAACCTAAGTATAAAACAATTAAATTACATGTGTACTAGCAAAGTGGGCTAGTCTACTATAACGACTAATTGGAACAATTAATCGAAATAAGCTCACTGTAAGAAGGCCCAGGATCAAGCGTACATGTGTGCATGTGAGGTCATCGCGACGCTTCGTAGCTTTGTCGACTTACGGGTTTAAAAATGATTTACAAATATTAGTTTAAAAAAAGATTTTTTTGGTTTTGTGTAAGTGACAGTTAAATTAAATTAAATAAATGTGCACTAAATTATTACAAGAATTGTTCTTGGGAGAGGGATACATCAAATATAAATGGGGATTAAACGGTAAAATAAAATAGAAAGCGGTAAAATTATTTACAACGATCAAGGGATTGGGGTACAATTTTGAATGTGGATAAATTAGAATTATAGAGAAAACAGAATACAAACAAAAACTAAATGCGGAAAAATTTAAATATCGATTAGTGTATTTTATTTTATTAATTAGAATAGATTATATGAACTAATTCTAAGAAATGCACCCACTACATTACAAGATAATTTGAATTTATTTACCGATGAATAAATAAAGCATAAAATAATATGTATATAGTATATATAATACTAAATATAAGAAATAAATATAATATGTATATTTACAATAATAAATATAAGAAATAAAAAAAACATGTATAATTATATTTACAGTATAAAATATAAAGCATAAAAATACTAAGTATATCTATACATACATTACTAAATATTAAATGTTAGATAAAAAAATAGCAATGTCAACATTAAAAGAAAATGAATGCTTTTTTTTTTGAACAATCCTCGAATGTCTACACTAATAGCAAACATGTATTAGTAGTCAAGGTATAAAATCGGAAAAAATTAGCATGAATGAATATTCCAAAAACCAAAAATTCAAATCGATCTCGAACATGAGCACAAAAATCGAATATGAGCACATATGTGCTAATTTTCTAAAATGATGATTATATATAAAAAGTTAAAAAGAGAAACAAAATTTAAATAATAAAAAAATAGAGAAAGAAAGCACAAACCGTATCATTCCATATAATTCTCATAAATTCATATTAGATGGGAAAAATCCTAAACTAAACATAATACTTTTCACAAATACTAGATTTAAAAAATAAAAGAATTAAGTGATGCATATATTATACATGGTTTGATAGTAAGTCATTTTCTTTTCAAAGCGTAACATTGTTTAACCCATCTAAATTTACTAAAAGTTCTAACACGCAAAAAAAAAACCATTGAACAAACTAATATAGCCATAGAATTTATCACATGATACAACTTATCTTTATAAAATTTAACCACATGTGAAAAATTGAGAAAAGAAAACAAAACTGAAAATACATAGAAATGCAAGATATGTATGTAACAAGATTTGGATAGAAGTAGTATACTTTGCAAAGATAGCTTCAAATTCATGTATAGAGGGATTGACAGGTGTGAATAAGGTGAATGGCGGCGTGGGTTGGAAAGTATGAAGAAGGAGCATTTGTTTTATCGATCCGCTTCCAAAAACACTTCCGCCTCTCCAGATTGTTCCCACCTTGGCTCCGCCTCCTTAACAATTATAGATACATATATATATTAAAAGAATTAGGTTTTCATAATTTTAAAAAATGCCTAAAATACCCTTTTCATAAAATGGGCTATAAAAATGGGTCATGTAAAAATTAATAAGCCCACAGTATTTTTGTTGGATTTTTGAGATAAAATTTACACTTAAAATTGTTAAAATGGTAAAAGTTCGGACAATAAATTATCCGAAAAAATAACTGAGTACATTAAAATAAATTACGGGTCTTATAGATTAAAGAAAAATTATTGAGATGGTTAAAATCGAAATAAAATGATAATAAAGAAACCCCGACTTTAAAACGCTTACGGTTAAAAACGAGACTCAAAAATGTATCGAAAATTAGGAGAGCATTTCATGATCTACGCGACACGAGATTCATAAAGGAGTAAAAGATAAAACTTGAAATATTTTCCCGCTAATTTTCGCAAGATTGAATTGCTTTTAACAGTCTGTTTATAAAATCGAAATATCGATATCATCGACATATAAATAATTTAAAATGAATGCAATAAGCAGGCAGAGAGGTAAAAATGAATGAAGTAAGATGACATGTAATTTATAATTAAAAATGATGCAAATATCGATTTAAACTGACTTTTGGTCAATTTTAAATACGACATAATGATGTGAATGCAATGAGTGAATGACTGTTTTTTTTTATAAACAAGATGTGAGTAGAAAACATCGTGGTAAAATTGGGTGCAAATGCCCTATTTAAATATCTTCGACCAGATGATATGGAGATGATCAAGCTTCATATTATCGCAGTGGGAGATAGTTAAATATCAAAAACCCAAAATTTTGCCCTGAGATGCGATGTGTATGCTGTGGATAAATTATAATGAGAAAGCACTGAATGCAATGTTTTTTTTTATACATTTTTTTTAATGATGTATGATATGAGACAAACTCTGCGGGGAAAACATCAAAGACATTCAGAAAAATCATTGAATGAACTTCGGAAACAAGGTTCGAGCATATTCAGAAATGCATTGGATATACGGGAAACAAAACATCAGAGATATTCAAAAAAATCATTGAATGAACTCTGGGACACATCATCAAAGACATTCAGAAAAATCATTGAATGAACTTCGGAAACAAGGTTCCGATATTCGTGAATACATTGAATATACGAAACAAAACATCGAGACATTCAAAAATCATTGAACGGACTGAACACATCATCAAAGACATTCAAAAATCATTGAATGAACTTCGAAAATTGAGTATATTCGATATGCATTGAATATACAAGAAACAAAACATCGAGACATTCGTAAAAATCATTGAACGGACTGAACACATCATCAAAGACATTCAAAAATCATTGAATGAACTTTAAAAATTCGGTATATTCGTAAATGCATTGAATATACGAAACAAAACATCGAGACATTCGAAAAATCATTGAACGGACTGAACACATCATCAAAGACATTCAAAAATCATTGAATGAACTTCGAAAAAATCGGTATATTCAAACGCATTGAATATACGGAAACAAAACATCGAGACATTCGTAAAAATCATTGAACGGACTGAACACATCACCAAAGACATTCGTAAAAATCATTGAATGAACTGAAAAGATTCGAGTATATTCAAACGCATTGAATATACGAGAAATAAGACATCGTAGATATTCGTAAAAATCATTGAACGGACTGAATACATCATCAAAGACATTCGAAAAATCATTGAATGAACTTCGAAAAGATTCGTATATTCGTAAATGCATTGAATATACGGAAACAAAACATCGAGACATCGTAAAAATCATTGAACGGACTGAACACATCATCAAAGACATTCGTAAAAATCATTGAATGAACTTCGAAAAGATTCGAGTATATTCGTAAATGCATTGAATATACGGAAACAAAACATCGTAGACATTCGTAAAAATCATTGAACGGACTGAACACATCATCAAAGACATTCAAAAATCATTGAATGAACTTGAAAAGATTCGTATATTCGTAAATGCATTGAATATACGGAACAAAACATCGTAGACATTCGTAAAAATCATTGAACGGACTGAACACATCATCAAAGACATTCGTAAAAATCATTGAATGAACTTGGGAAAAGATTCGTATATTCGTAAATGCATTGAATATACGGAAACAAGACAACTATTTTGGTAGGTACCGAGTAAGTTGGACTTTAACCGCAAGGTAAGACATTGATCGTAATAAGACCCTGGAAATGCAAATGAGGATAAAACACTTTGTTATGCATGATATATGAATTTTATGATGCATGATATATGAATTTTGTGATGCATGCTATATGAATGATCTATGCATGTAGTATGAAATGCAAACGTTTATGACAACGGAGATTGACTCTTTTGTGGAGGTAAGATGGGAACTCGATTCCTCAACACGAGAACACTACCAACTCGCTTGAGAGAAAATGTCTTGAGAAACACTTCTAACACACTTGTGAACTCAGACGAAATGATGATCCTTGAGGAAGGGTCAAGCGCTGGGATTGCCTCGATTATGATTGTTGAAGATAAACCGATCATGGCTTCAATTCTTGAAATGAGTGAGGGGAAAAGAGTGCCCCGACATAAGTCTTGAAAAGATCTTCTGATTAAAATAATTCTGAGCATGATTTTCACTGAGCAACAAATCTTGAACTGATTCACAACAGGATCCGAAAGATACTTCCCCCTGATTAGGATCACTGACCAAGTTTCCTAACAGTTTGGACTTCCTTGATGATGAGGAAAACTTGCTTACAAACAAAAATTGTTTATTCAAACATGGTAAATTTAATGCGAAGTTCATGCACAGTTTTGAAATAAAAATCATTTTTTTGAATGATGTAGTTTCTGTATAGAAAATGGATCACTGATTAAAACACAGTGGTTTTAAAATTTAAAAGGTGAAAGAGAAAACCAATGTATGGATATACCAAGACAGTTGATTTGCAAAAAATCTTAGGAGTCATATTACGCAACCTTGCTGTAGTATGCTTTCAAAAGAAACCTGGCTTCAAATAGGTCTTTTGAGGGTTGTAACGTGGTCTGGTTCACGGTTTAAGGAACAAAGGATAAAGGCTCAAAGTATATTTGTACCCAACCCAATCTTCGTGATGTTCTTCACCCCACGCCGCTAAACTCGATTGTGCATTTAAGTTCCAATAGATTTTGAACTTGTACACTGATAGTGATGATGGCTCAGAAGTTGATATATTCTTGAGATAGCAGTCACTTCTTTTTTGCAACATTTTGCTGTTTGAGGACTTTTGTCAACTCTTGTTTGAATTTGTCATCCTTGACTTTTGCCTGAACCGTTCCGTTTGAGATTACGATCAGCGGGATGCCCCAATTTTTTGTGCCTAAGTTGCCTTTTAGTTAAAACTTGGCAGCTTTTCTTTTGATATATATTTTTTAAAAAGACAAAGGATCGCTGACTTTCATGATTACGGGAACCATCATCATCACTTTTGATTTGATGACATCTTCGACACTTGATGTGTGCGAAGGAAGCTTGATTGAATACAACCTTTGTTGAAAGGCGTCTTGAATAAATGCACGTCCGAATTAAACTGAGAATTACCCTGCCCCAGGTTAAAAAATGCGGGTTTTTTCGTATAGAAAGAAACTCCAACTTCTAGGCTCGAAGGGGTTGATAAGGGATTAACTTCCTTATTTCTCCTGTTTGGGAATTGAAACAATGCCTCAGATATCATCAAGAAAGTTTTATTCAAAGCATACCAACATCAATTATGGGTATCTTGTTTTTATCATCCTCCCTCCAATCTTTGCAAAGACAAGGGTTCGGTAAAGAAATTAAACATGGAATGCATTTTTTTGAAAAGAAAGCAGTAAATAAAGATTATTTAAATCAAAACAAAGGTAATGCTCATTTCATTAAAATTAACTTGAAATTAGAAACAAGATTTGAAAGCAACAATTTAACATAAACAAAAGGAAAATGCAAATTGGAAAAGAAACATGGCCTAGTGACTAATCAGTTACAAGGATGAGCTGTCCTGTCTGAAACACTGGCTTTAGGAGGTGACTTGGGATATTCTGACCCATCTTCAGCCACTTTTTCCTGGCAACGGGTTATTGATAACATTTGGCGGAGGATCCCCGAAATTTATCTCCTGTCTTTTGATTAGATCTCGAACTCTAGCCTTTAGTGCATAGCAACTTTCTAAATCATGGCCAACAGCTCCTTGATGGAACTCACAATGAAGATCGACCGAATCCTACCGAGAGGATCCGAGGAGTTAGAGGTCTAGTTGTGATTAGACCTAGCTCAACCAAATGAGGATACAATGCAGTGTAAGTCATTGGAATAGGGTCAAATTGAGTCCTACTCCTTGCATTGCGATTCTGATTTTGTCCACCACCGATGTCGGGGATCCGATTGGTCGAGCCTCGATCGCAGGAGTGACAAGATCACCGTGCTTGGTCATAGTTTTGAGGCTCACGGCAGGTCCTCCTCTTTCAATTCGACAAGATTAGTTTCACCTTCTTCTTCTTATGGAAGTTTCCAAAAGATCTCTTGGCACCACCAGAGGATTCGCCAAAGAATGTATACTTTTCCTCTCTTGATTCCCTCTTCGCCTTTGGCCAATAGTCACCAAACTGTGAAGCGAGAGGACACACTACCAATCATCTTCTCCCAATAGAAAGGAGACAAGGTATCCATAAACAAACCAGGAGCTCCTTCTCGATAAAGGTGGTTCAACTTAGAAGCCGCCTCTCCACCGCTGAATGATTCCTTAAAAGATTCCTTATCACCGAGACATATTTTGCAATTGACGATTAGAGCCATGTCAAGATTGTAATGGTATTGTTTCATGAAAGCATTAATCGATCCCGAAGCATTGAATATGGTCTTTCTCAAGTCCCATATACCATTTCAATGAAGCTCCACTCAGCGCCTTGGAAACAAAGGATAAGAAGCTTGTCATTCCTCGATAAGCCGACATTTTCCAAGTACATCAAGAATGACTTTTGGACAAGTGTGCCCTTGTATTTCTCGAAATCGAGTTTTGAACTTATGAGGCATAACCGATCGTAAACCAAACACATGTTCTCTCGCAAAGAATACCAAAGACATCGTTGCTTCCATAGCTCTCATCCTTCTTTCCGTAGTCCGATATTGCTCATGACTTCTTCAAGTTCATCAAAATCTTCTCGGCTCACACGTGGAGTGTCAAGACGGTAATCAAAGAGAGGATTCTCATAAGCAACTGGGCGAGGTTGATGCACAAAAGGTCAAGAGGAGCAGATGCATGATCGGCCGAGGCTCTGAAAACGGAGCCCGGAAAACTGGTCGGAAGACTCGCCAACCATTGAGTAGGCAGAGGTGGAACGTAATTCGAGGTAACCCAAATTCGCCAAGTAGTAATCGCATCCGAGAAGACCGAGGATCAACAATGCACCGAGACTTCGTAAATTACACCTTCGAGGTTGTTCACCGCGATCGAACTTGCATCATTCAAGAAGTCTAGTCATGCCCGACTTCAACTCATCGATTTCCATTCTGACTTCTACATCGTGTTGCTCTTGGTATTCCATTCTTTTCTTGACGCTGGCTCTAGTTCCGTTTGTGCAGAGGAATCACCTTGACAATAAATCAACAATCAAGATGGAGATGATTTAAATGAGTCTTTTGACAACTTGGATGTATGCATGAAATATACAGATGATGCATTGAAATGTAATGACATTAATGCAAAATATGTGATGAAATGCAATGTCACATACACAAATGGAATGCAACATAATGATAGTATAGGTTCACAGAGACGTGAAACAGGGATGATACAAGTGATCAGAACAACTTATTTATGGGCTCCTATGATAGGATGGCTCTAAGCTTTCTACCCAAATTCCACGTGAAGGTTTTAAGGTTTTTGCTAAGTGTTTCTCGGAGTCTCAGATCCCCTTTTAACAAACACTATCATCACGCGAGAGGCCTACGTGGTAATAGTATTTGGAAAAGTATACCCCAAGAAACGGCTTAACGGATGCTCAAATCCAAAATTTGAGCGCTTGGTCTTGCTAGACAACATGAACAAACTTAGAGTTATAGGTCATTTGTCCAAAGATTGATGTCCCGCGCTATCGCGGCCAACAACCTCCTTAAAACAACCAACTCTAAGCCGAGTCTTCGCCTGGGCCAACAAGACAATGGAGTCAAGTGGACCTAGGCTACGCAACCCTCTATTCCTAAAAAGGTGACCTAGAAGCTCGGTAGTGGGCTTATCTATACATCAATAATCCCATCAAGGATTCCCACACAATGGATATGATAATAAATAAAGCATAGAAAAATAAATAATCAAACATAAACATAATATAAAGTACAAAGATGAAAGTAAAATAAAATGATAAACACACAACCACACAAAGAACTAAACTAGGTTAACTCGCTTGAGAAAATTTTCCCAAAGAAGTCGCTAATCGAAGCAACTCGCTTTTTTTAAAAAATCATTTAAATAATTTTCAAAAAACAATGAAATCGCCACCTAATTTTATTTGTTCTAAAAGAAGAACGGAAAATATAGATAAAACCCACGAATAAAAGAATAAGACGGTTCACGAAATTAAGAGTTAGGTTCGGAGTTGGTTATGCAAGGGAAGGTATTAGCACTTACATCCATCGTACTCGATGGTACCCATTTAGTTCAAAGTGTGGTTGTGTGTTAGTGTGAAATTTTTTACGATCTTCTAAATTTAAAAAATAGAAAGAAAGAGAAGAGAAATGTTTTTATTATTTTTGAGTTTGGCACGGTTTCGTAACTGTGCCTACGATTCCCTCGCAATGGGAAAGTCAAAACTCCGTAGTTCTTGTAGAAAATATTGTTTGTTGATTGATTTTAAATGAAAAGACAAGTCGTCATTTTTAAAGGAGAGGACTCATCTAACGTCCACAAGGTGTGATAAAGAATAAAGGACTACGCACCAACATGAGGGAGGGTTTGAGAACACCCTAGTACTCAAGTGGAGAAGTCGAAAACCTTGGGAATAGAGGAAGAAGCATCTCAATTATAAATGAATCATGTCAAATCTTGAAAAGGGTTTAAAGGTAAAAGGTGCTTGGACGACAAAAGAAGTTTGAGTGAGTTGAAATTGATTTTAAATTGGGATGACAAGTACCAAAACGTGGCTATCCTCTAACGATTCAATACTCGAGATTGGTGATCGAGGTCAACCGATCATCTCTCATCCAAAATCTTTATTATGAAAAGAGTGAGGTGAAACAAAGTTCACTTTTATGAAGTGTATGGAATAAAGTATTTAAGTCATCGTTACCTCTAATGGCCCAAATATTTTACATTTTAATTAAATCGTCGGCTATCCTCTAACGATTCAATTAAATACCATAGCACTATGTTTTTTTTTGTTTTGTAAAAATTCATTTTTGAAAATAACTCGACGCTGGATCGAGGTTTGAGAAGAAGACTCGACGTTGGATCGAATTTTATTGAAAGTGTTTTAAATGCTTGGTGAACGGAGAAAGAATAGGATCGAGATAATTGTAAATCACAAATAAAATTGACAAAGCCCATACAAGGTGGCCAACCTAAGTATAAAACAATTAAATTACATGTGTACTAGCAAAGTAGTAGTCACTATAACGACTAATTGGAACAATTAATCAAATAGGCTCACCGTAAGAAGGCCCAGGATCAAGCGCATGTGTGCATGTGAGGTCATCGCGACGCTCGTAGCTTTGTCGACTTACGTTTAAAAATGATTTACAAATATTAGTTTAAAAAAAGATTTTTTTGGTTTTGTGTAAGTGACAGTTAAATTAAATTAAATAAATGTGCACTAAATTATTACAAGAATTGTTCTTGGGAGAGGGATACATCAAATATAAATGGGGATTAAACGGTAAAATAAAATAGAAAGCGTAAAATTATTTACAACGCATCAAGGGATTGGGGTACAATTTTGAATGTGGATAAATTAGAATTATAGAGAAAACAAGAAATACAAACAAAAACTAAATGCGGAAAAATTTAAATATCGATTAGTGTATTTTATTTTATTAATTAGAATAGATTATATGAACTAATTCTAAGAAATGCACCCACTACATTACAGTATAATTTGAATTTATTTACCGATGAATAAATAAAGCATAAAAATAATATGTATATAGTATATATAATACTAAATATAAGAAATAAATATAATATGTATATTTACAATAATAAATATAAGAAATAAAAAAATGTATAATTATATTTACAGATAAAATATAAAGCATAAAAATACTAAGTATATCTATACATACATTACTAAATATTAAATGTTAGATAAAAAATAGCAATGTCAACATTAAAAGAAAATGAATGCTTTTTTTTGAACAATCCTCGAATGTCTACACTAATAGCAAACATGTATTAGTAGTCAAGGTATAAAATCGGAAAAATTAGCATGAATGAATATTCCAAAACCAAAAATACAAATCGATCTCGAACATGAGCACAAAAATCGAATATGAGCACATATGTGCTAATTTTCTAAAATGATGATTATATATAAAAAGTTAAAAAGAGAAACAAAATTTAAATAATAAAAAATAGAGAAAGAAAGCACAAAACAGATCATTCCATATAATTCTCATAAATTCATATTAGATGGGAAAATCCTAAACTAAACATAATACTTTTCACAAATACTAGATTTAAAAAATAAAAGAATTAAGTGATGCATATATTATACACATGGCTTGATAAGTAAGTCATTGGTTTTCTTTTCAAAGCGTAACATTGTTTAACCCATCTAAATTTACTAAAAGTTCTAACACAAAAAAACCATTGAACAAACTAATATAGCCATAGAATTTATCACATGATACAACTTATCTTTATAAAATTTAACCACATGTGAAAATTGAGAAAAGAAAACAAAACCGAAAATACATAGAAATGCAAGATATGTATGTAAGACTTTGATAGAAGTAGTATACTTTGCAAAGATAGCTTCAAATTCATGTATAGAGGGATTGACAGTGTGAATAAGGTGAATGGCGGCGGTTGGAAAGTATGAAGAAGGAGCATTTGTTTTATCGATCCGCTTCCAAAACACTTCCGCCTCTCTCAGATTGTTCCCAATTTGGCCTCCTCCTTAACAATTATACATATATATATTAAAAGAATTAGGTTTTCATAATTTTAAAATGCCTAAAATACCCTTTTCATAAAATGGGCTATAAAATGGGTCATGTAAAATTAATAAGCCCACAAGATTTTTGTTGGATTTTTGAGATAAAAATTTACACTTAAAATTGTTAAAATGGTAAAAGTTCGACAATAAATTATCCAAAAAATAACGAGTACATTAAAATAAATTACGGGTCTTATAGATTAAAGAAAATTATTGAGATGGTTAAAATCGAAATAAAATGATAATAAAGAAACCCCGACTTTAAACGCTTACGGTTAAAAACGACTCAAAATGTATCGAAAAATTAGGAGAGCACATTTCATGATCTACGCGACACGTAGATTCATAAAGCATGAGTAAAAGATAAAACTTGAAATATTTTCCCCGCTAATTTTCGCACAGTATTGAATTGCTTTTAACAGTCTGTTTATAAAATCGAAATATCGATATCATCGACATATAAATAATTTAAAATGAATGCAATAAGCAGGCAGAGAGGTAAAAATGAATGAAGTAAGATGACAGGTAATTTATAATTAAAAATGATGCAAATATCGATTTAAACTGACTTTTGGTCAATTTTAAATACGACATAATGATGTGAATGCAATGAGTGAATGACTGTTTTTTTTATAAACAAGATGTGAGTAGAAAAAACATCAGGGTAAAATTTGGGGTGCAACACCATTCAACTTGGCTTTTTACATACCTAGTCATAAATAGGTCTGTCCCCTAGCTGCCACCCTAGACTGCATGTGATTTTTTTCCCATCTATAATTATCCCACACAATCAAACACTTTTAGACACCCAAACATCTCACACATTCAAATTAAAAACCCAAATTTCAAACACTCAAACCCAGAAAAAATGTCATATGTACCACAATATATTATCACTGTAAATTTCAATGGTGAGACATACAACAGTGAGGTATCCAGTTTTTTATTCAGAAACACTGAAAATATCCAATTTTGTCTAAATAGCAATGCGAATTTTTCGTATTTCAAAAAAAGACTTGAGACCAAACTTCATCGAGGTCCGACGTCACACATTTTCTACCAACATCCTGCTTTTACCGGTGAGAACCAAGTAACATTTTACCGTGTATTGAAGACGAAGAAGATCCGCAAAACATGTTTTGTAATCATGAATATTCGGCACGACTCGATCGGCTTGTCGTGTTCCGTGACACAGAGGGTTGATCCTACGAGGAGGAACAAGTCGAGGTGGATGTTGTCGATTAAGAAGAGGAAGTAGAGGAGACGCAGCTCAACATCATGGTAAATGAAGAATCGAGGCCAAGGAAGAAAGCCAACCGCCTCCACATCGATCTTCACACCACCTCCGTACATGACCACCCTCAACATGTGCATGTATGACCCTTCATCCGATATATTCTACAACCCAAGTGCGCCGATGCAAATTTAAAAGTCAAAGACAAATTTCGCTCAAAATAAGATTGCGTCCGAGAAATAAAAAGTTCCACATGATAAACAACTATGACTTTCATGTGGATCGAACAACAAAGAGAGATATATAATCATTTGTACCCACCGAGTGTAACTTCCATCTAACCGCATCGATAGATTGCGAGTGATTCCGGGTGATAGGTTCTATGACGGAACACACCGTGTTAATTCCACACAATCACGGATCACCGAAATTGAGTCATGATCTCATTTGTCAAGAAATCTTACCTCTGTGAGTCGCGATCCTTCATTGAAGGTGAAAATAATAATATCCCACATCACTACAACATACAACTATACCCCTCGATAGAAAGGTCCGTTAGCAAAAACAAGGCTATCGAGCAAATCTACTAAACCGAGGGTTCGACAAAGAGTTACCCGCTACATAAATGCACCGCGAACGATGCTCCCGGAACAATTTATGCTCTAGAGACGACGCCGACGCTTTCCCAAGACGGCACCGTGTCGGGACATGGTATATTCAATAGACTTTTCCGGCTTTTCAACCTTAGATCACCGGGTTTGCACATCGCAAACCTATTATACGATAGACGGAACATGGTTGTACGGAAATACAAGGGCACCCTATCGATGGCGGGCACAGATGGCAACAATAACGTGTTCCCAATCGCCATGCTCTGTAGAGGCGTAGACCGAGCAGCTGAGTTTCTTCCTAAAGCATCTTCGAACACACGTAGCACTACAACGTGATATTTGTCTAATTTCGATGCATGCCTCAATTGATAATGCGCATAACAATCCCACCAACGGTTGGCACGACCCACCGCTCACACATGTTTATTACGCAAGACATATCGCTCAAAATTTCATGCGCGAGATCAAAGATAAGCGCCTTCGAAAACAGCTATGAATGCAACAGACGCTAACACAACCGTGTTTTACATATTATCGCAATGATCGATTGGAAACCCAAATGCAAAGGGTCGATAATCCGCAGTGGAAAAGTGGACACGGCCATACGACAATGGAGTGCTGGGGCCACATGACAACAAATCTAGTCGAATCAATGAACGACGCCTTCAAAGGCATAAGAGCACTCCTAATAACCGCGTTGGTTAGTACAACATATTTTAGAATGGCCTCCTTGTTTGCAGAGAGGTGAAAAGTGGAACGCGTGGTACAATCCGGACAAGTGGAGTGAAAGTCTCAAATTTATTAAGGCCGAGTGTGCTAAGCTAGCACTCATCTTGTTACAAGATTCGACCGACATAACCATAACTTCATTGTCAAAGAGATAATCGACCACAATGAGGGTTTGCTTAGACAAGAGTACAGGTTAAACTACCATCTTGGTGCGATCGTGGAAAATTTCAGCCTTCAATGCCCTTCTCTCATGTCATTTGCGCGTGCACATGTTCATCAAGATGCACTAGTACTTCTTTCTCCAATTTACAAGTCTCGCACCTTGCTCAACGATACAACAATGCCTTCAACCAAGAGCAAAAGCAGATTATTGGCCTCGCGGGAAGTAGTTGGCATAAACAAATGCGGAGAAATAAAAAGGGTCGCCCCAAGAGCAAACATATAACAACCGAAATGGACGACGTTGATAAACTAGAAAGAAGTGTGGTATATGTCGTCAATCCGGACACAATCGAAAAAAATTGTCCCCAGCGTGCTACAACCTCAACATCCTAAAATTTGTATTTCATTTATCTGCACTTTTAATATTGTAACAAATCTTCTTCTTTTTCCATTAATAGCATTTATTACAAACATCAATACACGTACAACAAAATTAAAACTACACGATTAAAACAACAACATGAAAATGACGATCAACAACATAAAAATTATTTAAGACACTACAACCACAAAACAATCTCATCTAACCATACATCATCGCAATAACGCCGACGTCTGCTTTGACTTCCTCCAACCAAATTCGAGGTTGACCACCATGGTTCATGGTTGTTCTCTTCCTCCGATCCTTCTAATTTCATCACCATCTTCTATTTCTCCCTCTAACCAACGATCAACTCTTTTTTCGCTTGACCATGGTAAATATGTGCCAAAATTTCATTTTCATTGGAGGTTTTGAGGTCGAGAAAACAACGATCCATCTCCTATGGATGTATGGAGATGTCATGATAGAAAAAAAGAGAGAGTAACAGAGAATAAGAGAGAATATAAGAGAGAATATGAGATGAGAAGTTGAAAAACTGTGAAAAATGAAGGAGGAATGGGTGTGTATTTATAAAAAAAATAATACATGTAGGAGTCATCTAAAATGGCTCCTACATGTACAACACAAGGAGGAGGCGCCATCCTGCATGGCTTATTGACAAGGAGGAGCTATGTGGGATGACGCCTATGTACAAAGTTTAAGAGGAGGAGCCATCTCAGATGACTCCTACGTGTAATTTTGTCCTGAAAGTTGATTATTTGCGTAAATTTTTTCAAAAATTAATTATTTTTGTATTTTTTTAAAAAAAATTAGTTATTCCAAAACAAAATTCTCACGTTCAACTCAAATTTCATTGAAAAATTCAAAATTACCTTGATACACAATGAATTTAAGGAGCAACTTTGATTTTTTTAGAGGAAGAGTAATAGCAGACCAAAAATCGCTTGGGGCTAGGATATGGCGATATCCCGTATTCCCGCCATGTCCCCAAAGGTATTTTTGAAATTTTGTGAATTTAAGGAGTAATTTTGACTTTTAGAGGGAAAAAGAATAATGAACAATAAATAGTTTGGGCCAAGAACCACCGTTATCCCGCTATGTATCAACTTAAATTTAATTAAAAAATTCAAAATTACCCTTGAAATATTGTGAGTTTAAAGATTTATTCTGGTTTTTTCGAAGAAAAAAGAATAACCGATGTGATCCAGGAACCACCAACATTCCGCTATTTACCCATAAAGTCAGCTATAGTATTCTTTTCCATTAAGACATTAAGACTCTTTTTATTGCAGTCCTATACTCCTCTATGCTATAGTGGGATAGATCATCTATTGACTTTTTTGATCATATATAGTCTAGATTTCTGAGATATTTCACTATGATAATATTATAATTTAAATTTATCATTCAAATTTTATAGTAATAATTACCTGTAAAATAGAAATGGGCAATTCAACCATTGTTCCCCCGTACGTAAATGTGTTTGAAATAAAATAGTGCTACCAATGGCATACTGATTGTTGATATGAACAAAATCCGAACACAATATATTGTAGCATCCTGTCTTCTCGAAACCATCGAACTGTAATGTTTTAATAGAATATTATATTATATTGAAAGATTAAAGGCAAAACCAAAATAATATAAAAGAAGTTAGCATAGTAGAAAGAACTTTGTATCAACAAATATAGTGTTTTTAAATTAGCCTATAATTCAAATGTGACTAAAAAAATATGACAACAATGCGTGTATATGAAAGGAAAAAATACGAGAACGAT
Organism: Vicia sativa; assembly: GCA_021764765.1. NCBI lineage: Eukaryota > Viridiplantae > Streptophyta > Magnoliopsida > Fabales > Fabaceae > Vicia > Vicia sativa. The sequence continues at coordinate 112,047,982 of CM038793.1, forward strand.
TTCAATTCAATCTTCCTTTACCGTCCATGATATAAAAATATGAGTCATAGATAAATTATTAGTATTTTATTAATACATATTTGTTAATCATATTAATAACATTTTATAATAAATAAATTGTTATTATAAAATAATTAAAAACTCACATGCCAACTCATGATAATGTGATTAGCACCATCATTATTTCCACTTGGAAGAAATACATGAGATGTGCTTGTTTGATCTTTATAAACTCTTGGATTATAAACACTGTAATTCCTTTAACTCCATAATAAGGTCCTTTTTTGAGAGAAACTTGTGCAGTTTACAAATTCAATAAGTTCGGATGATTAATTAAAAATTGAAACAATAAAATAAATAAAATTAAAACATTTAAATTAAGTTGTATACAAGATAAACTCATGTGAAGACCAAGATTATTGTCTATTGAAAAATAATTATTATTCATTAAATATTTAGTATGGATAAGGTCATTTTAGTTGTCCTTTAATAGGAACGGTTCCTATCGGGCACATAACTTTCTCAAGCTTGAGATTGAATTTAGTTGGTGAAAACGTTGAAAGTTTTCCTATAGTTGTGGCAAATCTTGGATTTTCTACAACAAGTAAAAGGAAACAAAATTAACATTGAAATAGGAGAATGTTATTATTAAAGTGAAAATTAGTGAAATTAAAAGCTAGTGTAACGTGTAATTTATGATTCTTTAATAAAGGATGATCAAAAGTTGATTGTTTGTTCATATCAACACAATCAATTATATATCTATACTTCTGCAAAAACCAACGTAATCAAATACACAAATTATAATCACAATATATGATGCAATTAAACTAAACAACATATAGTATAAAATATATGTAAATATTACATGAATACTTTTAATAGGAGATTTGTTAATGACATATAGTTGTCTCTCCAATTCTAAATCTTCTTTCGATGTCGCACTACGTACACCAAAACAAAAGGTGTTGCACTAGTCACCACGTACAAAATAAATAAGAACACTATATTCATCATTTTATCCATGAAACGAGTTTTCTTATTATTGCCTATTTATATATCAATAAGGTGTGGTGCGCTGTTATAATCTTTGAATGTAGAATATTAATTTCTTATGTTTATGTTGAAAAATCTAGGTTAAATACCTTTTGTCCTTGCCAAATAAGTGTTTTGATTTAGTCCTCTAAAAAAATTTGTTCGCAGACCTTACTAAATATAGATTCCAATTACAACCCGAACACTTATTTTACCTAATACCACCGCTTATCCTACATGTCTTACATTACTAATTAATGTTAAATAATTGTCACGCTGCCATTTCCAAGTCATCTTCTTCTCCGCTCCCAAATTGAATTTCGTAAAACGAGTGTTTCGCCATTTGCCTTTTTTCACTTCGCTGCTCCATCGCTCACCATAGGTTTCGCCGTCTGCTACCTCATCATCTCTTAGAGACACGGATCCAAGTAATAGCCATGGAAGCAACAATTCCTTTGATATTTCAAGTGTTCCCAAGGTGGTTGTCATCGGCCTATGAAGATGTGGGTCAAATACGGCAAAACAAAAATAGGAAGTTTTGGAAGTGTCGAATGCCGGTAAGTAGTTTCGTGAATTGTATGCCATTGAATCATATGTGTTTTATGACATTGAATTATATGAGTTGGTTGTTTTACTATGAATTGCGGACTTGTTTTTATGGGATGATGAGCTTGCTATAGCCATGGATGAATGCCAAAGAGTGATATTGGCGAATGCGAAATGTGATGTGGCATTGGTCAAGTTGGAATTAAAAGAAAAGCTAGAAAAAGCCAAGAAGAAGGTTGCCATTATGCGTAAGAAGAACTTTAAGATGAAGCTTGGTAACACCCATTCTAAAATACCCCGAATATATTAATTAAATCGAGTAACACATAAAACAAGGGATGTCACAATTGAAATAAATAAAATCTCAATAAACAAGAGCTATGCTTCATCAAGGACTTATCAAAATAACCAATCAAGTTGATATCATGTTTTACACAGAAAATACCACAAAACCAAAACGAATAAAACCAATTCATAATTATTCCAAAGTAACTCAAATAAAAATTGAATACTAAATAATTTCTCGCCTAAACGCTTCAGTTGTTACAACCTATCGAGCATGACATCGACACGCTGAGTCAAAATAACATAGCTCTAGAGCCATCCTCACCAACTCTCGAAATGCTAACTTTAATCAAATCATTAAAGTAAGGGTGAGATTTCTCATAATTAAGATGCATTATAAGTTCCTCGCAAACATAATATCACAAGCATATTAATCCATCCATTATAGTATAATTCAGATTTCGACACATGGTTACAACCACACAATCCATTATTCACAACAATAACAACAAGAGAATTGTAACACTGGAAACCATCCTATCATGTTATAATTCCATGCAAATACAAATGCAAACGCAATGCATGTGGTACCAAAACGTGACCAAGTCACACACACTGATCCATCATCACCGGACATCAGAATCATCGATTCGTCCATAATCACCCTGACACGAATCCAGCCTCACCACCCATCATCACCCGGGTACAGTTATTGGCAATACAAGTCAAATTCCACACAATGGGAATTAACTTCACCAGAATGCATATGCATACACAACACCAGCATGCAACATTCAATCAATCTATGAACACACCAATTATCATAAACTGAATCAAAACCAAAACATGATGTCCTCAACGATCATGCATATAATCAGCAGCATAAACATGCATTCCATTCACAAAACTCGACATAATCAAATGCCATGCACACTAATGCATATACACCAAGTATGCATGAATAACAAACCACTTAAATCGGAATTTGACACATTTTCAAAATAATTTCAAGTTACAGGAAATCCCTTCATTTCATAAAATAGAGCATTAAATTTAAGAAACAACGTCCAAAACGGCGCTCAAAACGGACTTACGGTTTGAAAGTTATGAATTTTTGATGTTTGGAATTTTTCAAAAGTAACAGGAACCCAGCCTCCTGTGGAGAACCCGTCCCACAAAGTTCAAAACACGCCCGAAAATGTATGGGAACCAGATCCTCCGTGCAGAACCCGCTCCCAAAGAAAACCGCTTTTGAAAATGAATCGGGAACCCTTCCTCCTCAGAGTAACCGCCTCAAGAACCTAGAATGTTCCCCTTCTGATTTTTATACCAGGAACCCGGTTCCTCCCACATGGAAACCGGTTCCTGCGACCTGCAGAACCAAAATATGCAGTTTTGATAGCATTATGCATACCAATTCAATTCCTATCAATCCTACACTAATCCAACATTCAAACACAATATAATTGCACAATCCAACAAAGAAGAATATGCAAGATAACATACCGATCATTCCTAATGATCCTATAACACACTAATTACTCAATTCTACACAATCCGACACTAATTGGGATAATTCTATGAAAACCTAGAATTACTTAAATTGAGAATTCTTAATATACTATGATCAATTCTATTGCAATCAAAACCGATAAGGCATGTTAATCAATCGAAATCACCCTTACCTGTGGGTTCTTCAATTCGACAACTTTCACTCTTTTCCTCTTCTCTCTCTCCAATGTTACTAATGATGAAAACCTTATCTTCCTTTTTCCTTCTTTTTCCTTTTATTATTCCTTTTATTATTCCAATAAATAAAATAATAATAATTAGGATAAGTAGAGTATTTTATTACTCGTCACACTCCCAACTCCTCCTTTCATTTATTTAATTAATTAATTCCAATAATTCAAAATATTAATAATTAAACTTTAATTAAATTAATAATTCTAATTCCAATTATTTTAAATATTGAATTATTTGGGTGTCACACTGCCTTATGGTTCATTGGACTTTGTTAAGTGGTGTACAAGTTTATGTAACAAAAGTGTAGAATTAGGATTTTATTATTTTGTTGTAAAGTCATCATGAATGAATGCACAATATGTTGTTTAAGTTATGCCATATGATGTTTTAAGATAGCCTCGATTTTGTTATAACTTTGTAAAATTTAGATAAGTTCATTAATGCAATATGTTGTTTAAGTTATGCCATATGATGTTTTAAGCTAGCATTGATTTTGTTATAAGCTCTAATGGATTCTTTTGTTATAAGCTATCATGGATTTTGTTATACATCTATGCAAGATGATGTTGATAAATGTTGATATGGAGCCATACGAATTGACAAAAGGCTTAATAATGACAGACAGAATAATGCATTACATAGCATTGGGCATAAGCCTTTCACAAAATGTTATAGACATTACATAAGGTCATGAGCCTTACTTTGGCCATTAGTTACATATTAGCCTTACATTGGCCATAAGAAAAATGTAGTACAAAAAATATTAGACAATACATAAGGTTTGATGATATTTAAAACAGCTAAAAGTCATAAAGTCACAAAAGATTATACAAAAGATGAGACAATACATAAAGTCATAACATTCTATTTCCTAAGATTCTTCTTTTCTCTTTGTGAACCTCTTCCTTGTTCTTCATCTGTCAAAGACATAGGCTGGTCACTGTTTGATTCAGGCCCTGTGAATGGTTTTGGTTTTTTTAACCAGTTTATCTTGATTCTATCACTAGACCTCCTTCCCAATGGCTTCACCTCTTTCCCTCTTTTTGTATTGTTTTGGTAGGTTTGCTTACTTCAGCAGCCACCTGAGATGTGGTGATGTCTGGTAGGCTTGAAATAATGTCATCAGTGATTTAATCAAAGTAATCATCCGAAATGTAACATTTGAATGGGATCACTGAGGTGCTTCGCTTTGATTTGCAGCAGTTTAAGTGTCATCAGTAGGAAAGGCATCAGTATGAGTGGTATCAATAAGAGTTGTATTAACTAGAGTATAAATCTTTGGATTTGTAGCACTTGGAATGGCATCATTTTGGGTGGCATCATTTTGATTTGCAGACTATTGGTGGCATCATTTTGACTTCGCATTGGGTGACTCCATTTTGATTTGCATCATTGAGTTGTAACTTCTCCATCAAGGTGACTTGTACCAGCTTGAGTTTGTTGTGTCTTCGCTTTTCTATAAAAAAACAACATAAATACACCTATGTGGCAGCACAAACATATGTATCATACACTAATGACAACTAGACAATTATATCACATAGATATCATACCTTTCTTTTGAGAGAACTTGGATCCTAACTAGTGCTTTTACATGATGTTGCTAGACCAAATTTGTCACATGTTGTGCATCTATAAGAGTCACCTGGAAATCTTCTTCTTTCACCTTCTTCACCACTATCTCTAATCCTTAGTTTTATAGGCTTCCCTGGACCTTTTTTAAACATTGGTGGCAACATTTCTTCTGATTCTACTTCAGGCCACATATCCTGACCATTAATGGGACTAACAGCGAACCCATAACACATTTTATACATTTCTCTAGAATAACACTCATCAACAAAATCCTCAGGGTTTTGTTGTCTAAAACCTAATGTTGCTACATCATGCATACAAGGAATGACAACTGTGATGACTGGGTTTTTCATCGGTTATTTTAAAACAATGAAGTCGCCACCTAATTTTATTTTTTCTAAAAAGAACGGAAAAATGTAGATAAAACCCACGAATGACGGATAAAACGGTCTAGGAGACTAAAAGATATGGATTCATGAGTCTGCTATGGGGAAGGTATTAGCACCCTCACATCTATCGTACTCAATGGGACCCGCTTCATTCTAAGTGTTTGTGTATGTTTATTGCTTTATAAGGATAGAAGATGCTAACTTCTAAAATTAAGAAAGAGGAAAATAAAAGTCTTTATTTTTGAGTTTTTGAACTCGCCAAAGACATCGCCTTGTGCCTACGCACCCTGCAATGGGAAAGTCGAGTTCTGTAGTTTTTGAAAATGTTTAAGTTGGTTGTGTTGATTTTATAAGAAAAACTGCATTAGACATTTCAAATACTTAACATTTGACTTGTTTAGTTTGTTTGAAAAGCTAAATCTTCGCTCGTATTTGAAATGGCTATCACACTCTTTGTAAGAAAAGATTTTGATGATCGACATGAGCGAAAAAGAGTTGAGTGAGTTGAATTGATTTTAGTGGATGAAAAGTAACTAAATATAGGACTAGCATCCTACAATTCAAATACAAGAAACTAGAGGAGCTCAATGCTCAACGAGTCGTCTATCATCCTAAAAAGGTTTTCTTATGAAAATGTGTGAAACAAAGTTCACGCTTATTAAGAGTCTTTAAACAATTGGTCTAGCATCCAATGATCTAAGGACTCGTAATTCATTTGGCACATGTTTTAAACAATTGGTCTAACAACCAATGATTTAAATACTTGGGTTTTATTGTGAAAAGAGTTTTGAAAAGACACTCGGCATTGGATCGAGGTTTGTAAATTAATTACAAAAGTGTTTTGAGGTTTGGTATATGGACCAAGAGAAGTAATGATTCGGTTGTGATAAACCAAGTATATGGACTTGATTAATCTTGTAAGGATAGGTGCTCATACCCTCAACTACGAAACCCTTGTGCATGGACAATTGGTAATGAACCAAAGTTTATTTTTATGGTTAATCAAAGCAACAAGGGCTCGATTAACCTTATAAGGATGGCCATGCACATCCCCAACTATGAGGCCCTTTTGACATACGAGTCAAAATATGAAGTAGAATTGTTTATATCAAATGTGTGGAGTGTACAAGTATGGATAATTTCATACAAATATACAAGAAGCGAGTAAATAATTATCACACAATACACGCCTAACCCTTTAAATAATTTTTAGAAAAGATCTTTTTATTTGATAAAATCAACTAATAACTTAATTGACAATTATCAAATAAAAATTATCCTACCACTAATAATTATTTAATTGACAATTATCAAATAAAAATTATCATACCACTAATAATTATCCTCCAATTTTTATTTTAAACTTGTATTTACCTTGGACCATATCCATTGAATGTTGCATTTCAAGTAGGAAACCAAAGCAAACAATTTCCCTCCAAAAGTTTATTTAAAAATTAAATCACCATGATCTTCTCTGATAAGTTCCTTTTGCAATCCTCTTTTGAATGGAATATTTCAAGAAGCCAAGCCTTTGCCAAGAATAATTCTTATTCCATCTCATCAATGTGTGAATAGTCAAACTCATCTTAAATGAGATTCAAAAATAAAAAAATTATCGAATAAAAATATTATATTTCATTTTTTCAAACGAATTTCCAAACATTGACACTTTGGTGACATAAATAAAGATAGGGTATATTTTTGGGTGTGACAGCTTCCCCTATTCAATCATCTTAAACCTGATTAGTGAGAAAGATCGACAAATTTCGAACGTTCACGATGGAAGAGGATTGAATACCAAAAGAACCCCAAAAATTTTCTCTATGCGGAAACCATTGCCACAAAAGAAAGCAGATAAGATATATTGACTACAAAGTCAAGGAAGAGACGCCTAAGGAGAACGAACATGTTAATCACCATAACAACTGAGAAATATCGAAAATCTCAACATCACTGGGGATAACCAAGTAACCAAAATTAGCGATGAACAACAAGTCTTTATGAAAATGCATTGAGAAGAAAAGGAGAAAAAAATTAAGCCATCTCAGGACGTCTTAACAAAATACTGAGAAGAAACCAAACTTCTCAAAAAAGAAAAATAACAAATTAAGTCATCACAACATTCCTTAACAAAAATGCTTTGAGAAGAAAACCGAACTTCACAAGTGAAAAGAAGAAAAATATTAAGCCATCTCAACGATGCCTTAACGAAAATGCTTAGAGAAGAAAACCGCCCTTCTTAAGCGAAAAGAAATAAGTTAAGTCATCTCAGCGGTGCCTTAACAAAAATGCTTAGAGAAGAAAACCGTACTTCTTAAGCGCAAAGAAATAAGATAAATTAAGCCATCTCAGTGATGCCTTAATGAAAATGCTTTGAGAAGAAAACCACACTTCTCAAGCGAAAAGAAATAAGTTAAGCCATCTCAGTGATGCCTTAACGAAAATGCTTAGAGAAGAAAACTGCACTTCTCAAGCGAAAAGAAAAGTAACAAATTAAGCCATCACAGGATGTCTTAACAAAAATTCTTTGAGAAGAAAACCGCACTTCTCAAGCGAAAAGAAAAGTAACAAATTAAGCCATCACAGTAACGTCTTAACGAAATGCTTTGAAGAAAACCGCACTTCTTAAGCGAAAAGAAATAAGTTCACCATCTCGTAGATGCCTTAACAAAAATGCTTAGAGGAGAAAACCGCACTTCTCAAGCGAAGAAATAAGTTAAGTTCATCAAAGAATGCTTAACGAAAATGCTTAGAGAAGAAAACCACACTTCTCAAGTTTAAAAGAAAAGTAATGATTAAGCCATCACAAGATGTCTTAACAAAATGCTTTGAGAAGAAAACCAAACTTAAGCTTAAAAGAAATAAGTTAATCATCTCTTGATGCCTTAACAAAAATGCTTAGAGAAGAAAACCTCACTCAAGCTTAAAAGAAATAAGATAAATTAAGCCATCTCAGCGATGCCTTAACGAAAATGCTTTGAGAAGAAAACCGCAATTCTCAAGAGAAAAGAAATAAGTTGAGCCATCTCAGTGATGCCTTAACGAAAATGCTTAGAGAAGAAAACTGCACTTCTCAAGCGAAAAGAAATAAGATAAATTAAGCCATCTTAGTGATGCCTTAACGAAAATGCTTTGATAAGAAAACCGCACTTCTCAAGCGAAAAGAAATAATTTAAATTAAAATATTCGATCAAAGATATGATTGAGAATTTGTCAGAAAAATCCCAAGGAGTTAAAGAATACCCGCAGACTTTAACGAAGATATAATTGAGAAATTTTCAGAAAAATCCCAAAGAGTTAAGGAATACCCGCAGACCTTAACGAAGATATGATTGAGAAATTGTCGGAAAAATTCCAAAGAGTTAAGGAATACCCGCAGACCTTAACGAAGATATGATTGCGAAATTGTCAGAAAAATCCCAAAGAGTTAAGGAATACCCCCAGACCTTGACGAAGATATGATTGAGAAATTTTCATAAAAATCCTAAAGAGTTAAGGAATACCCGTAGACCTTAACGAAGATATGATTGAGAAATTGTCAGAAAATCCCAAATAGTTAAATAATAACTGCAGACTTTAACAAAGATATATGGCTAGAACAATATCAGAATTATTGTGCACGAAGGTGCGATGAGCCATGGCATGCTGAATGTCTTAACCATGTAACTTCTGAGTTACCAGTAGAACAAATTTAGTAGCACACCCGAGAATACACTTCTATGGGGATAAACCAATCAATATCCAACACACTGGTGTGATATAGATGTTTATGAAGTCGATAAATCTTATTTCCAACATTCATGTTGATAAAGATTTTAAAGAACATGTATGACATGTTAAACAACTTCCGAGTTGACAAAATTCTTCAATCTATGCGATAGCTCTACCGGATAAGAATTAAGTTCATCACCTGTGATTGAAAAACTTCTATGGTAATGAGCTTCAATTTGCTGGAATCGTACCGATAATGCGTTGTAGCAAGTGGATATGTGGATTAACTTCTGAGTTGGAGAAATATCCTGAGATTGAATAAATATCCTACATGGTGGATATTCATCTGTTGAGTAATAGAGGACTTATTGGGGAAATAAACACACCAGAAGTTCAACAGGGTCTACTGAGAATAGTTCAGAGAAGAAAATCTATAGAGATCACTGCCACTAAAATTTGCTGAGGAGATTCTTATCTGAAAGAATCTTAGAAAATACCCTGAATAATATGGTAGTAATCCTTCCTAAAGGAGACTCGCCAGAGTAAAAATGAAACTTTACCGGAAAACTTTGAGAAAACCGTATAAGATCGCCACCGGGATTCCAAGAAAATTTATCGAAATTAGAGTTGACTTGAAATTTACAACTTCTTTGGGAAGAAATCTCATTGGAGAAACCACAATTATTAAGATCCGAACAAGTATATAACTCATACCGTGAGTAAGAGAATAATTTTTCGCCTAAGACATAATCTTCCAATTTTGATCCTTATGAGGATATTTATTACTTTAGTTGGGGAAAACTCGCAAAAGAGAACTAGTCAAGCTAATGCATGAATATGATATGCTCGAGTTTTAATGATTTAATACAAAAGAAATCAAATTAACTCTTCGACACTCATGAAGAGAAAATTCAAAATGCACCACGAGGATAATGCACCAAACCTTGAATGCCAATCTATTGCTTGAAAGGCTCCATGGTAATCCTTATAGAAGGAAATATAGCAATTTATGAACTGTTATAATCATGATAATTAATAGAGTGCCCTGTAATTGGGTGCAAAAGAATAAGTTCAAGAACTTCGAGGACCGAAGTGGACTTCAGTGATAAAATAATTCATGTTTAGCATGCGTATGACATAAATGTTTCAACAGTTGACAAGATTTTGTCTTTGCAACCATCTTGACGATGATGGTTGTAACAAACAATACAGATATGTTGAACAATTTTATCGTTAGCAAAATCTTCTTTTGTAGTCAGCCGAAATGATAGTGAATTGCCTATAAGCAAGAGATAACTCCAATGGGAGTAGAGAATCAAGTTCAAACACCGGCTGAGGGGAATAAACGCTTTCAAAGTGAATAGATCTTCTATTCACTAGAATCGTCCTGACAACACATAGCGATAACACGATCGACACGTTTACATAACTTGATGTTGCAATGATCTTCCAAAATCTTTTAATCATCCTACCTGGTAGATGCATATTTTTGTTGAATAAGCGAGGAGTATACTGGGGAAATAAACACACCAGAGATTCACAAGGGATTGATTGAGAATAGATCCCTAGAGATTGTCGTCACTAAGACCGCTCTGGAAGTTGTTATCTGGAGAGAAAAAATAACATTGGATTTAATGTTGTTGCAATCCCACCAAATAGGTCCTCTTGGGAAATTCAAGTCATTGGGGAACTTCAAAAGAAGCTCTATGGGAGATCATTGGGGAAAACCCAAGTTAGAAATTTTGTGGCACAAGAGTTCACTTGGGGAAGATCAATCACTTTGGAAGAGACTCGATTTGAGAATCGTCACTGCTAAAGATCAATTTACTTAATAAGTCTTCGACTTATGGCGAAAGAGCTAAATCTATCTTCGAGAAATAGTCTTCAAAGTTTGATCCTATTGAGGAGAATAACTAGTCAATTTGGAATATCCCGAGTCTTCCGGGTTTTTGCATAAATATGATATGCTTGATAGAATAAGGATGCGTGAATGCATGAATGAATGCATGAATATACTAGGTAATGAATTGGTTATCAAACCGAACTCGACATCGCTGGTTCGAAGAGAGAAGAAAATGCCCAATAAGATGATTGACGAAATTCTAAATATTGAATTTCCACGGAAGTATGCATGCTAATTCTCAAGAGGGAATAACAACTCCGAGCGATCGATAATGATGATTAGAGGAGTGTCCTCGACTGGAATGCAGATTTATTGGGTTTTGCACTTAAGATATATCTCGACTTTAATCTCAACATGCTCCAATTTGTTAGACCTTCGAAAAAACTTTTGAAAAGGAATGCCCCAATATCCGTGATTCAAGCAATACTCTATTGATCAAGATTTCAAAGTAATAGCTATTATGATATGGAATAACATGTTATATGAGCTTTGAGATATTTCAACATCTCGAAATAACCTCCTTTACGAGAACCTAGTGTGGCGGGCTTTGTAAACATGGACGACATGCCCTCGTAAGCCTTGGATAGACTTCTATGTCTTGAGGTAGTTGCTCAGCATCAATCTTTCCAATAGGTTACTTTAGAATGAATCTTGGAGAGACTTCTACATCTCAAGTAATTTCCTCAAATTGACTACATTTGAATAATGAGTTGTGCAAACATAAGGAAGACCTTTCCAGGATGAGCTCTAAAGAGACTCCTACGCTCAAGTAATTTCTTCAGATCGATTGATTGTTGAAACAAACATTTGCTCCAATTAAGAGACTTCATTGTCTTGAAATAATTTTTGGATCATAACATATGAGCAACTAATCTTTGAAATGAGAGCTTTTGAAGGCTTCAATGTCTCAAGGTCGGATTGATTGAACAATGATTAGTTCGCGAGATTGGAGCGAAATGCACCAATTTATAGCCTTAGAGGGACTTCAACGTTTCAAAGTAATCTTCAGGATGACTGGATCTTGAAATGACGGTTGTCCCAAGCTAACCTCTATTTGAGAAGGACCAAATCACCTGTTGATTGCTCTTTAAGGACCTTCCTACCAGTAATTTTGAGAAACCGAATTTCACTTGATTGTCCCCAAGTTAAAAAATTGTGAGAAAACAACTTGTGATATGCTCAATAGAGTCCTTAAAAGTCATGCCTCTTAATTTAATAGAGTGATCAAGTTTCTCTTCTTTAGACAAAGTTAAACTCTTCAGTGATGTTCATTATGTGAACTTCTTTAATTTCATATAATTGTTCTACATGTAGAATAATGTTTATTATGACAATTCTAATGCAATATATGCATCTTGAAGTTTTGTATGAAAAAATATTGGACTTTTGTGAGCGAAACACCTTTAGAGTAACACCGATTTTTTTAATGAAAGATAAGACAAGCATATGATATCAACACAAATACTTAGCTGCACCGTAGGAGTCGGTAAACGCGATCTCTTCGTCAGAGGCTTTGAATTAACCCATGCTTCAATTAGGGCTTTTAAAAGGTTGTAACGTGGCTGTTCACGGTTTTACAAAAAGATTTTAGGCTCAAAATTATTGGTGCCCACCCATTCTTCATGATGTCCTTCAATCCTAAGTTCAACTATCTTGACATCGAACACTCATCTCTCGAGAGGCATTTATGATGGTTGAGGAACCAATGAGGTTTCTTGGACACGATAGTCACTCACATTTGTGTTTGGTGTCTAACCACAACTTGTTCTTTCTTTAGAATTTTATTTGATAATCCTTTCTTACTTTTAGAATTTCCGATTTGCTTTCCTAAATTTTGCCTAAGCGACTTTGTTTTCAAGTTTCGACTTAGCGGATTTTTCTCTATTATTTTTATCCATCCTTCCTTTTGAACAAGTCGTGGATCTTTACATGCCTTCAATTCAGCTAAGCATAATCATTCTGAGTCTTTAGGTAGATGAGGGATAACCGTTGTTGTATCGACATCTGGACCTTCTTATGTGAGAGGTAACCATTATAGTATTACCCATTTTGATGCACACTATTGTTATACAAAGAGTGACTATTACGGCTCGACCTTCCTCAAACTTTTGAAGGATAACCATTATCATCCTTTGATGTATGCTCTTGATGAGTTTTGAACACTGATCAGTTAATTGAACACTACCCACCCCGGTTAAATGAGGGTTTTTCTAAAGAAAAGAAACTCATACTTCAAGGCTCAAAGGGGTTAATGATAGTCTATCTCCTTATATCTCCAAAGGTTTTGGATGTGAAACAATGTTTGTACATCGTTAGTGGTTCTACTCTAAAGCATACAACTAGAGACATGGCGTTTTCAATTATCGCCATCCATCCTCCAATCTTGCCTAGGAGAAAGACTTGGTAACGTTGGTATCAAAATGCCCGCAAATCAAATAAAGAGTGATAACGAAGGAATTACTTCAGACAAACATACTATTGCATTAAGATTAAAAACAAACAAGTTTCTACATGCAAACAAAGTTTAAATAATTAAACAAGATAAAATGAAAAGCAAAAAAGAAATAAAAGACCGCTATTACGAGGAGACTGAGCTCATTTCGACTTGTTGATTCATATGACTTTCAGAGTCTTGGTACTACTTGAGTATGGGTTTCCATTCACAAATAATCCCTTCGAAGAGTCAAGTACTGTCAATCAATCAAGGAACCTTGGCTTTGTAGGCATTGCATTCTCCTCGCGAGTGGCCTCACTATTCCATCGTGATATCCACATTGCACATTATGATCATAAGCAGCTAAATGACTTTGGTGGGTTAATAAATTTAGGAACCACCAATGAACTTTGAATCGAGCATGGAAGAAGTCAATCGAGGTCACGGAATTAGATCAAGAGAGCCTCCTTATTTCTAGATTATTTTGAGGTATAGTTTGATTTTGAGAATCCCGACAAGTCGAGGAGGATCGCATAAAGGTCGTCGATACAAAGGCTCGAAAGATGGTAATGGAGGATAATGGGTCGGTGCTACACGACTTCCCTTGCTAGAACTTCGAGATATCCTTGCCGAATGATACCACCTTTCTCAAGTGATCATTTGGTCTACTTCATTGTCGACACTATTCTCGCAGTAGTCTCGACTTCTCGATAAGCAATTATCCCGGGAGTTTTGAAGTCCATCTAAATTGATATCATCATAATTTGGAACCAAAATGTTTACGCTGACCCATTCTATTTGAAAGATGTGATCTTGTCATCAATTAGCTCTTCAACTTTGCATTTGAAAGCTAAATAATTTTAGTTTCATGTCCCGTATAGTCAACATGAAAACACATCTAGAACTCTCATCAAAACCAAGCTTTA
>CM038793.1:112062631-112177484 GCA_021764765.1 Vicia sativa
GAGAAGCGACTGCATCCATTTGCCATGGACAGTTATCATAACAGATGATCGAGCATTTAACAAGAAGGTCAAGCACCGAGTCTACCATGTCGATGATCTAGTAGTCAAGCGCATCATCCTTCCACAAGGTGATCGAGGGGCAAATGGACTCCCACCTATGAGGACCATTTTAGTCAAAGCAGTGTTTTCGGCGGAGCTATGATACTTAGCACCATGGATGGTGAAGACTTCCCACTGTGAGCGGAACATAGTCAAAAATACTACGCATGAAGAGACCCGCTGGAGTCGACGAACCTAGGCAAAAATAAAGGCATCTGGCGAACAAAAGGGTTCGGGCAAAGTTAAGGATATATACAAAACATGTACACCCGGCAAGTCGAAAACACGAAAAGGCGGCTTGGGCAAAAAGGTATCGATGGTGAAAACCGAAAGGCGGTCTGGAAAAAAGTTAGGATTTAAGCGTGCAGTATATGTCTCTTCGGATCACACCGCTTCGATTACTATCAAGATTAAGATTCAAATGGCGAAGATCACCTACTCACTTTCTCTGACACAAGGAGATGAGATATCAAAATATGAGTACTATAGTTGGAACTTAACGAGATTGTTTCCGCATAGCTTTTACCTTTCTTGTGTACAAACTACTTGGCCATGCATGTGCTTTCAAATAAGCATAAACTTCTTTCTCTTTATAATTTTGTTGTTGTCATTTGCAATAAGTCCAACGTTTGTTTTGAATGACTATCGCATTTGACAATAAGATAATCACAAACATACGAAAAATGGGCATTAAAAGTAGTTACTGACTTTAGGAATTGAGATGACGAGGTCACCAAACATTCCCCAAAGAGCATAATCCCATGAGGTGTCACTCACAACCTCCCAGTGAGAGTATATGTTAATCTGATTCCACTCAAGCGAGAAATGTTACATCGAGTCTCCAGCGGTAACATTTCATCCCAGCTAGATGTTTATCCCCGGATGTCTCTCAACAATTCCCTTTCTCCAATGGCAGTATCCGACTCGAGACTTGGTCGATAGTACATCGGAGAAAATCTATATCTCCCTACGACCAGAGATTCGGACCAACCAGTCTCCAACCGTAAATGCTCTCCGGTGAGATCCGCTTTTCAGTATCCCGATGGCGCCTCTAATTCTTAGCAGGATCTACATGCAGATCCCCAACAAATTGCCTCGGTCTTCCCGGGGTCTATGTATGAGATCTCCAACAACGAGTTTCTCAATCTCTACTTTCCTCCAACAATATCTAGGCCCAAGACTTGGTCAGATAGTGCATCGGAGGAATCGAGGATATCTTTCTTCTTCTTCAAAAGCGGGTTCTCACTACCCAAATCCAAGCAGAAGTCGAAATCCTCAAGCGAACATCCATCTTCTTCAAGATGGATATGTTTTGAAATACCACAACATCTATCATTCATACATTACTATAAAGTCATAATTCATGCATATGTCATTCATATACATTGTGCATCATACTTTGCATAAGACTAACAAATATTCTATCAAAGTTTCTCTTGTTTTTCAAAGCAATGAAAGTCACTTCGACGGTGGTCGAGATTAAGCCCTCGGCGAAAACTATCGAAAGACCACCCTAGTTGTCCTCGATGGCGGTCGGGATTAAGCCCCGAATCGTGGGAGAAAACTATCTGAAAGACCACCCTAGTTGTCCTCCGACGATTGGTCCGGATTAATCGAATCGGCGGAAAACTATCAAAGACCACCACGGTTGTCCTCCGACCGGTCGAGATTAAGCCCGGCCAAGCGGGAAAATTATCCGAAAGACCGCCTGGTTATCCTCCGATAACACAATGGATCATACCCGATGCACAACAGGGAAGTATCCACATTCTTGCCAACCACTATTCCCTCGGGTAATCACGCGAAGATCTATGAATCCGCTTCTTATTATCAACATGACTCTGATGCGGCGTCATTTCGGTTGCCTTGGACATCTTAAGCCCATCTCCAACTACTTGTCATTTCTCCACTTTCAGATGCATATTTGGTTAAAATCAATACAAACCAATAACTTCATTCAAAAATGAGCACGAAGTCTAACATCGACTCCTCCGAGATGGCATCTTAAGCCCATCTCCATGCTCCTTCGAAGCTTGTTGCAGGCCTAAATCGGCTCCTCCCCATCGATCTTTCTAGATGGCATCTTAAGCCCATCCCGTCAATTCTCCTATCGACATTCTGGTATAGCGTGCGAATCATCCCCAGCCAAGTATCCGACTTCTCCAAATGGTATCCGTAGCCATTCCAGCATCATCCACCAACAACGAGTGCAAATTTTTAGGTGTATTCAGGTGTTCAATCATCTTCTACCTTCGAACCACGAAAGACAGGCGTGTCAATCTAACCCTTCTAGTACAAGAAGATTAAACAGGCATTTGTCATACCCCAAAATTTGCCTCCATCCTCTCAAGATATTTCACATACATACTCAAAGATTCCTCAAGGTTGATCGAGACAAACTCTCTGAACAATCAACCCAAACTAGGGTTTGGTATTTCTCGAGTCAAATGGACTTCCAACATCTCAATGGTCCTTCATGCCTCCTCATATGCTTCAAGATTCTCCATGTCAAGTTTCAAGCCTTACAAGTCAAGATTGCTCGAGACAATTGCTCCGATTGATTGAAAATCAATTGTATTGGACAAAAGTCAACTGTGGTCAACATACAGTCAAACTTCATGATTTTGGTCAACATCCTCATTTTGAAGTTACATTCATCATTTGATCAAGGGTTGATCATGATTCATCAAGAAAACTCAAGATTTGCTCAAAAGTCAAACTTTCTAAATTAGGGTTTCTAGGTGAAAAGTCAACAGAACTTTGACTGATCATAACTTCTTCATACTTTATCGAAATTTTCCCACCAAAGCTCATTTGAAGGAAATTCAATTCTCTACAACTTCATGTCTCACAAGAATGTTCAAAAATGCTTCATTTGAGAGGTATGGCTCAAAACATTACAGGTCATTTTCAAAGTCAACAAAAAGTCAACTTTTTGTTTTGAAGATATATTGAGCATGGAAACTCCAATTGAGATGAGACCAAAAGGTTGGTTAGAGGACTCTTAGATATTTTC
The DNA here is from genome assembly GCA_021764765.1 of Vicia sativa. NCBI lineage: Eukaryota > Viridiplantae > Streptophyta > Magnoliopsida > Fabales > Fabaceae > Vicia > Vicia sativa. The sequence continues at coordinate 112,065,747 of CM038793.1, forward strand.
AAAAGTCTAAGAACACTCAAAATGTGGAAAATTGAGCAAGATACACCATTCACAAGTTGGGCAATTTTGAAGGAATGCAAAAGAGATATAAAAAATCAATTTTTTGCAAATGGGCTTGCTTTTCTTCATCCAAACTTATTCCTCATACAATTAGGAATATCCAAGCCCAATGCCACGAATTTTTATTTTATTTTCTATTTAATTTGGAATTTATTCATTTAAATACAAATTAAATTGAAAATAAAGTATAAAATCAAAATTAATTGCAAAATTGATTTTATTCCTTCCTTGAGACCCAAGCAACTCACAAAGACAAATTTCGAAATTTGATCAATATGGCAAGATTGGATTGAAAATTAATCAAATTTTGAAAATTTGATTTTGTACAAAAAATCAAATTTGATTTGCATTGAATGTTGATTGATTCTCTTCAAAACCATCCAAATCCATCGGTATAAATGTATGATGCATACCTATCAAGAAAAGGAGAGAAAATTGGATGGAGAAACCTAACCTAATTCAAAAGATCACCTTCAAGCAATGGTAGCCTTGGTTTTGGATCGTTCAGTTGATTCTAAGCATCAAAACATTCCTTGATACCTCTTGAATCGATCCGGACTCTTATCATCCAAAACCATCAAGAATCGGGCAAATACAATTTCGGTTTGTTCTTATTTTTCCAAAATCAATTTCTGATTTTTATGCATTATTAACACTTTTTGATTGTTTGTTCATGATCAGCATCAAGTTTGCAAGCTATCTGGGTAGCCCATTGCGTTTTAGTGACACGGAGCAAATTACCATGGCTAGGGTTTTCGGGTTGATTAGGGTTTCTTTAAGCAGGGAAAAATTGGACCAAACTAAGCATACGAGTGATCGGGGGCCAATGAGTTGATACATGTATTCACAATGCATTTATATTACTTGTGTGTGATTTTTGATTTAGCGAGGGGTTGTAGCGTCGAGCCAAGGCGGCGGCGGATTTCAAATTTTTGAAGCGAGGAAAGGCGAGCTTAGTAGCGTGGTCTGGAGCATCGAGGCGACACTTGTTTTCTTCTACTCGCTCAGGTTCAAGCGATTAACGTTAGCTCAGTTGGTCAGGCAAGGGAACTCAAAGTTTGGCTTAAAGGTCTCGATTCGAATACAGCAAAACCTATATTTTTTCTTCCTTTACAAAACTCATATTTTCATATTTTTTCTAATTATTTTTTCCTTTTGCATTTATTTTCTGAAAATGTTTATTTAATTTATAAAATTAAAAAATATAATTTTGCATGCATATTTATTTTTATTCATAATTTAGCATTTAAATCAATTTTAATTAGTTTTAAATTATTAAATTGCATTCAAAAAATCCCAAAAAATTATTTTAGCATATTTATGTTATTTCCAGCATATCATATTTTTTTTCAATTAAAAATTTGCATTTTTCTAACATTTTCTCTTATTCAATTTCATCATATTTTCCGATTTCTCTTATCGTTTCACAGGTTATTCCGCAGACGTTTCTTTACCGTTTCATTTTTTCCAATAATGTATTTATGGGATGTAATAGTTTAAATTAGGTTTTTATTTTCCATGAAGTTTAAATTATGTATGTATACGCCCCAAAGCCATGTAATAGCGTGGGACATTTATCTTTCCGCATCTTTACATTCCGCATTTTAATTTCCGCACCCTATAAATTGCTAGTAATTGGCGTGTTTGGTTGACTAAAATCAACATAGCTCACTAATTTTCAAAGATAAAATACCAGAATTTGACACACTTTTTCACACTTACCCCTTAGGGTAATTCTCTCTCGTTGCCTTTGAATTCAAAATGGTCAATCCCTCGAGCGTTGAGGTATCCTAGCACCGTTGCCTTCAAACAAATCATCATAGTCCTTGATACAAAGATCATAAGACCCACGATGTCGCCTCCGAATACATGATCTTGACCCTCGATTGTCGCCTCGAAAATGATGATAGTCCTTGAATGTGCTAGGATATTTCCTCAAAGTTGCTTTCTATGACCATCCGATGTCCTTCGAAGTCCGCTTACATCCAACAGATGGGTTACCACCAACTAATGGTATGGATAACGCTATTCTAAGGAGCGTAAACAACAAAACGACCAATTCAGTAGGTAATAAGACTTTTAGTTGCTTGCTCAATCAAAATACTTTTACACTTCAGGTTTGTCAAAGTTCAAACTCTTTTAAAAAAAAAACATTTTCGAACACTTTGTATACATTTCTACATGAATCATTACAAGTCAAAGCGAAATGCCTTTTCAAAACATTTTTTATCAAACACACGAGAAAGCAATTTTAAAGTGATCTAAGAGCAACTAAGGCCGTGATAACTACGGATGGAAAGTGCTAATACCTTCCCTTTTCATAACCATTCTCCGTACTCTGGAATCTATGATCTTTTACGTACTTTTACCTTCCATAATTGGATAAAAATAAAAGTCGGTGGCGACTCTTGCTAACGCACATTGCGATACAAAAAGCTAAAAGCCGGTTCACCGTATGGTAGCAGCAAGGAAATCTCAAAAGGTCTCAGTTTGAACCACGAGGAGACCAGATGTGTTTTCTTTTTAAACTTCAAACTTTTTCAAATTTTCTTATTTATTTAATATTTCATGCATTTAATTCTTTCAATATTTTCTCTCATGCATTAAAATCAAAAATATTTTTCCTTTTGCATTTATTTTCATAAATACTTATTTAATTTATAAAATTAAAAATATTATTTTGCATGCATATTTATTTTTATTCATAATTTATCATTTAAATCAATTTTAATTAGTTTTTAATTATTAAATTGCATCCAAAAAATCCCAAAAAATTATTTTAGCATATTTATGTTATTTCCAGCATGCCATATTTTTCTCATCAAAAAATTTGCATTTTTACTAACATTTTCCTCTTATTCGATTTCATCGTATTTTCCGATTTTCTTATCTTTTCACAGGTTATCCCGTTTCGGACGATTTTTCTTTACTGTTTTCTTTTTTCCAATAATGTAATTGCTCATGGGATGTAATAGTTTTAATTAGGGCTTTTATTTTCCGCAAGTTTAAATTATGTATCTGCCCCAAAGCCATGTAATAGCGTAGGACATTTACCTTGCACTTTACATTCCGCATTTACTTTCCGCACCTATAACTGCTAGTAATTAGGCGTGTATGGCAAGACTAAAATTGAACATAGATCACTCTAACAAAGATAACATATTTGAATTTGACACACTCTTTCACACCACCCTTAGGGTAATTCTCTCGTTGCCTTCTGCGATTACAAATGGTCATGTCCCTCGAGCGTGGGGTATTCTAGGTTGCCTTCAAAACAAATCATCATAGTCCCTTCAATACAAAGATCATAAGACCCACGATGTCCTCCGAATACATGATCTTGACCCTCGATTGTGCCTCTGAAAAATGATGATAGTCCTTGAATGTGCTAGGATACTTCTACAAGTTGCCTTCTATGACCATCGATGTCCCTTGAATGTCCCTTACATCCAACAAATAGAGTTACCTACCAACTAATGGTATGGATAGCGCTATTCTAAAGGAGCGTAAAACAACGAAACGACCAATTCGAGTAGGTAATAAGACTTTTAGTTGCTTGCTCAAATCAAATACTTTTCACCTCACACTTTTGTCAAAGTTCAAACTCTTTTCAAAACAAAACATTTCCAAACACTTTGTATACATTCCTACATGAATCATTACAAAGTCAAAGCGAAATGCCTTTTCAAAACATTTTTGTCAAACACACGAAAGCACAATTTTAAAGTGATCTAAGAGCAACTAAGAGCCGTAGATAACTACGGATGAAAAGGGGTGCTAATACCTTCCCTTTTCATAACCTTCTCTTACTCGAGAATCTAACGAAGGTCTTTTTATACTTTTACCTTCCCTTAATTGGATAAAAGAAAAGTCGGTGGCGACTCTTGCTATCCGCATATTGCGATACAAAAACCACAAAAGTCGAGTTCACCGTGTTACGAGCTGGCGACTCTGCGGGGAGACACCTAAAGAGAATTGCCTTAAGTTTCTAAATCACCTTTATTGCTTTTTGTTTGACTTGCTTGCTTTATCTTTAAGGGTTGCTTGGTATTATATTTGTGGGATCCTACACCGGATCCGGTTTCCTTTTAGGTAAGTAGCAATAAATCGTCGCGACCGTTAGGCGTATATCAAAGCGGTCAACATGATGGCTACGTTAGTGACACTTTGGATGTCTGATACTCTTCATTCCCAAGTTGAGGATAGTATTTGGCTTCTGCGTGGTGTCATCAAGCACTAACTAAACTTTTAGAACCTTAATTGACCCATCTTGGCCATTAGAAGGTAGTGAGATGGCCGACTTTGGTGTAGACTAGGGTTGGTTGATACTCGATGCTACGCTCATTGAGATCGGACTTTTGGGATATTTTGATCGACCACTTGGTGATCGTATTGAAATAAGCGCCTACGAAAGATCAATGATATGAGATTCCTAGAACCGGTTACTATTATAGGGCGGGATGAACCAACTCAAACTTTTGGTGGGGTAATCACTATACCTCTTGCAAGCCTTAAACCTAGGCTCATTGTGTGAATTGTTTGTGTGTGCAAACATGACATCATGACATCATTTGCATTGCATATCATTTCTAACTATTTCAAGGACCTAGGGATTTATCTTTGCTCTGTTTTGTAGGGTATGGCTTCTAGAAAGACTATCAGAATCAACTTCATGGGTATACCTTCTCAGCTCAAAAATTGGTTTTAGAAATTCCGACCATGCTCGGTTCATCAAAAGACATGGTTATCTACTTGACTTGGTTATCTCGGTTTTGAAGAAGATATGATGCATGTCCTATTCAGTTCTTGATCCGAAACACCATTGCTTTACATTCCAGTTATCGATTGGTTCCTACCTTGGAAGAGTTCTCTAAGCTACTTGGGATACCTATTCTTGACCAAATGCCATTCACGGTTTAGAAAAGGTCCTTAAATGAAGACATTGCATCACCCACATCTTAAAAGCTCGGACATTGAAGCCAATTGGGAAACCAGAAGTGGAGTTAAGGGTTTACTTTCAAGTTCTTAATTAAAGCCGAGAATTCCTCAAAGTTATGAGTTTCCATGCATTCGAAGACATTGTGGCCTTGCTAATCTATGGTTTGGTTCTATTTCCTAACTCGGATCAATTCATAGATGTCAAGCGCCATCAAGTTATTCCTTACCCATAATCCGATTGCCTACTTTACTTGGAGACATCCTACATTCTCTCACACTCGTAATACTAAAAGACAAGGAACTCTCATGTGTTGTGCCGTTACTTTCTAGGTGGTTTATTTCGCACCTTCCTCCATCAGTTTTAAAGAACGAGCAAAGATTGAAGTGGTCTCAAAGATTAATGTCACTCTCTCATTCAGACATCCGTTGGAGTCTTTTCTCTCAAAAAGACTTCACCTTCATCGAGCGTTGTGGAGAATTCCCTAATGTACCACTACTTGGTATAAGGGGAGGTATTACTTACAACCCTTCTCTAGCTCTACGCCAGTTTGGTTTTGCTCGAAGAGATGGCCTGCATGATATGCTTCTCCAAGATATTGTGTTCGACTATAATCACGATCTCCAAGACTGATACCAAGACTTTGGGGCACCAGAAATCCATTCCTTGGGAACCTTACCTCAAATGGGTGCGAGCTCGAGCTCAAAACCTCATGATGCCATTCACTTTGTTTTACCGTAATTATGGAACTGTTGCTATGGTGGCGTACCCTATCTGTTCTCCATCCACGACATGCCTATTGATTTTGAAGACTTGAAGAGATCCTGGATTCAACTAAAGAAGAAAGGGATACATTTGAAGCTCGGTGTTATGCAAGTGAAAGAAAGTGCTAGAGTTGACCAAGCTACTTCACGAGGAGCGAAGCATCAATGCCTATCTCGGCACAAGAGGAAGCGCCCATGGGAGACTTAGAGCTTTAGGATTTATATGTTTTCTTTTATTGTTTGAACTATCTTTGTACTTAAAAGAAAAAGAATAAAAAGTACTAATAAATGTTTGTTCATTGCTTGTTTAACAAATTTAAATCTCTAAGGTCCTTGAAAACATTGCATCATAAACATTGCATATCATAGCATAACATTGCATCACGGTACATTGAAGATTGGTTTTCTCATTTGCTCGCTATTTATTTTAGCGAAATGGCTCTTGAGCAGTCTGTCAAAGATCTCCGGCTCGAGAATGCTCAGTTCGGCAGATTTACCGGCTTGGTCCAAGGCCAAGAAGATCGAAAGAAGCTCATCAACAGGAAGAAGAAGGTTGGTCTTCTCAACAAATGGGGCCTTTACAAAGGTGGTCCTAGGTGGTTAGTCGAATTGAGCTCTCTGGAAGTGTCAAGAAGGAGGATGAGCAAAGTAACAAGGGGGATGGTGAAGGTAGTCGGCATGATCACGAGAAAGACTATGATAATGGCCAATACTACGATGAAGATGACAAGTACAAACAACTTGAAGACCGTCCGAATCTTGTGGAAAACTGAAGATGTCGGGCTGAATTTTGATGATCTGAGTCTTGTCCACAGTGTTGTGATTCCTCCCAAGTTCAAAGTTCCAACTTTTGCTAAGTATGATGGCATGTCTTGCCCTAAAATGCATTTGAAATCCTATGTCCGGATCAATCCCCATGCGGCGGCGAGAGTTGTGGATGCACTATTTTCAAGAGAGTTTGTCAGACACGATTGAAGTGGTATTATCAGCTAGAGAATGATTATCCGTGCTTGGGTGACTTAGCGGATGCTTTCTACGAACGATATGGTACAATCTAATTGACACCCACTCGCATGCAACTACAAAGCATGTCTATGGGTCGTGATGAGAAGTTCAAAAGTATGCTCGAAATGGAGAGATCTAGGCGAGTTCAACACCCTTGTCCAATAGGGAGTTGGTTGATATGTTTATGGGGACATGTGGGCCATTCTTTAATCATCTAATTGGAAACTCTTGACCGATTCACCGAGTGATATTGATGACGGCGTATTGAAGTGGTATCAAGTGGAAAGATTCAAGTAGAGACATCTTCAAATCTTTAAGAAGATCTTTTGGTGGTAAGAAAGAAATCAGTGTGTATCGGAAAAGCCGAGCCAAGACCGACCGCGCTCAATCGTGAGGCGGTTGTGATCTCGATCCTACATCGGCACCTCAGCGAGACAGCGTGGCAGGCAGCGCCACGAATGGTTACCAAGATCAACATGCCATTGTCGCAAGCCTTGCAACACATGTTGAGCGGTGATTACCTTGAGGATCCTCCTCGGAATGTCAACACTTCCTCTCCGAGATACAATCCTAATGCTAAGTGTGCTTACCATTCCAATAGCCGGACATAATCGATTGTTGTTGGGCTCACGAAGAACAAGATTCAAGATATGATTGAAGCTAAGCAGATTGAGTTTGATCCTCTGTTGAGACTCGAATGTGATCAGCGCTCCTATGCCTAACCATGACAAGAGTTCCAATGTTGGTGAAGATACTTATGTCTTCAACATAGATGACTTGACCATTCCTCGATGATTGTTAAGAAGAATTTCGCAAGCGGTGTCAATCCGGATGCCCAAGAATTGTCGTTGGTGCCCATCGCGCTGATGGTTGTGCTTGGTTGAGAAGGCGTGTTCGATGCATGATGGATAGTGAGATACTATTTGAAACCCCTGTCGGTTTGTGTGAAGAAATGTCTAAGTTGAAGATTGACAATGTGAATGAGCTGCACCATCTGTATGGGATACCTTGGACAGCCAAGTGGAAAGTATGATTACATGGTGAAGTACACATTCACAGAGCTACAAAATTCCTATTGAAGATGTTAAGGCGACCGGATGGGGTGACGATTTCGAAGACTATCTTGATGTTAACACCATAAGTTTCTCTGCGATCCACATGCCTAAGTGGCACCTCTCATTATTCTTCTCCCAGACCGGTTCCATATTCCTCGACAAATATCCCTTGGAATTATGGGTGATGTTTACTATCATGGCGTCAAGCAAGACCCTCGACCATTGAAGATCTTACCATTGAAGCTACCATTCCGACATTGACAACATCACGGATCAAGTAAGGTGACCGAACGGAAGAGTATTCTCTCATAAATCTCTCCTCCAAAGACACGCGACTCATTCTGCATCCGGCTAAACCAATTCCCAAGCTAGGGAAAGAACCGGTGACTCATCACCTTTCGACGGAAGTACCAAAGGAAGTTGTTGAAGACACCTCCAAACAAGAAATGGAGGAGATTCTGAAGATTATCAAGAAGAGTGACTACAATGTTGTGGAACAATTGGGACAGACTCCGTCCAAGATATCCATGCTTGCTCTGCTCTTGTGCTCCGAGGCTCATGCTAATGCCTGGTGAAGTTTCGAAGAATGCTCACGTGCATAAGACACTACCAGCGACAATTGAAGTTTGTATTGCTAGCACGGTGCGACAACGGCCTAGGCTTCTACGATCTTGATTTGACTCCTGCCGGAAAGAAACACAACAAAGCCTTGCACATCTGTTGAATGCAAGGTACTACCTTATCTCATGTTTTGGTGGATACGGTTACTCTCGAATATCCTCCCGAAGGCGCTTTTTGATCTTGATATCGAAGGGTTGATTACGAGACCGTGACATAATTGTGAGAGCTTTTGATGGTTCTAGCGAGCGATGCTTGGAAGCTCACTCACTGTTAAAGTCGGTTCCCGGACTTTTGACTCCACTTTCTTTGTCATGGACATCCGTCCGATTACTCTGCCTACTTGGGCCCTTGGATACATGGGCGAGGCCTTTGTGACCTCTACCTTGCATCGGAAATGAAATATCCGTGAAAGGGAAGGTTGTTACGGTATGTGGTGAAGAAGAATATATGGTCGGTCATACGGTCATTCTGATACCTCGAGGTGGAGGGTGAATTCTTTGAGACTCCTGTCAAGCTTTTGAAACAATTCCCAGTCATGCTGCCGACTCTCCGTCACTCTGAAGTTGCACAAGTTCCGCCTAGGATGGCCTCGTTGAAAGATGCTTTCGCATTGTGAAGAGGGTAGTACTATTTGGGGTCGGCTCACGATCTTCCTTTCAAATATGACAAAAGTGGTTTAGGCTTCACTATCAAGGGTCGGAAGATGATAGCAGTGAGCGTGCCGGCCAACTTCCTTTCCGCATCGGCCAGTGGAATCCATGCTATAGAAGCAGCGACAACGACTTGACATCGCAAATGGATCTTCCTCGGACCATGGGCTCGGCAATTGGAAGGCGAAGACGTCATACCAATCTCCTTTGCGGAGTAATTGCTCTTGTTTTGTTTTGCTGTTTCTTTATGTTTTGAACAATAAACTCTAAAGCCTAGTGCCTTGCCGAGGCATCATGGCTCGTTTGTGAGGTTATTATCTGTCATTTGCATATTTTCATTCAATAAAATCGTTGGACTTTTGCATTCAATTGTTGTTTGTTCTCTTTTACTTTATCACCCTTCAAAAGCTATGTGTTCTTACACACCACGTGATACACTGCGGAATCCTCGAATCTAGATTGATACTTATGCTATTGCTAAATATGACTTGATAATCCAATCTACCAAGCGAAGGCGAAAGTGAGGAAGATTGTGAAGTGCCGGAGAACTTGTCATTTTCGACAGAAGAGCAGAGTTATCTGACCACCTGAAAACAAGTTGAGGTTGTGAATTTGGATGCTTGATGAAGGCAGAAAGAGATCAAGATAGAGCGGGTCTTGAGCAGTGTTAAAGAAAGATTGGTTCGGATGCTACGAGACTATATTGAGGTTTTGCTTGGTAAATGCACGAACATGCCGGGGTTGGACATTGATATTGTGTAGTGCACCGATTGCCAACAAAGAGGTTTTCTCCGGTGAAACAAAAGGTTCGTCGCATGCGTCTTGAGATGTCGAGAAAATCAAAGCCGAAGTTATAAACAGTTCAAGCGCGGTTTCTTAAATTATTCTCTTATCCACGATGGGTTGGCGTGGTACCCGTACCTAAGAAGGATGGCAAAGTTCGAATGTGTGTGGATTAGAGATCTGACAAAGCAAGTCCGAAGCGATTTCCACTTCCTCATATTGATGTTCTGGTTGACAACACCACTCAGCATAAGGTCTTCTCCTTTATGGATGGTTTCTCCGGTTACAATCAAATCAAAATGGCTCCTGAAGACATGGAAAAGACTATTTTCGTTACCGGTGGGGCACTACTATAAGGTTATGCCGTTTGGATTTGGCAGGCGCCACTTATCAGCGTGCTATGGTTACGTTGTTTCATGACATGATTCATCACGAGATAGAGGTTTATGTCGACGACATGATAGCTCGGTCACAGACTGAAGAAGAACATCTTGATCATCTGCAGAAACCGTTTGACAGGTTGAAGAAGTACAGACTGAGACTTAATCCTAACAAGTGCACTTTTGGAGTCAGATCCGGAAAACTCCTAGGGTTTGTTGTCAGTGGTAAAGGTATTGAGGTTGATCCCGCCAAGGTTAAAGCTATTCAAGAGATGCCGACTCCTCGTGCGAGAAGGAAGTGAGGAGGTTTCTTGGGCCGATTGAACTACATTGCGATTCATTGCACAGCACTACTTGTGAGCCAATCTTCAAGTTACTTAAGAAAGATCAAGTGGTAGAATGGAATGGCGATTGTCGGATCGCTTTTGACAAAATCAAGGAGTACCTTGAATCCTCCTATCCTGATGCACTTTGCGAAGGAAGACCTCTTATCATGTACTTGCGGTGTTAGAGAACTCAATGGGTGTGTGTTGGGGCAACATAGTCAGTGAAAAAAGAGCATGCAATATACTACCTTAGCAAAAGTTTACCGGCGTGAAACAAGATACTCACAGCTAGAAAACACCTTGGTTTAACTTGACTGCTTTGACTAAGCAGTATATTTGACTCACTAACTTGTTGATTTCCAAGATGGATCGATAAAATACATATTTGAGAAACCAGCTCTCTCGGAAGAATAGCAAGATGGCGAGATGATCTTGACCGAGTATGACATCGATACACTTCTCGAGAAAGCGATCAAAGGTGTAGTAGGCGATCATTTGGCTCATCAAGCCGTAGATGACTATCGATGTCATGGTTAATTTCAGACGAAGATGTTTTACTAGTCAGCGATTGTGAAGAACCGAGGACCAAACGAAGGACACGAACAAGGATCGATGGACCATGGTCTTTGATGGAGCCTCAAACGCCTTGGCAATGGCATTGGCGCCATTATCACATCCTAGCGAGGACATCGCCTTTCACCGCGACTTTGTTTGATTGCACTAACAACATGGCGAATCTGAGCGTGCATTATGGGTATTAAAATTGCTATTGACTTAAGAATCAAGTTCTTACAAGTGTATGGAGACTCGACTTTGGTGATCGGTCGGATTAAGGGCAAGTGGGATACGAAGCATCCGAATCTCATTAGTGTCGAGCATGTTTTGAGTTTGATCCCTACTTGAAGAGATCACTTTCAATCATATTCCACGAGAAGAGAATCGGTTGGCGAGCGCATTGGCTACTATGTCGTCTATGTTCAAGGTCGAGATGGGACAATGAGGCTCCCGGATCATCATTGAGAAGTTTGTGAACAGCATATTATTATGAGCTTGATCTGGAGAAACCTTGGTACTTTGCGTGAAAAGGTATCTTGAGACTCGAGGAATATCCGAGGGCATCATCAATGATAAGAAGTTCATGAGAAGATTTGCATCAAATTCTTCCTCGGCAAGACATCTTATACAAGCGCAACCACGACTTGTGCTTACTCAGTATGTAGACCAAAAGCAGATGCGTATCATGGAAGAGTTACGAAGCGCATTTGGTACCGCTCGGTGGACATACAATGGCTAAGAAGATTTTGAGAATAGGTTACTATTGGTCCACCATGGGAGGTGATTGTCACCCTTCGCTCGATCTTGTCACAAGTGCGGTTATCCGACAAGTGCCGCGTACCTCCAGTACCTCAGATGTTCTATGACTCCTTGGCCTTTTGCAATGTGGGGCATTGACATGATCGGAGAAATCAAGCCCGCTTCCAATGGACATCGTTTCATCCTTGTGCAATTGACTATTTCACCAAGTGGGTGAAGCGACCTCGTTCGCATCTTTACCAAGAATGTTGTGGCTCGTTTCATCAAGCGAATCTTATCATCGATGGCACCGAAAGGATTATCACGGATAATGGCTCTAATCTCAACAACAAGATGATCACGATCTACGCGCATGATTCAAGATCAAGCATCACAACTCTTCTCCTTATCGGCCTAAGATGAATGGCGCGATGGAAGCCGCCAACAAGAACATTAAAAAGATTATCTGAAGATAGCGGTGACTTACAAAGATTGGAATGAGATGTTACCATTTGCTCTTCATGGTTATCGCACTCACGGCGGACATCAGCGAGGCAACCCTTTCTCTCGTATACGGTATGGAAGCCGTCCTACCAATTGAGTTGAGATACCCTCAACGAGTCCTCGGGGCAGAGTTAAGCGAAGCGATTGGGTCGAACCCGCCTCAGCAGATTAATTTGATTGATGAGCGACTCGCATCCATACGCCATGGACAGATCTATCGAGCGAATGATCGAGCATTCAACAAGAAGGTCAAGCAAAGTCTACCAAGTCGGTGATCTAGTAGTCGCGCATCATTCTTCCACAAGGTGATCCTGGGGCAAATGGACTCCCACCTCGAGGACCGTTTGTAGTCAAGGCAGTATTTTCAGCGGAGCTATGATACTTAGCACCATGGATGGTGAAGACTTCCCACCACGTGAGCGAGACATAGTCAAAAATACTACGCATAAAGAGACCGCTAGGTCGGTGACCTTGGCAAAAATAAGGGCATCTGGCGAACCAAAAGGTTCGGGCAAAGTTAAGGATATATGTAAAAATGTACACCGCAATTCGAAAACACGAAAAGGCGGCTTGGGCAAAAAGGTATCGATGGATTGAAAATCGAAGAAAGGCGGTCTAGGCAAAAGTTAGGGATTTAAGCGTACGACTATGTCTCGGCCAGATCACCCATCTACAGACTACTATCAGCATTCAAGATTCAAATGGCGAAGATCGATTCACTCACTTTCTACTGATAGCAAGGAGATGAGATAGTTGAAATATATGAGTACTAGCATAGTTGGAACTTAACGAGATTGTTTCCGCATAGCTTTTTACTTTTCTTGTGTACAAACTGCTTGGCCATACGCCACATTTCAAATAAATACAAGTTTCTTTCTCTTTACAACTTTTGCTGTTGTTGTTGTTTGCATAAAGTCCAATGTTTGCTTTGAATGATTATATGCATCTGACAATAAAAATCCATTCCAAACATGCGAAAAGTAAGCGTGCAAAAGTAATTACTACGAGCTCGAGGAATTGAGATGGCGGCGAAAGTCACCAATACACTTCCCGAACATGATCCCGGGAGATGTCACTCACCAAACCTCCTCCAGCAGTCGCCGGTCCCCGGCGGTGATTCCATGAACTTGGATTACACTCATCTTCAGATAACATCTCATCCCACCAGTATTTATCCCACAAGATATCTCTCGGTTCCCCTTTTCTCTAGCGATGTCGGACTTGAAACTTGGTCGGATAGTGCCGGAGAAACCTACATCCCTTTAGGTCCTTCAACTTGGGTCTCGGCAATTATCAAGTACTCAGCAAGATTTACAAAATCCCGATAAGTACCCCCGGACTCTCTCCAGGTCTACTCTCTAGTCTCTACAATATCTAGGCACGAAACTTGGTCGGATAGTGCGGAGGAATCAAAACTATCTTTCTTCTCGGGTTCTTCATCCTCAAGCAGTCAGAAATCTCGGCAGAACTTCCGCATCTTCTTCAAGATGGATATGTTTTGAAATACCCTGACATCTATCATTCATACATTACACATAAAAGTCATAATTTGTGCATATGGATTCATACGCATTGTCATGCATCATACTTTGCATAAGACTAACAAATATTCTATCAAAGTTTCTCTTGTTTTCTCCAAAGGTGAAAAACATTGGCATAACGGGTCGAGTTAAGACCCGATCTCGACGGGAAAACTATCGAAAGACCCCCTAGTTGTCCTCAAGCAATGGTCGGGATTAAGACCGAATCTCGGGGAAAACTATCGAAGACCGCCCTAGTTGTCCTCGGCAATGGTCGGGATTAAGACCGAATCTCGGCGGCTTCTCGACGACCGCCCTCATTGTCCTCGACAGCGGATCCGGGATTAATACCCGAAGCTGAGGCGGAAACCTATCGAGCGATCAAGTTATCCTCAGATATGAGCGGTGGATCAACCCGATGCCAGCGGGAAGATATCCACATTTTGCCAACTACTACCTCCTCGGTGTCGGCCGAAGATCTATTACGATTCCTTCTTATTATCAGCAATGACTCTGAGGAGTCTAGCGTGCGACTCGGTTGCCTCGGATGGCATCTTAAGCCCGTCTCGACTACTTGTCAACATTTCTCCACTTCGAATCTTGCATATTTGGTTAAAAACCAATACAAACCAATAACTTCATTCAAAGATGGGCACGAAGTCTAACATCGACTCCTCGAATGGCATCTTAAGCCCATCTCTATGCTCCTTCCTTCAAGAACATCTATAGAGCCTAGCGTCGGCTCACTCCCATGACGATCTTTCGGATGGCATCTTAAGCCCATCCCGTCAATTCTCCTATCCAATCTCGATTCTAGCATCGACTCATTCCCCAGCTAAGTCTCTACCTTCTCGAATGGCATATAAGCCCATTCCCGCATCACCACAGAGTGCAAATTTTCGGTGTACTCGGTGTTCAATCATCTTCACCTCCGAGTCACGAAGCGAGCATGCCAATCTAACCCTTCGGTACAAGAAGATTGAGCAGGGCAGCTGTCATACCCAAAATTTTCCCTCCATCTTCTCGAGACATTCCATACATCCATACTCGAGGATTCCTCAAGGTTGATCAGACAAACCCTCTCTGACAATCAACCCAACTAGGGTTTGGCAATTCTCGACTCGGATGGACTTCTAACATCTCAATGTTCATCATGCCTCCTCATATGCTTCAAATGTTCTCCATGTCAAGTTTCAAGCCTTACAGTCAAGTTTCCTCGAGACGATTGCTCGGATGGTTGAAAATCGGTTGTATTGGACAAAAGTCAACTTTGGTCAACATGCAGTCAAACTTCATGATTTTTGGTCAACATCCTCATTTTGAAGTTACATTCATCATTTGATCAAGGGTTGATCATGATTCATCAAGAAAACTCAAGATTTGCTCAAAAGTCAAACTTTCTAAATTAGGGTTTAGGGTGAAAAGTCAAGTGAACTTTGGTGATCATAACTTCTTCATACTTTATCAGAAATTTTCCCACCAAAGCTCATTTTGAAGGAAATTCAATTCTCTACAACTTCATGTCTCACAAGAATGTTCAAAAAATGCTTCATTTGAGAGGTATGGATCAAAACATTACAGGTCCTTTTCAAAGTCAACAAAAAGTCAACATTTTGTTTTGAAGATATATTGAGAATGGAAACTCCAATTGAGATGAGACCAAAAGGGTTGTTTAGAGGACTCTTAGAGATTTCCAAAAAGTTCAAGAACACTCAAAAATGTGGAAAATTGAGCAAGATACACTATTCAGAAGTTGGGAAATTTTGGACAATTGCACAAAAGGACATTTTGGTCAAAATGCAAAATTTTCCAAATGGGCCTATAATCTTTTGATCCAAACTTGTTCATGACATTATTTGTGACCCATAAATTCTTGGCCATGACAATTTTCTATTTTATTAATTTATTTTTGAATTTTAAACCATTTAATTCAAAATTAAATTATATAAAATATGAAAATAAAGTATTTTTTCAAAAGGAATGATTTTATATCATGCTTGAGGTCCAAGATAGCCCACAAAGCATACCAATTTCGTGATTGCTTGCACATGGAAGGAAAATCAAATTTTCAAGAAAATTTTATTTGATTTTAAAGAGAAAATTTTTGCATTCAATATCAATCTTTTTCACTTTCTTTGCCATCCAATCACTCTATAAATACCCGGCATTACACACAAAAAGACACAAAAACCTAGCTCAAAGCATAACCCTTATTTTGTCAAAATTTTTCAAAAAAAGTCAAAATCGTGTTTTAAAATCCGCCACTTTCGTATCCAAAATCATTCCTTTGTGTTCCTAGGGTAAGTATGAGTAAGTACACATCATTGTTATGATCAAAAGCACTGAATCGATGCATACATGATCATACATATTTCAAACTTTTGATTTTGCATTTTATTATTCGCATGTTTTCATTGATTCTAATGCTTTCAATGTGTTCATGAGGTTCCATGGATGAGATCAGGCAATCGTTTGTGAGTTTGAGCGTTGGAATCACGTTTGCCATACTTAGGGTTTCTAAATTGATGAGCTTGAGGCTTGTGCAAGCGTTTTTAGCTGGCCCGACATCACCATTGGACTCGGAAGGGTCGATTTGAGGATAGGGTCCTCCTTTTACATTTATTGCTGTTTTTGGGATCGAGAATCTCGCGGGAGAGGCGGGAGACTAGGGCTCGCGTCGTTGACTCATCTGAAGGCCGTGTGGCGTGGCACAATGGAGCTTTACGATTAGCTCGTTCGTTCAACCTGGACCCCGCGTCTTGACTCGGTTTGACTTAAACATCGGTGACACGTATTCATTCATAAACCATTGTTTGGTTCCATGACACCTAAGACACGTTGGCCTAGTGGTAAAAGTGGCAACAAAGATACTCAAAGGTCTCGATTCGAACCACGAGACCAGTTGTTTTCTTTACAAACTTCAAACTTTTCATATTTTCTTATTTATTTAATATATCTCATGCATTTTAATTCTTTTCAATATTTTCTCATGCATTAAAAATCATCAAAAATATTTTTCCTTTTGCATTTATTTTCATAAAATACTTATTTAATTTATAAAATTAAAAAATATTATTTTGCATGCATATTTATTTTTATTCATAATTTATCATTTAAATTTATTTTAATTAGTTTTTAATTATTAAATTGAATCCAAAAAATCCCAAAAAATTATTTTAGCATATTTATGTTATTTCCATGCCATATTTTCTCATCTAAAATTTGCATTTTACTAACATTTTCCTCTTATTCGATTTCATCGTATTTTCCGATTTTCTTATCTTTTCACAGGTTATCCCGTTTCGGACGATTTTTCTTTACTGTTTTCTTTTTTCCAATAATGTAATTGCTCATGGGATGTAATAGTTTTAATTAGGGCTTTTATTTTCCGCAAGTTTAAATTATGTATCTGGCCCAAAGCCATGTAATAGCGTAGGACATTTACCTTTCCGCACTTTACATTCCCGCATTTTACTTTCCGCACCCTATAAACTGCTAGTAATTAGGCGTGTATGGCAAGACTAAAATTGAACATAGCTCACTCTAACTTCAAAGATAACATATTTGAATTTGACACACTCTTTCACACACGCACCCCTTAGGGTAATTCTCTCTCGTTGCCTTGCGATTACAAATGGTCATGTCCACGAGCGTAGGGTATTCTAGCACGTTGCCTTCAAAACAAATCATCATAGTCCCTTGATACAAAGATCATAAGACCCATGATGTCACCTCCGAATACATGATCTTGACCCTCGATTGTCGCCTCTGAAAAATGATGATAGTCCTTGAATGTGCTAGGATACTTCCTACAAGTTGCCTTCTATGACCATCGATGTCCCTTGAATGTCCCTCTTACATCCAACAAATGAGGTTACCTACCAACTAATGGTATGGATAGCGCTATTCTAAAGGCGTAAAATAACACGAAAATGACCAATTAAAGTAGGTAATAAGACTTTTAGTTGCTTGCTCAAATCAAATGCTTTTCACCTCACACTTCGTCAAAGTTCAAACTCTTTTCAAAACAAAACATTTCCAAACACTTTGTATACATTGCTACATGAATCATTACAAAGTCAAGCGAAATGCCTTTTCAAAACATTTTTGTCAAACACGAAAGCACAATTTTAAAGTGATCTAAGAGCAACTAAGGCACAGATAACTACGGATGAAAAGGGGTGCTAATACCTTCCACTTTTCATAACCTTCTCCTTACTCGAGAATCTAACGAAGGTTTTTACGTACTTTTACCTTCCTTAATTGGATAAAAGAAAAGTCGGTGGCGACTCTTGCTATCCGCACATTTGCGATACAAAAACCTACAAAGTCAGTTCACCGTGTTACACATATGTCATTCATACACATTGTCATGCATCATAATCTGCATAAGACTAACGATATTCTATCAAGTTTCTTTTTGTTTTTCCCAAAACAGGTGAAAATCACTTCCAAAACAAACAGGTCCAGGATTAATACCCGAAGCCAGACGGGAAACCCTATCCGAGCGACCATCGATTGTCCTCGACAGCGGATCAGAGATTAATACGAAGCAGACGAGAACCTGTCCGACGATCACAAGTTATCCTCCGATAACAGGCATTGGATCAATACCCGAAGCGCAACAGGGAAGCTATCCACATTTTGCCGACTATTATCCTCTTAGAGTAATCAAGATGAAATTTATTCTGACTCTCTCTTATTATCAACAGCAACTACAGAGTTTGGCGTACGACTCAGTTTCCTCGGATGGCATCTTAAGCCCATCTCCGACCGTTTGTCAACATCTCTCCACTTTCCGAATGCTGCATATTTGGTTAAAAACCAATACAAACCAATAACTTCGTTCAAAGACAAACATGAAGTTTAACGTACGACTCTCTCCGGATGGCATCTTAAGCCCATCTCCGTGCTCCTTCCTACTCTCAGCCTAGCGTACGGCTCATTCCCCATCATCGATCTTTCCAAATGGAATCTTAAGCCCATCTCCGACGATCCTCCTTTTATGGTGACGTTCTTGAGTCTAGTGTACGACTTATTCCCCAGCGAAATCTCCAGCTTCTCCAAATGGCATCTATAAGCCCATTCCCGCATCACCAGTCAACAGCGAGTGCAAATTTTCAAGTATATTCGAGTGTTCAATCATCTTCTACCTCCGGGTCACGAAAGGCACGCATGCCAATCTAACCCTTCCAGTACAATAAGATTGAACAGGGGCAGTTGTCATACCCCAAAATTTTCCTTCCTATTCCTCGAGACATCCTATACATCATACTCGAGGATTCCTCGAGGTTGATCGAGACAAACCCTCTCCTAGACAATCAACCCAAACTAGGGTTTGGAAATTTTCAGATCAAGATGGACTTCCAACATCTCCAATGGTCATCATGCCTCCTCATATGCTTCAACGGTTCCCCATGTCAAGTTTCAAGCCTTACAAGTCAAGTTTCCTCAGACAATTGCTCAGATGGTTGAAAATCAGTTGTATTGGACAAAAAGTCAATTGTGGTCAACAAACAGTCAAACTTCATGATTTTTGGTCAACATCCTCATTTTGAAGTCAAATTCATCATTTGATCAAGGGTTGATCATGATTCATCAAGAAAACTCAAGATTTGCTCAAAAGTCAAACTTTCCAAATTAGGGTTTTCTAATGAAAAGTCAACTGAACTTTGAATGAGCATAACTTCTTCATACTTTCTCAAAAAAATTTCCACCACCTCTCACTTTTAAGGGAATTCAATTCGCTACAACTTCATTTCTCACAAGAAAGTTCAAAAAATGCTTCATTTGGAAGGTATGGATCAAAACATTATAGGTCCTTTTCAAAGTCAACAAAAAGTCAACTTTTTGTAATGAAGTTTTATTGAGAATGGAAACTCAAATTGAGATGAAACAAAAAAGGTTGTTTATAGGACACCTAGAGCTTTCTAAAAAGTCCAAGAACACTTAAAAATGTGGAAAATTGAGTAAAATACACCTTGCACAAGTTGGGCATTTTTGGACAGTTGCACAAAGAGAAATGTTTGTCAAAATCCAGAATTTTGCAAATGGGCCTAGTTTTTCTTGGTTTAAACTTGTTCCTTATCTTATTTGGAACCTCCAAGCCCAATGCCACGAATTTTGTCTTTATTTTTCTATTTAATTTGGATTTTATTCATTTAAAAACAAATAAAATTAAAAAATAAGGTATAAAATTAAAATCAAATGCAAAGTGATTTTTTCTCTCATTCATGAGGTCCAAGCAACTCATCAAAGCTGGCAAATTTCGAAATTTACATTGATTTGGCAAGAAATTGATGAAAATTGGATCAAAAAAGGAAGATTTGATTTCATACAAAATCAAATATTTTTTACATTGATTGATCAATTTTTGCTCTTGAATTCAGCCCAAAATCCATCCATTATAAATATACAATGCATACAACATGAGAAAGAACAGAAAAATTGCTCAAAAGAACCCTAACACAAGTCAAAAAAATCGTGGTATTCAAGGTATTGGCAGGCCTAGTTTTGCTTCGATTGAGCCAATTCTAATCATTCAAACACATTCCTTGAAGCCTCTTGAATCATTCCAGACCTTTACAACTCTCAAAATCATCAAGAATTGAGAAAACACGATTTTGGTTTATTAACTTGTTTTCAAAATCGATTTCTGTTATTCATCCATATTTAACGTTTTTTGATTGTTTGTTCATGTGCAGCATCGTGTTTGCAAGCTATCTGGGTAGCTTAATTGCATTTTAATGGCCTGAAACGAGAATCACCATTGTTAGGGATTTCTGGTTCGAATTGGGGTTTCCCTAAATCCGTAAAATTGGACAAAACCAATACCACTATCGTGTTCAGAATGATGTTTCCAATCGAACCATGGCTTTGTATTTCATTTATATTTCTTGTATTGGATTTTTGATATTTGCAGGGGCCTTAGCGTCGAACGAAGCCAACGCTAAGTGTTTAAAAATTCAAATGAAGAAGACGATGTTCTTCGCGCGTGATTTGAATGCCCAGGAAGCGTTTTCGTACAAAAGCGTTGTGTTCCAACATTATGACACCAAACGCGCTTTGGCTCAGTGGTAAAGGCAAGGGAGCGTGAGTTTTCACCAGAAGGTCACCAGTTCGATTCCTGGCAAGACCATTCCTTTTTTACTCTTTTGAAAAACTAACTTATTTTTCTATTTTCTCTTAATATTTTTCATCTAATTTAATTTATCTTCAATATTTTTTATCATGCATCTAAAAATCACCAAAAATATTTCTTTTTTGCATTATTGTCAGAAAAATACTTATTTAATTTTTAATATTAAAATTAATATTTTTGCATGCATATTTTATTTAATTGTTAATTAATCATTAATTTGACTTTTAATTGTTTTAAATTATCAAAGCGATCAGAAAATTACCAAAAATTATCTTATCATATTATTGTCATTACTAACACAAAACTTTTTCCCCATTCAAAATTCTTATTTTACTAACGTTTTTCTTCTTATGCAGTTTCTCGTAATTAGATTATGTATCATTCCACGAGGTTGTAACGTTTGAGACGATTTTCTTGCTTTTCTTTTCCAATGATGTAGCGCCTATGGGATGTAATAGTTTAATTAGGGCTTTTATTTTCACACTCTTATTATTATAGCGCCCCAAAGCCATGTAATAGCGTGGACTTTATCTTTCCTTTTACATTTCATGATTTACTTTACGCACCTATAATGCTAGTCATTAGGCGTGTATGGCAAGATAAAATTGGACATAGATCACTCATAATGCCAAGATAAAAATATACGAATTGACACACTCTTTCACACATGCACCCTTAGGGTAATTCTCTTCGTTGCCTTTACAAATACAAATGGTCGAGTCCCTCGAGCGTAGAGGTATTCTACACGTGCCTTCAAAACAAATCATCATAGCCCCTTCGATACAAAGATCATAGACCCACGATGTCGCCTACTAATACATGATCTTGACCCTCGATTGTTGCCTACGAAAAATGATGCTAGTCCCTTCGAATGTGCTAGGATACTTCCTACAAGTTTCCTTTTATGACCATACGATGTCCCATCGAATGTCCTTCCACATCCAGCGAATAGGGTTACCTACCAACTAATGGTATGGATAGCGCTATTCTAAAGGAAAGTAAAATAACACAAAAACGACCAATTCTGAGTAGGTAATAAGACTTTTAGTTGCTTGCTCTATCAAATACTTTTCACACCTCACACTTTTTTGTCAAAGTTCAAACTCTTTTAAAAAACGAAACATTTAGAACACTTTGTATACATTCCTACATGAATCATTACAAAGTCAAAGCGAAATGCCTTTTCAAAACATTTTGTCAAACACAGAGCAATTTTAAAGTGATCTAAGAGCAACTACGAGCCCGTGATAACTACGGATGGAAAGGGTGCTAATACCTTCCCTTTTCATAACCTTCTCCCTTACTCGAGAATCTAACGAAGGTCTTTTCATACTTTTACCTTCCCTAATTGGATAAAAGAAAAGTCGGTGGCGACTCTTGCTATCCGCACATTGCGATACAAAAATCTCAAAGTCGAGTTCACGTATTAGAGTGGCGACTTCTTAGGAGACACCCTAAAGAGAATGCCTTAGGGATTTCTAGATCATTTCTTGCTACATTTGACTTGCTTGCTTTATCTTTAAGGGTTGCTTGGGCATTATATTTGTGGGGGATCCTACACCCGGATCCAGGTTTGCTTTAGGTAAGTAGCAATAGATCGTCGCGACCGTTAGGCGTATACCGAAACGGTCAACATAATGGCTACGTTAGTGTGACACTTTGGATGTCCTGATACTCTTCATTTCCAAGTTGAGTATAGTATTTGGCTTCTGCGTGGTGTCATCAGCACTAACTAAACTTTTAGAACCCTAATTGACCCATCTTGGCCATTAGAAGGTAGTGAGATGGCTGGCTTTGGTGCAGACTAAGGTTGGCTGATACTCGATGCTACGCTCATTAAGATCAAACTTTTGGGATATTTTCGATTAACCACTTGTAGTCGTATTGAAATAAGCGCCTCTGAGAAAGATCAATGATATGAGATTCCTAGAACCCGGTTACTATTATAGGACAGGATGAACCAACTCAAACTTTTGGTAGGGTAATCACCTATACCTCATGCAAGCCTTAAAACTAGGCTCATTGTGTGAATTGTTTGTGTGTGCTAAACATGACATCATGACATCATCGCATTACATATCATTTCTAACTATTTCAAGGACCTAGGGATTTATCTTTGCTCTGTTTTGTAGGGATTATGGCTTCTAGAAAGACTATCTGAATCAACTTCATGGGTATACCTTCTAAGCTCAAAGAATTGGTTTCAGAAATTCCCGATCATGCTTAGTTCATCAAAAGACATGGTTATTTGCTTGACTTGGTTATCTCCGGTTTTGAAGAAGATATGATGCATGTCTATTCGGTTCTTGATCCAAACACCATTGCTTTAGATTCCCAGATTATCAGTTGGTTCCTACCTTGGAAGAGTTCTCTAAGCTACTTGGGATACCTATTCTTGACCAAATGCCATTCACCTGTTTAGAAAAGGTTCCTAAGTACGAAGACATTGCATCAGCGCTACATCTAAAGCGCTCAGACATTGAAGCTAATTGGGAAACAAGAAGCGGAGTTAAGGGTTTACTTGCCAAGTTCCTAATGAAGAAAGCCCGAGAATTCCTTAAAGCTATGAGTTTTCAAGCATTCGAAGACATTGTGGCCTTACTAATCTATGGTTTGGTTCTATTTCCTAACTCGGATCAATTCATAGATGTCAACGCCATCAAGATATTCCTCACCCGTAATCCTGTGCCTACTTTGCTTGGAGATGTTCTACATTCTCTCCACACTCGTGCTATCAAAAGACAAGGAACTCTTATGTGTTGTATACCGTTACTTGCCAGGTGGTTTATTTCGCACCTTCCTCCATCAATTTTGAAGAACGAGCAAAGGTTGAAGTGGTCTCAAAGACTAATGTCACTCTCTCATTCAGATATTCGTTGGTGTCTTTTCTCAAAAAAGGACTTCACATTCATTGAGCGTTGTGGAGAATTACCTAATGTACCACTACTTGGTATAAGGGAGTATACTTACCCTTCTTTAGCTCAATGTCGGTTTGGTTTTGCTCGAAGAGATGGTCCACATGATATGCTTCTCCAAGATATTGTGTTCGATTACAACCACGATCTCGAGTGCAAGCGAAGTTTATACACGCTTGGGGCATGGTAAGAAGGCGATACCAAGACTTTGGGGCACCAAACTCCATTCCTTGGGAACCTTACCTCAAATGGGTGCGAGCTCGAGCTCAAAACCTCATGATGCCATTCACACCCGTGTTACCAGTAATTATGGAACCTGTTGCTATAGGTGACGTACCTTATACTGTTCTCCATCCTGACATGCCTACTAATTTCGAAGACTTGAAGAGATCTTGAATTCAGCTTAAAGAAGAAAGGGATACTTTCGAAGCTCAGTGTTATGCAAGCGAGAAGAAGGTACTAGAGTTGACGAAGCTACCTCACGAGGAGCGGAACATCAACGCCTACCTCGGCACCAAGAGGAAGCGCCCATGGGAGACTTAGAGCTTTAGGATTTTTGTTTATCTTATTGTTTTGAACTATCTTTTGTACTCAAAAAGAAAAAGAATAAAAGAGAACTAATAAATGTTTGTTCGTGCTTGTTTAACAAATTTAAATTCCTAAGGTCCTTGAAAACATTGCATTGCATCTGCATAAACATCGCATATCATAGCATAACATTTCATAACAAGTACATTGAAGATTGGTTTTCTCATTTTCTCGCTATTTATTTTAGCAGAAATGGCTCTTGAATAAACATCAAAGATCTTGAGCTCGGAATGCTCGGTTCGGGAGATGTTCACTAGCTTGGTCCAAGGCCAAGAAGATCTGAAGAAGCTCATCAACAGAAAGAAGAGGGTCGTTGGTGTTCTCAACATGGGTAGACGTTACAAAGGTGGTCCTAAAGAAGAAAGTGTCAAGAAAGTGTCAAGACCGAGGGGAGTGTCAAGGGCAATGACGAAGATGATCAGCGTGAGCCTGAGAAGAAAGGAAGACTATGAAGATCGATACTACGATGAAGATGACAAATACAAGCAACTTGAAGACCGTCTGAACGCTGTGGAAAACCTGAAGATGTCCGGGCTGAATTTCGATGATCTGAGCCTTGTCCCTGGTGTGGTGATTCCTCCAAATTCAAGGTTCCTACTTTTGCCAAGTATGACATTTCTTGTCCGGTGCATTTAAAGTCCTATGTCCGATCAACCCTCACTGATGACGAAAGTTGTGGATGCATTATTTTCAAGAGAGTTTGTCAGAACTCGGTTGGAGTGGTATTATCGACTAGAAAATGATTGTATCCGTACTTGGTGACTTAGATACTTTCTCGAGACGGTATCGTCAATCTTTGAATTGCACCCACTCGCATGCAACTCTGAGCATGTCTGGGTCGTGATGAAAAGTTCAAAGAGTATGCTCGAAAAGAGAGACCTAAGGTTCAACCACCCTTGTCCCATAAGGAGTTGGTTGATATGTTTATGGAACAGCCGGGCCCATTCTTCAATCATCGATTGGAAATTCTTGACCCGGATTAGAAACGTCTTGTGAAACGCGTGAAGGCGTGTCATAAGTGCAGAGTCAGGCCAAGACCGGTGCTCATCTGACCGAGGCGATTCACGATCTCCAATCCTACATCGGCCAACCTCGGTGAGACAGCAGCGTAACGAGCAGCTCAATGAAGGCGGTTTACTGAAGATCAACATGCCATTGTCGCAAGCACAACACATGTTGAAAGCGAGTTGATTACCTTGAGGGATCCTCCTCAAAATGTCAACACCTCCTCTCCGAGATACAATCCCAATGATAAGTGTGCTTACCACTCCAACAGCCCAGGACATAACACTGATGATTGTTGGGCTCTGAAGAACAAGATTCAAGATATGATCGAAACTAAGCAGATCGAGTTTGACCCTCCTGTTGAGACTCTGAACGTGATCAATGCTCCTATGCCTAACCATGACAAAATTTCCAATGCTATTGGTGAAAACTCTTATATTTTCAACATAGATGACTTGACCATTCCTCTGATGACCGTTAAGAAGAATTTGCTGCAAGTCGGTGTCAACCCAGGATGCCCAGAAAATTGTCGTTGGTGCCCATCTGCGCCTGACGGTTGTGCTTGGTTGAGAAGACGTGTTCAGTGCATGATGGATAACCGTGAAATACTATTCACGAAACCACATGGAGAATCGTGTGAAGACATGTCTAAGCGAAGATCGAAGATGTGAATGCCTTACCAAATGTGTGGGATACCTTGGGGCAGCCAAGTGGAAAGTTCGATTACATGGTGAAGTATACTGTTCCTGAGAGCTACAAGATTCCTATCGAAGATGTTAAGGCGACCAGATGGGGTGACGATTTCCCAGAAGACTATGCTGATGTAAACACGATAAGGATTTCCTCTGCTGATCCTGCGCCTAGAGTAGCACCTCTCATCATTACTTCTCCCAGACCAGTTCCATACTCCTCTGACAAAGCTATCCCTTGGAACTATGGAGCTGAGGTTTATTATCATGGCGTCAAGCAAAACCCTCTGACCATTAAAGATCTTACAGTTGAAGCTACCATAGACATCATCACCGGATCTAGTAAGGTGACCAGAACCGGAAGAGTGTTCTCTCCAGAGATTTCTCCTCCAAAAGACACTGCGACTCCAGCTCGCATTCCAGCTATTCAACCAGTTCCTAAGACTAGAGGAAAGAGCCATAACTCATCCCTTCAGACAAGTACCAAAGGAAGTTGCTGAGGATACCTCCAAACAAGAAATGGAGGAAATTCTGAAGATAATCAAGAAAAGTGACTACAATGTTGTGGAACAGTTGGGACAGACTCCGTCCAAGATCTCCATGCTTGCTCTGCTCTTGTGCTCCGAGGCTCATTCTAAAGCCTTGGTGAAGTTTCTGAAGAATGCTCACGTACCGCAAGACACTACTACCGGTCAATTTGAAGTTTGTATTGCTAGCTTCGGCTGCCAAAGAACGACCTAGGTTTCTCGATCTTGATTTGACTCTGCCGAGAAGAAACACAACAAAGCCTTGCACATCTCTGTTGAATGGAAGGGCACTACCTTGTCTCATGTTTTGGTGGATACCGATTCTGCTTTGGATATCCTACCGAAGACTGCTTTTGATCGTCTTGATGTTGAAGGACTGGTTCTGAATCCCAGTGATATAGTGGTGAGAGCTTTTGACGGTTCTAAACGAACGGTACTTGGAGAGCTCATCCTGCCTGTTAAAGTCGGTTCTCAGACTTTTGATTCCACTTTCTTTGTCATGGACATCCGTCCAGCTTACTCTTGCCTACTTGGACGCTCTTCGATACATGGGGCAAGCGCTGTTACCTCTACCTTGCATCAGAAGCTGAAATACCCAGTGAAGGGGAAAGTTGTTACAGTATATGGTGAAGAAGAATATATGGTCAGCCATCTACAGCCATTCTGATATCTCGAGATGGAAGGTGAATTCTTCGAAACTCCCTGTCAAGCTTTTGAAACAATCCCCAGAGTCATGCCTGTTGACTCTCCCGTCACCCCTGAGGTTACACAAGTTCCGCCTAGGATGGCCTCGTTGAAGGATGCTCAAGCTGCAATTGAAGAAGGAAGCAGTACTATTTGGGGGCATCTCCCGATCTTCCTTTCAACCGACAAGGCGGTTTAGGCTTCACCATCAAGGGTTAGAAGATGATATGCTGACGCCGCCAACCGCTCCACATTATCCGTAATGGGGTCCATGCTATAGACGGCGACAACGACTTCGACATCGCAAGTGGATCTTCCCAACTCCCGATGGACTCAAAGAATTGGAAGGCGAAGACGTCATACCAATCTCCTTTAGACAGGAGTAATTGCCTTTGTTTTGTTTTGCTTTTCGTTTTCTATGTTTTGAACAATAAACTCTAAAGCCTAGTGCCTTGCCCGGGGCATCATGGCTCGTTTGTGAGGGTTATTATCTGTCATTTGCATATTTTCATTCCATAAAATCGTTGGACTTTAGCATTTAAATGTTGTTTTCTTTCTTTTATTTTATCACCCCTTCAAAAAGCTATGTGTTTCTTACACACACCCACGTGATACACTGCAGAATCACTCCGAATCTCGTTGATAACAACTATGCTATTGCTAAATATGACTTTGATAATTCGATCTACCAAGCCGAAGACGAAGGTGAGGAAGATTGTGAAGTGCCAAGAGAACTTGTCAGACTGCTACAACAAGAAGATCGAGTTATACAACCACACGAAGAGTCAGTTGAGGTTGTGAATTTGGTTACTGATGAAGACAGAAAAGAGATCAAGATAGGAGCGGGTCTTGAGAACAGTGTCAAAGAAAGATTGATTCAGATGCTACGAGACTATATTGAGGTTTTTGCTTAGTCATACGAAGACATGCCAAGTTTGGACGTTGATATTGTGGTACACCGGTTACCAACAAAAGAAGATTTTCTCCCGGTGAAACAGAAGGTTCGTCGCATGCGTCCTGAGATGTCAGAGAAAATCAAAGCTGAAGTTATGAAGCAGTTCAAAGCCGGTTTCTTAGCTGTTACTTCCTATCCACAGTGGGTTGCAAACGTAGTGCCTGTGCCCAAGAAGGATGGCAAGGTACGAATGTGTGTGGATTACAGAGATCTGGACAAAGCGAGTCCAAAAGACGATTTTCCACTTCCTCATATTGATGTTCTGGTTGACAACACCGCTCAGCCATAAGGTTTTCTCCTTCATGGATGGTTTCTCTGGTTACAATCAGATCAAAATGGCTCCTGAAGACATGGAGAAGACTACTTTTGTTACACAGTGGAGCACTTTCTGCTACAAGTTTATGCCGTTCGGACTGAAGAATGCTGGTGCCACTTATCAGCATGCTATATTCATCACGAGATAGAGGTCTACGTCGACGACATGATAACTCGATCACAGACTGAAGAAGAACATCTCGATCATTTGTGGAAACTATTTGATAGACTAAAGAAGTACAGACTGAGACTTAATCCCAACAAGTGCCCCTTTGGAGTCAGATCCGGTAAACTCCTAGGGTTTGTTGTCAGTGGCAAGGGTATTGAGGTTGACCCCGCCAAGGTTAAAGCTATTCAAGAGATGCCAGCGCCCCGCACCGATAAGGAAGTCAGAGGTTTCTTGGGCCAATTGAATTACATCGCCAGATTCATTGCACATCTAACTGCTACTTGCGAGCCAATCTTCAAGTTACTAAAGAAAGATCAAGTGGTAGAACGGAACGACGATTGCCAGATCGCTTTTGAAAAAATCAAGGAGTACCTATAGAATCCTCCTATCCTGATGCCGCCCTCCGAAGGAAGACCTCTTATCATGTACTTGATAGTGTTAGAGAATTCAATGGGGTATGTGTTGGGGCAACATGACGAGTCTGGTCGAAAAGAGTATGCAATATACTACCTTAGCAAAAAGTTTACCGACTGTGAAACAAGATACTCACAGCTCGAGAAGACATGCAGTGCTTTGGCTTGGGCTACTCGCCGACTAAGATAGTATATGTTGACTCACACTACCTTGTTGATCTCTAAGATGGATCCGATAAAATACATATTTGAGAAACCATCCCTCTCCGGAAGAATAACAAGATGGAAAATGATCTTAACTGAATACGACATCCAGTATACTTCTCAGAAAGCGATCAAAGGAAGTGTAGTAGCAGATCATTTGGCTCATCAAGCTGTAGATGACTATCAGTCTATGCAGTTCGAGTTTCCACAGACGAAGATGTTTTGTTAGTTACTGATTGTGAAGAATCCAGACCAGACGAAGGACCTGAACAAGGATCCCGATGGACCATGGTCTTTGATGGAGCCTCAAATGCACTTGGTAATGGCATTGGCGCCATCATTACAACCCCTGCAGGCGGGCACACGCCTTTCACCACCAGATTATGTTTCAGTTGCACTAACAACATGGCCGAATACAAAGCATGCATCATGGGTATCAAAGGTGCTATCGACTTAAGAATCAAGTTCTTACAAGTGTACGGAGACTCAGCTTTAGTGATCAGTCAGATTAAGGGCGAGTGGGATACGAAGCATCTGAATCTCATTTCGTATCGAGAACATGTTTTGAGTTTGATCCCTTACTTCGAAGATATCACTTTCAATCATATTCCACGAGAAGAGAATCAGTTGGCAGACGCATTGGCTACTATATCGTCTATGTTCAAGGTCAGATGGGACAACGAGGCTCCCCAGATCATCATCGAAAAGTTTGACGAACCGGTATACTGTTGTGAGCTTGATACAGAAGAGAAACCTTGGTACTACGACGTGAAGAGGTATCTTGAGACTCAGGAATATCCCGCAGGGGCATCTGTCAACGATAAGAAGTTCTTGAGAAGATTTGCATCCAAATTTTTCCTCAGCAACGACATCTTATACAAGCGCAACCACGACTTGTGCTTACTCCGTTGTGTAGATCAGAAAACAGCAGAACATATCATGGAAGAATTACACGATGGCGCATTTGGTACTCATTCCAGTGGACATATGATGGCTAAGAAAATTTTGAGGATATGTTACAATTGGTCCACCATGGAAGCTAATTGTCATCGCTATGCTCGATCTTGTCACAAATGCCAGATTTATGCAGACAAAGTGCACGTACCTCCGGTACATCTGAATGTCCTAACTTCTCCTTGGCCTTTTGCAATGTGGGGCATTGACATGATTGGAGAAGTCAAGCCCACTGCTTCCAACGGACATCGTTTCATCCTTGTGGCAATTGACTATTTCACCAAGTGGGTAGAAGCAGCCTCGTTCGCATCTGTTACCAAGAATGTTGTGGCTCGATTCATCAAACATAATCTTATCTGTCGGTATGGCACTCCTGAAAGGATTATCACAGATAATGGCTCTAATCTCAACTACAAGATGATCACTGAACTCTGCACGTAGTTCAAGATCAAGCATCACAACTCTTCTCCTTATCGACCTAAGATGAATGGCGCAGTGGAAGCCGCCAACAAGAACATTAAGAAGATCATACAGAAGATGGCAGTGACTTACAAAGATTGGCATGAGATGTTACCATTTTCTCTTCATGGTTATCGCACTACAGTACGAACATCAACAGGGGCAACCCCCTTCTCTCTTGTATATGGTATGGAAGCGGTCCTACCAATCGAGGTTCAGATACCCTCAACCAGAGTCCTCCAGGACGCAGAGTTAGGCGAAGACGATTGGGTCCAGACTCGCCTTGACTAGATTAACTTGATTGATGAGAAGCGACTCGCATCCATCTGCCATGGACAGATCTATCAAAAACGAATGATCAGAGCATTTAACAAGAAAGTCAGGCATCGTGTTTACCAAGACGATGATCTAGTAGTCAAGCGCATCATCCTTTCACAAGGTGACCCCAATGGCAAATGGACTCCCACCTACGAGGGGCCGTTTGTAGTCAAAACAGTATTTTCAGGTGGAGCTATGATACTTAGCACCATGGATGGCGAAGACTTCCCACACCCTGTGAATGCAGACATAGTCAAAAAATACTACGCATAAAAGAGACCCGCTAGGTCGACTGACCTAGGAAAAAATAAGGGCATCCTGGCGAACCAAAAAGGGTTCGGGAAAAAGTTAAGGATATATACAAAAAATGTACACCCGGCAAGTCGAAAACATGCAAAGGCGGCTAGGGCAAAAAAGGGTATCCCGGTAGACTGAAAACCCGAAAGGGCGGTCTAGGCAAAAGTTAGGGATTTAAGCGTACGACTATGTCTTGTCCAGATCACCTATCTACTTCCAGACTACTATTAGCATTCAAGATTCAAATGGCGAAAATCAATTCACTCACTTTCTACTGACAACAAGGAGATGAGATAGTCGAAATATATGAGTACTAGCATAGTTGGAACTTAACGAGATTGTTTCCGCATAGCTTTTTACTTTTCTTGTGTACAAACTACTTGGCCATACGCCACCTTTCAAATTAATACAAGTTCTTTCTCTTTACAAATTCCCACTATTGTTGTTTGCATAAAGTCCCAACGTTTGTTTTAAATGATTATATGTATCTGACAATAAAAATCCATTTACAAACATGCGAAAAAGTGAACGAACAAGGACGATTGCTACAGGCTCTAGGAATTGAGATGACGACGAAAGTCACCAAAACATTCCCCTGCGGAGTACAATCTCCCACAGAGATGTCGCTCACTACAAATCTTCCCCATTGGAGTACACATCTTCCTCCACTAGTCCAGACATTCAAAGCTTCATCACGTCAGTCCCCGAGCAGTGATTCCACTCAACTGAACCATGTTGCATCAGTCTCCAAGCAGTAACGATTCATCAACAACAGAGGTATTTGTCCCCAGCAGAATATCTCAACAATCATCATCCCCCAGCAGCAGCAGTATCCAAACTCGAAACTTGGTCAGATAGTGCATCGGAGGAAACCTACATCCTTTATTCCCCTAGCCAGAGGTTTCAGCAGGCTCCAAGTTCTCCCAGCCCTGTCTCCCAGCGATGACTAATTACTCCTCAGGAGGATCTACACACAAGATCCCCAGCAGAGCGCCTTCTAAAGAGTCTCCTCAGTAGGGTCTACATACAAGATCCTCAACAGCACGATTCTCGGTCCCCACCATCCTCAACAATATCTAGGCTCAAGACTTGGTCAGATAGTGCATCGGAGCAATCAAGGATATCTTTCTTCTCTTTCAAGAGCAAGGTTTCAATCCGTTTCATCCCCAAACAGAAGCTAAGAATCCCCAAGCGGAGCGTCCGCATCTTCTTCAAGATGGATATGTTTCGAAATACCACAACATCTATCATTTCTCAGAAAAGTCATAATTTGTGCATATGTCATTCATACACATTGTCATGCATCATAATCTGCATAAGACTAACGATATTATATCAAGTTTCTTTTTGTTTTTCCCAAAACAGGTGAAAATCACTTCCAAAACAAACAGGTCCAGGATTAATACCCAAAGCCAGACGGGAAACCCAATCCGAATGACCATCCCAGTTGTCCTCCGACGACAGATCCAGGATTAATACCCGAAGCCAGACGGGAAACACTATCCGAACGATCACACAAGTTATCCTCCGATAACAGGCATTGGATCAATACCCGAAGCACAACAGGGAAGCTATCCACATTTTGTCGACTATTATCCTCTCAGAGTAATCAAGAAGAAATTTATTCTGACCCTCTCTTATTTTCAACAGCAACTACAGAGTCTGGCATACGACTCAGTTTCCTCGGATGGCATCTTAAGCCCATCTCCGACCGTTTGTGAGCATCTCTCCACTTTCAGAATGCTGCATATTTGGTTAAAAACCAATACAAACCAATAAATTCATTCAAAGACAAACACGAAGTCTAACGTACGACTCTCTCCGGATGGCATCTTAAGCCCATCTCCGTGCTCCTTCCTACTCTCAGCCTAGCGTACGGCTCATTCCCCAGCATCGATCTTTCCAGATGGCATCTCAAGCCCATCCCCGACGATCCTCCTTTTCAGGAGACATTCTTGAGTCTAGTGTACGACTCATTCCCCAGCGAAATCTCTAGCTTCTCCAAATGGCATCTATAAGCCCATTCCCGCATCACCAGTCAACAGCGAGTGCAAATTTTTAGGTGTATTCGAGTGTTCAATCATCTTCTACCTCCGGGTCACGAAAGGCACGCATGCCAATCTAACCCTTCCAGTACAGGAAGATTGAACAGGGACAACTGTCATACCCCAAAATTTGCCCTCCTATTCCTCAAGACATCCTATACATCCATACTTAAGGATTCCTCAAGGGTTGATCAGACAAACCCTCTCCTAGACAATCAACCCAAACTAGGGTTTGGAAATTTTCAGATCAAGCTGGACATCCAACATCTCCAATGGTCATCATGCCTCCTCATATGCTTCAAAGATTCCCCATGTCAAGTTTCAAGCCTTACAAGTCAAGTTTCCTCAGACAATTGCTTAGATGGTTGAAAATCAGTTGTATTGGACAAAAAGTCAACTGTGGTCAACATACAGTCAAACTTCATGATTTTTGGTCAACATCCTCATTTTGAAGTCACATTCATCATTTGAGCAAGGGTTGATCATGATTCATCAAGAAAACTCAAGATTTGCTCAAAAGTCAAACTTTCAAATTAGGGTTTTTAATGAAAAGTCAATCGAACTTTGAGCATAACTTCTTCATACTTTCTCAGAAATTTTTCCACCACCTCTAATTTTGAAGGTAATTCAATTCTCTACAACTTCATGTCTCACAAGAATGTTCAAAAAATGCTTCATTTGGAAGGTATTGATCAAAATATTACAGGTCCTTTTCAAAGTCAACAAAAAGTAAACTTTTTGTAATGAAGTTTTATTGAGCATGGAAACTCAAATTGAGATGAAACAAAAGATGATGTTTATAGGATAGCTAGAGCTTTCTAAAAAGTCCAAGAACACTTAAAAATGTTGAAAATTAAGCAAAATACACCTTGCACAAGTTAGGCATTTTTGGACAATCGCACAAAGAGAAATGTTTGTCAAAATCCAAAATTTTACAAATGGGCCTAGTTTTTCTTGGTTTAAACTTGTTCCTTATCTTATTTGGAACCTCCAAGCCCAATGCCACGAATTTTGTCTTTATTTTTCTATTTAATTTGGATTTTATTCATTTAAAAACAAATAAAATTAAAAAATAAGGTATAAAATTAAAATCAAATGCAAAGTGATTTTTTCTCTCATTCATGAGGTCCAAGCAACTCATCAAAGCTGGCAAATTTCGAAAT
This sequence comes from Vicia sativa, assembly GCA_021764765.1. Taxonomy (NCBI): domain Eukaryota; kingdom Viridiplantae; phylum Streptophyta; class Magnoliopsida; order Fabales; family Fabaceae; genus Vicia; species Vicia sativa. The sequence goes on from CM038793.1 coordinate 112,100,485, forward strand.
TTACATTGATTTGGCAAGAAATTGATGAAAATTGGATCAAAAAAGGAAGATTTGATTTCATACAAAATCAAATATTTTTTACATTGATTGATCAATTTTTGCTCTTGAATTCAGCCCAAAATCCATCCATTATAAATATACAATGCATACAACATGAGAAAGAACAGAAAAATTGCTCAAAAGAACCCTAACACAAGTCAAAAAAATCGTGGTATTCAAGGTATTGGCAGGCCTAGTTTTGCTTCGATTGAGCCAATTCTAATCATTCAAACACATTCCTTGAAGCCTCTTGAATCATTCCAGACCTTTACAACTCTCAAAATCATCAAGAATTGAGAAAACACGATTTTGGTTTATTAACTTGTTTTCAAAATCGATTTCTGTTATTCATCCATATTTAACGTTTTTTGATTGTTTGTTCATGTGCAGCATCGTGTTTGCAAGCTATCTGGGTAGCTTAATTGCATTTTAATGGCCTGAAACGAGAATCACCATTGTTAGAGTTTTCTGGTTCGAATTGGGGTTTCCCTAAATCCGTAAAATTGGACAAAACCAATACCACTATCGTGTTCAGAATGATGTTTCCAATCGAACCATGGCTTTGTATTTCATTATATTGCTTGTATTGGATTTTTTATATTTGCATGGGCCTTAGCGTCGAACGAAGCCGACGCTAAGTGTTTAAAAATTCAAATGAAGAAGACGATGTTCTTCGCGCGTGATTTGAATGCCCAGAAAGCGTTTTCGTACAAAAGCGTTGTGTTCCAACATTATGACACCAAACGCGCTTTGGCTCAGTGGTAAAGGCAAGGGAGCGTGAGTTTTCACCAGAAGGTCACCAGTTCGATTCCTGGCAAGAGCATTCCTTTTTTACTCTTTTGAAAAACTAACTTATTTTTCTATTTTCTCTTAATATTTTTCATCTAATTTAATTTATCTTCAATATTTTTTATCATGCATCTAAAAATCACCAAAAATATTTCTTTTTTGCATTATTATCAAAAAAATACTTATTTAATTTTTAATATTAAAGTTAATATTTTTGCATGCATATTTTATTTAATTGTTAATTAATCATTAATTTGACTTTTAATTGTTTTTAAATTATCAAAACGATCCAGAAAATTACCAAAAAATTATCTTATCATATTATTGTCATTACTAACACAAAAGTTTTTTCCCCATTCAAAATTCTTATTTTTACTAACGTTTTTCTTCTTATGCAAGTTTCTCGTATTTCCGATTATGTATCTGTTCACAGGTTGTAACGTTTCGGACGATTTTTCTTGCTTTTCTTTTCCAATTATGTAACTGCCTATGGGATGTAATAGTTTAATTAAGGCTTTTATTTTCCGCACTCTTATTATGTAACTGCCCCAAAGCCATGTAATAGCGTAAGACTTTATCTTTCCGCACTTTACATTTCTGCAATTTACTTTCTGCACCCGATAAACTGCTAGTAATTAGGCGTGTATGGCAAGATAAAATTGGACATAGATCACTCATAATGCCAAGATAAAAATATTTGAATTGACACACTCTTTTCACACATGCACCCCTTAGGGTAATTCTCTCTCGTTGCCTTTACGAATACAAATGGTCAAGTCCCTCGAACGTAGAGGTATTCTTGCACCGTTGCCTTCAAAACAAATCATCATAGCCCCTTCGATACAAAGATCATACACCCACGATGTCGCCTACAAATACATGATGTTGACCCTCGATTGTTGCCTACGAAAAATGATGATAGTCCCTTCGAATGTGCTAGGATACTTCCTACAAGTTGCTTTCTATGACCATACGATGTCCCTTCGAATGTCCCTTCCACATCCAACGAATAGGGTTACCTACCAACTAATGGTATGGATAGCGCTATTCTAAAGGAAAGTAAAATAACACAAAAACGACCAATTCTGAGTAGGTAATAAGACTTTTAGTTGCTTGCTCTATCAAATACTTTTCACACCTCACACTTTTTTGTCAAAGTTCAAACTCTTTTCAAAAATGAAACATTTCCGAACACTTTGTATACATTTCTACATGAATCATTACAATGTCAAAGCGAAATGCCTTTTCAAAACATTTTTGTCAAACACACAGAAAGCAATTTTAAAGTGATCTAAGAGCAACTAAGAGCCCGTAGATAACTACGGATGGAAAGGGGTGCTAATACCTTCCCTTTTCATAACCTTCTCCCTTACTCAAAATCTAACGAAGGTCTTTTTCTGTACTTTTTACCTTCCCTTAATTAGATAAAAGAAAAGTCGGTGGCGACTCTTGCTATCCGCATATTTGCGATACAAAAATCTCAAAGTCAGTTCACCGTATTACATCAGGCACAACCCACGAAGACGCGTCCCTCAGCCCAAGAGGCCTTGTAGCGACCATCATAACAGGCCTTAAAATGGTCGCCACGCATCACAAGGCGAAGCTTTCTCACCAAGAAAGCTTGTAATGACCGTCACACCTCCCATAGCGGCTGTTACGCATTAGAAAGCGAGATTCTCTCAACAAGCAAGCTATAACGACCGTTACAAGCCCTAGCGACATCCATGGAGATATTTTCGCAAGAGAAAGTCCATGAGGAGAGCTCACACCAACGAGTTCCTATTTCTCAGCAAACTTCAACTCTATAAATAGAGGCCCTCTGTCCTCATTTGATCTCTCTTTCTCTCTCTCTATCTCACTCTTTTCTCTTTTCTTAGCTAGAATAACTTTTGTTTAGTTTTTAGGCAGTTTACTTCCGCCATGTAAAAGTAATAGCTTTCCAGATTTCAGGGGGCTATTACGAATTAGTTTAGGATTTTATTTCTGCATTTAATTTATGTACTTTGATTTGAAGCTTTCATGTGTATTGCAATTCGGCATCTATTTATTTCCAGTTTTTTATTCACTGCTATTATTTTCTAATTTAATTGCTAAATCATGTTTCTCATTATGTTTTATTACCGCAATTGCATTTTATTTTCCTGTCCATGTCCGGACAAAATATTCTTGAGTCCGGTATATGAGGACTGTCGTTACCGACGGGTCTCGGTAGAAAATTATAGGTGCAAAATAATGATTAGAATTCTGTTTTGGTTTTAGATTCCAAATATAACTTAGATAGCTTTGTCACGAGAGTGGGAGGTTATTTAACACAATTTTGTCAAGAGAGTGATGAATCAATTAAGGTTAGAGCCGACACTGCGAGAGCGTGGGGGTCTAACCGGATAGTGTAAATTAGGAAACAAATCTAAATACAGCGAGAGCGCTATAGATGTGTTTAGGATATTATTTGCTTACAAAATTTATTTCTTAGTTACCGGGCGAGCGAGAGCAGTATCTTGGGATTAGGAAGTATGGCTTTAGTTATTACCGCGACAGTGTGAGGCGGAATCTTTAAGTTGGTATATTCTAGGAAATTAAGTACTAGTCGTAATTAGTACACGTTTTCTATAAGTCCTTCAGGAACGTAGAAATCATATCCCGGCCTCATTTTAGTATTATTTTCTAAGTTCATTTATTTAAGTTTTAGCTCTTAGTTTCCCCAAATCAAATATTCATTAGCCTTAACTTTACAAAGAAACGATATATTACAGTAGGTTGACATTGGTCTTTGTAGTTCACCAATGTTTTATATTACTTCGATATTTTCGTGCACTTGTGGAATTTACCCATCAAGTTTTTGGCGCCGTTGCCGGGGACCAACAGTCAATATTGTTAATCTGTTATTTCACTGTATAGACTAAGACACTCTTAGTTATATAATTATGTATCAACCAAACTACTTATGCAACTCCCATTCTCAGTATTTCGAGGAATCACAAGAATTCCATAAATCCAACCTCGAAATACTTATGGAGAAATTCAATGTGTCACCAACTCACTCTCACTCAAATTACCTCTACAACTATTAATCCCATCATTTTGAGGAGTCGCAAGAATACCAAAGATCTGATCTCGAAACATCATTGGAGGATTACAATGCGACGCTAACTTATCCTCAACCAAATTTCCTCTACAATCAACACCACCAATATTTGGAGCAGTCGCAAGGATACCAGAATTCCACTCTCGACGCATTAATGGAGGATATGACTGCGACACTAACTCGCTTTAGACTAGAACAATGAAGATAGAGCGCTTTGTGGAGACAAAAATGCGACACTAACTCAATTTGAGGAACCGCAAGAATCCTATAATTTCAACCTCGAAACATCAATAGAGGATTTCGATGCGACGTTAACTCACTCTTGGCTAGAATCGACGATGGAGCATTTTGTAGAAACACAAACTATCCATAATGAATAGGTACGAAAACAAATTCTTGACAATAATAAAACTCTTAGGCAGCTGAATAATGCGGTTGAGTACCTAGTGACTCACAACGAGGCATTAGAGGCCTAAATCCCCATGCTTTCACAAACACCTCTTGGACCCTCCCCCGAGGAGAATGCGTATGTTGTAACAACTAGTAGCGAAAAACAAAATCCTAAGGAGAATGATGATAAGGTTGAAAAGACTAATAATGACGTTGAAGAGAGTTCTGGTGAGAAAAGAGTAGAGATTGAGAAAAATCCACCAACATCATCCGAAAGGGAGGTTGTACAAGAGGTAGAGAAGGAAGCACCTATTGTTCTTCCTCCTCCCTATACCCCACCGATTCCTTTCCCGCAAAGTTTTGTGGAAGCTCAGGTAGACTCCAAATCCAAAATGTGTGTGGAGGTATTGAAAAATACCCACGCCAATGCACCTTCGTCTGAGGTCCCGCATAAAAAGAGAAAACCGGAGGACCGTTAAACTATGGAAACCATTAGCATTAAGAAGGGAAGGTTAACATTTGAGATGGTGGATGAAATAACTAAGCGTAAACTTGAAAAGCTGATACTTAGGATAGACCCAGAACCACCACCACAAGTTCAAAATAATAAACCACCCCACAAAAGAAAGAAAAGAAATGGTGAGGGATATGTGAAATGGCTTGATAAGTGGCTGTTCGCGTTAAAAGGTGACGCGCTAGAGGATGTGAACGTGAGTTCGGATTCTCTGGCACGCAACGATTTAAATCTTTTGATTTGTTTATAAAGATGCCGCGAGCATCAAGCTTTATTATTTTCAACACAAGAAAGATGATTTAATGATTATGAAAAAAGGGGAAAGCTGAAATACCCTCAATTGATATTGGTATGCGTAACGACTAGCGCAAACTAGACGTAACGCATTGGGGAGATTCTGAGTAAGGGGGATTGTTATGTAAAGGGAATAGATGGAGCACCCTAAATATATGTAGTTATCTACAGCTTTATATATGAATACGTTTGATATGTTTGTGTGTTTTAATTGCTATTTCTATGATTGGGAAAGTTTCTCCTTTGGATTTTAAGAAACAGTATATTATGTGGGATTCTAGGTTTTTTTATTATTGTGCTCGCAAAGATCTTTGGATCTTCTGCATACATATCCCCTAGTGGGAATCAGAGCATTTGTAGCTCGGATCTCTGAGGTTCTATGTTTTGTTTGGTGCGAGAGAAAGAAATTTGCTCGGCAAGGATGAGACCTTGTGCCTCGTATTCTCAAAAGGATGTTGAGAAAGTCGAGCAATCGTAGTTCCCTTATGCTAGTGGAAAGCAACGGATGTTAGTAAGAGATGACAAATGTCATCTTAGTGAAAAAATGTATCTAATCTATTTCATCACATACATTTTGAAAAGTTTGATGATTAAAATCTTTCGTAAGTAAGTTATAGGTGTTTTGCTTGAGTGTACAAGCGTTACCACTTACATGTTTAAGAAAGATGTTTGAAAAAATGATTGAATCTTTTAACTGTAAGCATTGGGTGTTTTGCTTGAGTGTACAAGCGTTACCACTTCATCGTTAAGAGATGTTTTGTTTGAAAACAGTTTATGAAAAAAGTTTGAAAAGTTTTGGTATGTGATGTGATAGATGAGATACTTCTTCCATAGAGATGATAGATGTCTAAATCTCGAGGAGAAATTGATTGGATTAAAGGGATGCTTTTAAGAAGCCCGTGGGTCCTTGTATTGTTAGCACAAGAGGAGGCATTCTGAGGGTCATCGAGGGTCCTTGTATGAAGCTCAAGAGGAAGCTATAGGGTATGGCTGGCTTTGTGTTAAAAGGGATTTCACCGAGAAACCATCCTTTTGGAATTAAGAGCAATTTCACCGGGAAATTTTACTCTCTGGGGATTTGAAAGTGATTTCACCGGGAAACCATCCTTTCAGGGTTCTATCTTAGCGTGGGTGATTCTTTGTATTGGAAGCCCAATAGGAGGCTGTTAAGAGATTTCCTGTCTCTTTCATTGTATGATGCCCAAGAGAAGGCTAAACTCAATGAGGAGTTCTTTTGAACGAAGCCCAAGAGGAGGCTGACTCAACAGGGGAGTGTTGTCTTATATGAAGCCTAAGCGGAGGCTAACTCTGTGGGGAGAGTTTCTTTGTACAAAGCCCAAGAGAAGGCTAAACTCTACTGGAGATGAAATATCTTGTATGAAGCCCAAGAGGAGGCTAAACTCAACTAGAAATGAGTTGTCTTGTATGAAGCCCAAGCGGAGGCTATACTGTGGGGAACCTATTGATTAGTCTAAGTGTTATGTTATAACTAGACAGTTGTATAAACAGGTGTGTGTGTGTGTGATATGTATTCACAGGAGTTTATGAAGGAAATATAAACAATGCATGATGTTTATTTACAACAGTTTATGAAATATAAATAAGTGTCTGTGAAACGAACGTTTAAAACGAGCGTAACTTGATTATTTACAAGTTTGAATGTGTACAAGGAAGTAAATGTGTACACGAACGAGTTTTTATGTACAGATAAAGATGGATGTACATAGGAGAGTTGGGACTTACACCATAAGGGTGGCCCATTGATTTGAAAGAAGTTTTACTCATGAGAAAGCTACTTTCAATACCAATGGTATTCAGTTGGTCTATACAGATGAAACAAAAACAAATGATCGAAGTTTATCTGTGTTGGAATATTTGTAAAAAGGTATCTGTGTTATGTACAGATGAAAATTTTGTATGAAAAGTATTTGGTATGTACAAAGAAAATATGTACACAAAAGACTATTTTGTTTGAGTATACACAAGTGATGTGAAAACAAACAATCGAAGTTTGTCTGTACTTGAGTATAAAAGGAGTATCTGTATTATGTACAGATGAAACTTTGTAAAAAAGTGTTTGACAAAAGTTTGATATGTACAAAGAAATATTATGTACATAAAAGAATGTTATGGGACTTACACCATGATGGAGGCCCATTGGTCAAAAAGAAATTTTACTCAGAAGAATTCTTCCTTTAGAACCAATGGATTCGGCGTATAGACAAATGAATGAAAACAAACGAAAGAAATTTGTTTACGTTTGAATATTAACAATGATAATTTGAGTATGTACAAGTAAAACTAAATATGTACATAAAGGATTGGGACTTACACCATAAGGGTGGCCCATGATCGATCGAGAAATTCGAGAGAAGACGAAATCAGTTTTGTCGTTTTAAATCGGATCGATCATGGTAAAAGATGCAAGTTTGATGAAATGTTTTGAAAAATGATTTTGAAATGTTTTGAAATGTGAGGTTCATTTATGAAAAGTTTTGAAAAAAATCGGAAGTCGAAAACTTGAAAAATTCACCTTAAAAGGAGGTTTGAAAAGTGTTCAGAACGTCGTTTTCGGCTCGATTAAAATTTAATCAGATGAAAATTTTTTCTGAAAATTTTTGCACTATCACAAAATAGATGTATTTATTGACAAGTGTCCAAAAAATCACCTAAAAATAAGGAGTTTTGATTGGTCAAAAAAATTGTGAAAGTTTGATAAAAAACATGAAAAATTTTGGAAAGTTTGTAAAAAGAATGGTCTTGATGGGTGTTGAACCCATGACCATGAGGTGGGACGCGTGTCAAAGAGAACTAAAGGCAAGCAAGCAACCACTAGACCAAACGCACTGGGGTGTTAGTGGACCAGGAACACGTGTTGATATAACATTGGAATTTTTAAAAATTTTAAAATGAAGAACACGCGCGCAGTGTTCTTCAACATGTTTGATCTTCAGAATCTTTGATCCAAGCTACCATCCTCGTTTCTCAATGAAATTCAATGATGTAAACATCAAAGTTGCTCGTTTTTTCCTCACGAACACGAAGGTGGTTGTTAATTTCATTTATATTTAACCCAGAACAATTTGGGTTTTGAAGAACACGACGAACCCTAAACTGAAAATCTTAAATTAAATGATGTAGGTTTCATGATTCTTGGATTTTTTTGAGGGTTTATGATCGTTAGAGGTGCAGAAAAAGAATGGCCAAGAGCTTTTTCAAAAAGATGCAAGGAATCATGATATCACAGTTCATGTTCATACCTGGAAAAGTGAGAATCGAAGAAGCTCAAAACGTGTTTCCAGAACTTGTTTGAGGATTGCTACACCTTCATCGGCATGTATGGAAGCTGTGTGGATGGTATGCTTGCTTCGAGCTTGCTCCAATCTCTCCAACCAAGTCAACCTACAGTCAGCTCAAAATGAAACTCGAAAATGGGGTTAAGAGTGTTACAGTTCAGGATTAATGGTCTGCCTCATGTCCATGGAGTATGGTGATGATGTTTGAGTGATTAAAACATCAATTGCTCCAGCCAAAATCCAAATTCGAATACTTAAGCAGTTTGTACAAGTTTGGAAGCATGAAGTTCAAAATCTGATTTTCAGTTGTTTTTAGTTTGATTCTAAGTTACAAACCAGTTACATGTTGATACTGAAACATGTTAGACACCAAAATTTATCATGTTTTCATTGAATTTTGAAAATTGCAAGTTTTCTCAAAAATGTGTTATGTTTCTTGATTGAGAAGCATGACTTTGCAATGTTTTTGGTGTCCATTGAGCTTGAATTGGTACCTCTATTTATAGGCCATTGTATCTGAAATGTTAGGCAAGCAATTGGGCATTGGTAATTCAAACTTGCCTTAGAGGGCAAGGAAGTCTTTTTTGCATTAAATGCAAAAGGAAGCTTCCTTCTTTTAACCATGGTTAATTTCAACTTGATCCTATCCTATAATAATTACATCCAACTGATTTTTATCAGTTCTATCCTCTCTTGGCAAGGTGGCAAAGGTTCTAGAAGAGGAAAATGCAAAATGACCTATAATCTTGATGTTTTGACTTTGAATATCATTGAGCCTTATGTTTCAATTTCAAAAGTGTATCTAGACTCCATGGATTTGAGAGTTCTTGGACATTTTGGAAAGATTTTTCCACAAGCTACAATTTTCATTTTTTGAGTTTTTTTCAAATTCAAATTGGAACTAGGTGAAAAAATGGCTTGAAGTTTGAAAAAAATAAGAAATTTCAACACTTAGAAAAATTTCTAAGTATGAAAACTTTTGACTTTTTGTTGACTTTTCCAAATTCTTTGATTTTTTATGATCATGATGGATCATGTGAAGTATTTTGATGATGGAAAAAGTTTTGTTTTGAAAAATTTGACCAAAAGTCAAAGTTTGACTTTTCTGTGCAGATGAAATTTCATCAGACGTTTCTGAAATTGACTGATGAAGTCTGTGAACCTCTGTGATGTTTTGAATCCAGAAATTAGGTCAAGATGTTGTATCTAAGATATAATGACCAATCTCTATCCAAAAAAGTCATTTCTTGCTCAAAAAATCAGAGAATGCCTATGCTCGACCAAAACCCTAATTGGTCGATCCTCGATTGATCAGTGAGGAAAATGGATATCTGAGGATTGAAGGCTGATGATTTGATCAAGATAGATCAAATGGAGTGAGAAAATCTCAAACCCTAATTGGTTAGCTCTTGAATCAGATGAAAATATGATGAAACCCTAATTTTGACCTGTGAATGCTACACCCAATTAATGCTGTTTGAACTGTTAGTTGTGCAATGATGCAAATGTAAGGTGGTATATTAGGTCAAAATTTGGGGTATGACAGATGCCCCTATTTAAGTTTCTTTAACCTGAGAGATGAAGATGAATATCTTTGTTTTGATAGGTGTAAAGAGACTTAAATATCGAATCATAAAATTTGGACCTAAGATACCAAAAATGCAGATGATGCAAAATGATCGCAAAAAGTTTTACCCTAAAGGATATCAAAGAAATGACACAGTGAAGGGTAATTTGTGAATACGTCCCTGCTGGGGAAAGAATGATTCACAGAATATGTGAACATTTGTTTCGTTTTGGGAAACAAAGAGATTACCTTCTGTCAGCCTTGTGACAATGTTTAAGGTAAGTGGAAATGATATTACCAATTATCAGCTCTGTGATAGTTTATGGTAATGAATTCTGAAGATGTTACCAATTATCGGTAGTGATAACTATAACAAGGTAAATCTTTGAAGGAATGAGGTTGCTGTGTACTCAGCTTTGTGAATAACAGACAGTGTTCTATCCATGAATGAACTGGAAAGAAAGAAGTTAATCAAGACATTGTTCCCAATGAGGGATAATCTCAGCTGGGGAATGTGATAGAAAGAAGAAAATGTATTTCTCTGCTTGGGGACTTTGCCGGGGAAAAAGGAAGACGTATCCTTTCTGTTTGGGAATACTCCGTTGGGGAAAAAAAAAATGTATCTTTTCTGTTTGGAGATATTCTACTGGGGACAGACTTGTACTCGTATGAGTAAGTATGATTTATACCAGTGATTTGGAAGCAAACATTTTGAGAGATGCAAAAAATGCAATGAATGATGCTATTATGTATGAATGTCATGAATGTTATATGCATGCTAACAATACTTTGACAAAGACACTAAAGAGGTATTTGGGAAAAGGACCGCGTCACAGTTCGAACAAATACTGGGTGAAAATTGCAACAAATGGTGCAGATGTTCACTAATGAAGAATTTGAGTTGCATGTTTTAAACTTTCCGAGAAAGGCATTTCATTGGCAACTTGGTTGGGGATTCTTTTTGGATAAGAATACCGTCCTTTGATGATTTCAGCTGAGGAGAAGACTGCTGTAGCAGTTGTCTTTATCCTTCGGAGATCAAAGCACTCATGGAGAAACTGTTGAAGTTATTTCCGCGTCCATAGTTCAAAGGAAAATTTTGCTTTTTATTTCAAAAAAATTTTGAAGTAGAAATTCATTTAAAACATTTTAGTTTCAAAAAGTGATTTTCACAATAAAAAGCGTTATTTTGCAAAACAGAATAAAGTGGGAATTGCAAATAAAAGCACAAGGCTCAAATTTATTGATAGAATGGTAATCAGCCAAAGGCGTGATTCCATGGACTATTTACAAAAGTTGGAAATGATAATTTATTGGGAAAAGGCTACATTGAAAGCAAATAACCGCTACTATCCCTAACAACTTTGAATTCCAACTGTGCTTGTTGCTTTAGAAAAGTTGATTGAAGATCCGTTGATGGAAGATTCTTCATGTGGACAAAATACAGACTGACTGCAGTTACTTTGTCATTTTGTATCCTTGTTTTTGCCTAGATCGCCTTTTCAGGTTTTTGATCTATCAGGATAATTTCTGTTTATTGTCTCTAATTTTTGCCTGGATCGCCTTTTCAGGTTATCATTCCAATCATTGACTTTGAACATGGAAGATAGAGTAGCCAAGGCGTCTGCCATTCGACTCTGATCTCGAGGGATATGATGCAGTTCAACTTTGTTGAAGAAAGTCAACAAACGTCTTGCATAATCTTTGTAGGGAATCAAACCAAAATGATGAGTTTCGTACTTGTCTTTGATTTGATTGATCACAAGGGCTGAGTCTCCATTTATATCAAGGATCTTGATCCTCAAGTCGATGGCTTCTTCAATACCCATGATACAAGCTTCATATTCTGCGATGTTGTTAGTGCAATCAAATTGCAATCTGGCGGAAAACGGGATATGAGAACCCTCGGGAGTAATGATGACTGCCCCAATTCCTTTTCAAAGTCAACAAAAAGTCAACTTTTTGTAATGAAGTTTTATTGAGCATGGAAACTCAAATTGAGATGAAACCAAAGAGGTTGTTTAGAGGACACCTAGAGATTTCTAAAAAGTCCAAGAACACTTAAAAATGTTGAAAATTAAGCAAAATACACCTTGCACAAGTTGAGCATTTTTGGACAATTGCACAAAGAGAAATGTTTGTCAAAATCCAAAATTTTGCAAATGGGCCTAGTTTTTCTTGGTTTAAACTTGTTCCTTATCTTATTTGGAACCTCCAAGACCAATGCCACGAATTTTGTCTTTATTTTTCTATTTAATTTGGATTTTATTCATTTAAAAACAAATTAAATTAAAAAATAAGGTATAAAATTAAAATCAAATGCAAAGTGATTTTTTCTCTCATTCATGAGGTCCAAGCAACTCATCAAAGCTGGCAAATTTCAAAATTTACATTGATTTGGCAAGTAATTGATGAAAATTGGGTCAAAAAAGGAAGATTTGATTTCATACAAAATCAAATATTTTTTACATTGATTGATCAATATTTGCTCTTGAATTCAGCCCAAAATCCATCCATTATAAATATACAATGCATACAACATGAGAAAGAACAGAAAAATTGCTTGGAGGAACCCTAACCTAAAGCCAAAAAACCGTGTTCTTGAACACTTCAAAAACAATACAAAAATAATCAACTTATGACACAAACTAACTAAGACTAAAAGAAATATGCTTCTAGACACACCTTGGAGTTACTTCACAGTTTCCTCCAAGAACATAACACCCTCCTACCTATAGGCTTCGAGGTGTACACTTGGTGACCTTCCCACAATCCGGGACGTTCACTCTACAGACTCAGTCCTAAAAACTACATTATGTTTCATCACGGCTGGTACCAAACTTAGGTTATAAAGCTTCTATTTGTAACCTATTACTCAACTGGATTTGAGCCTTCAAAATATAACAAACTGACATAACAAACTGCTGCTAAAATTGCTTCACAATATTCTCCAAAACAGCTCCAAGATATTTTCCACAAATATATCCATATTGTTATAACAACAAATAGAGAATCAACAACTCTGCAACAGATTCTCCTATAAAGTCTCCCTAATATATCTCCATAATTTGGGCTCCAAGTAACAATAAGTAAGTTGTTACAATTCTGCAAAAGATTCTCCTTAGGAATATTCTCCTTCATAACAAAATCCAATTTGTCAGCTCAAACATGATGTCGTGACATCTTCTTCGACATGTTGTTCCAGATGTTGAACATTTCAACACAACATGTTTCTCCATTAAATAGAACTTCAACTTGCTTTCTCCTTACAATTTATAAATCCTATTTAACCTATTACTGCTAAATTAGTTTTACCAAACATAAAGCCAATCCTAAAAATTGAGAATCAACCCCTATAAAGCTCCTAGGGATTTTCATGGTAAAATTATGGTTGTCTGATTCTGGATGTCCTAAAAGATGTTGTGACACCGGATCCGACTTCAGAACAAAAGACACAATTTGTGTTCAAACTTTAAAACAAGAAACGAAACAAAAGCTTGCAAAAAATGCAAGAAAAAACAGACTCAGAATAAGACATCCTATTCAACATCTTTGCAAAAATAGCTGCAAAGAGTGACCTCAGACTTAACAACGTCTAAACACTACCATTTTTCCCTATGTTTGCCACAAGTTGACAAGCATAACCTTCACAGAATCTAAACTTACCCATATCCGAATGAAGGATATGGGAGTAAAATAAATGAAGACACAATATGAAGTGAAGAGAAGAAAAAGAAACAAAAAGACACTCTAAATACCTGAGCAACTAAAATAACGTACATAGACTGTAACTATTATCTGGGTCAAGAAACACTACTTCATTAAGAACCGCATCAGGAGAATTTGTGCACTGGATGAAGACAATGAATGCCTTTAATACAACCTGTTTATTTTGGAACTGACAATTTCCAAAATATGCACTAAGTTAGAACACGTGATACACACCATCAATACACGTCTTAGATGAAAAGTTTAAGAATTATCACTGCTGGTCTTTAAGGATAAAACATGTCTTAAGATATATCCTGACTTCTTGTTTGACATTATTCTTCTGGCTTGAAAAGATTAGTCTTTAAAAGACTTTCCATATGATTAGAAGCAAAATTACACTATCTTTGATGATCTTAATACTCCTTACTCCCCCTGAGATACACAAAATAAGGACATATTTGATTTTGGTCCTCACAATACTAGAAGCATTCTTTATCTGGAATTTGCCACAGTTTCCGAATTAGGAATCCTTAGTTTGCTTGCTACACAAGATTCAGATTGTCACACTCTGTAACCTGTAATAAAAGTAACCTCATAGTTAATTATGTGTATAACTAATTATATGTCTTCAAAAGATAAGTCTGAACCTTATCTCCTTCTTCAATCTCTGGTGTCTTCAATAGTTGTGATGTTACATCTTCATGTAGAACATTCTTTTTTATTCATCACATACTTCTTCTCTTCTTGATTCATATTTCCATATAATTAACACAAATGTCCATCTCCCATCAAGATATTTAACAACATCTGTATGCATCTCCTTAGATGAACCAAATCTTCAAATAATCACCAGATAACATTTCCACACATTCTTAACTTGTGAAGATAACACTGAAATTTAATATTGATATTTAGTTCACACTAGGCCATGAATTCTTCAGACAAATACTCAGTTCCCGACAGAGTATATGAATTTTGCATTCAGGCTTCACATCTAATAAGTACTTAGTCTCCCGTCAAAGTACCTACCAGTTAGTCAGTTAGAATTAACTACTCACACTAGATCATTCTGACTGATTCCATCTTCACTCTTTTATTCATTTATTGGCAATAAATACATCTTTTAATAACTGAAGACTTTAAGATGATGTTTTGACATCTGATATAACATCATCCATTATGGTTTTGGGGGTAACATCCATAACAACTTATTCACAATACTTGGGAGGGAACATAAGAATCACAGTAACTACCAACTTTCCATCCACATAATTTACCCATCAAGGAATAATATGAGCCACGTCTCAATGAGTCTTTCTTTAGACTTTCGTTCTGATTTTGGATGATGGATGCCATGTTCTGTACCTATAGAGGAGATTCCCTCATCTAGATTTCTGGAACAGGCTTGATTATGGCATGACACAGAAATATTCAGTTTCTTCACTGCAATAGGACTTCCTTGATTCTTATTGACAATACCCTTCCAGGATAATGTTTAGGGAAGTCAACATTCATGATCATATTTCACTGTGGTTGAGACACAATATTCAGCTCCAAAATCTGTTCTATGGTCATGAATAAATCTCCACATATCTGGTTCCTTTGATCAGAAGGATGTACCAGATATAAGCTCATCTTGATATCACACAAAAGGACTGAAGGAAGTACCTTTATGAGTCTTCTTGCTTGCATTGAGATTTTACTTTCATACTCCCATAAGCTTAGTTTAGAAATAAACTGACATCAGGAGTATAAAAACCCGTTGATCGTGTCATGATCAACTGATAAGTAGATGTCTCCTCTTCCAGATCAGGTTCCAAACATATGTACTCACACTACATTGGTTTAGCACCCAGAAAATCTGTTCTTCAACTGGTAGCTACACACCAGTAATAATGTTCTAACATCCTATAAAACATTTGTTCCATCTCCTTGGAACATATAATCCTTGATGGTCTTCAAGGTCTTAAAAAATTTTGCAGATGCATGTAAGAATCATTGGTCAATTGACACTCATCAACTCAACTAATACATGCCTTTATGAGTGGAATTGATAGGATCTCAAGTATCTTTGACACTTTTAATGTAGTTGTAATAATCTGCCAAAATATTATATTGATAAAAATAACCCTAGGATCCTTCTTTCATTATAGGGGTTGCATTAGAGGCTATACAGCGAAAAATAGCCATAGTTAAAGAGAACTTACACAATGCTTACTCCACACTTTAATTGTAATAATTACACATAAGGATTTAGAATGAATCAACCCTACAATATGCTTGCTTCTTCTTCAAGCAATAAACTAGACCCAACCAATATCCTGACCATATAGAAACACATAAGCACAAGAGTTACCTTATCAATGTCTTCACTCTCGCATGAAGGTTTTGACAGTTCTCATATTTGTGCTGAATATAGACTGAACATAACAATTCAAAATCCTCACTCCTGCATGAATTCTTGAATATGGCCGAAACGTGACAAGCGACCTATATCTTTATTTTCTGCAAGTTTAAACAATAAAAGGAAAACATTAACTTGAAAACTTATGGGTTGCCTCCCACGCACCGCTTTGGTTAATGTCAATAGCTCGACAGCTCAGGAGTGCAAGCACTCATGGTGGTTCTCTTGAGAATGAATCCTCGATTGAACTTTTAATAATATCTAGTTTCCATGGCCACTTATCAAGCCATTTCACATATCCCTCACCTTTTCTTTTCTTTCTTTTGTGGGGTGGTTTATTATTTTGAACTTGTGGTGGTGGTTCTGGGTCTATCCTAAGTATCAGCTTTTCAAGTTTACGCTTAGTTATTTCATCCACCATCTCAAATGTTAACCTTCCCTTCTTAATGCTAATGGTTTCCATAGTTTAACGGTCCTCCGGTTTTCTCTTTTTATGCGGGACCTCAGACGAAGGTGCATTGGTGTGGGTATTTTTCAATACCTCCACACACATTTTGGATTTGGAGTCTACCTGAGCTTCCACAAAACTTTGCGGGAAAGGAATCGGTGGGGTATAGGGAGGAGGAAGAACAATAGGTGCTTCCTTCTCTACCTCTTGTACAACCTCCCTATCGGATGATGTTGGTGGATTTTTCTCAATCTCTACTCTTTTCTCACCAGAACTCTCTTCAACGTCATTATTAGTCTTTTCAACCTTATCATCATTCTCCTTAGGATTTTGTTTTTCGCTACTAGTTGTTACAACATACGCATTCTCCTCGGGGGAGGGTCCAAGAGGTGTTTGTGAAAGCATGGGGATTTAGGCCTCTAATGCCTCGTTGTGAGTCAATAGGTACTCAACCGCATTATTCAGCTGCCTAAGAGTTTCATTATTGTCAAGAATTTGTTTTCGTACCTATTCATTATGGATAGTTTGTGTTTCTACAAAATGCTCCATCGTCGATTCTAGCCAAGAGTGAGTTAACGTCGCATCGAAATCCTCTATTGATGTTTCGAGGTTGAAATTATAGGATTCTTGCGGTTCCTCAAATTGAGTTAGTGTCGCATTTTTGTCTCCACAAAAAGCTCTATCTTCAGTGTTTCTAGTCTAAAGCGAGTTAGTGTCGCAGTCATATCCTCCATTAATGCATCGAGAGTGGAATTCTGGTATCCTTGCGACTGCTCCAAATATTGGTGGTGTTGATTGTAGAGGAAATTTGGTTGAGGATAAGTTAGCGTCGCATTGTAATCCTCCAATGATGTTTCGAGATCAGATCTTTGGTATTCTTGCGACTCCTCAAAATGTTGGGATTGATGAGAGTGAGTTGGTGACACATTGAATTTCTCCATAAGTATTTCGAGGTTGGATTTATGGGATTCTTGTGATTCCTCGAAATACTGAGAATAAAAGTTGTAGAAATAGTTTGGTTGATACATAATTATAGAACTAAGAGTGCCTTAGTCTATACGGTATAATAACATATTAACAATATTGACTGTTGTTCCCCGACAATGGCACCAAAAACATGATGGGTAAATTCCGCAAGTGCACGAAAATATCGAAGTAATATAAAAGATTGTTGAACCATAGAGACCAATGTTAACCTACTGTAATCTATCATTGCTTTGTAAAGCTAAGGCTGATGAATATTTGATTTGGGGAAACTAAGAGCTAAAACTTAAATAAATGAACTTAGAAAATAATACTAAAACGAGTCCGGGATATGATTTCCGCGTTCCTGAAGGACTTATAGAAAACGGGTACTAATTACGACTAGAACTTAATTTCGTAGAATATACCAACTTAAAGACTCAGCCTCACGCTCTCGCGGTATTAACTAAAGCCATACTTCCTAATCCCAAGATACTGCTCTTGCTTGCCCGGTAACTAAGAAATACATTTTGTAAGCCAATAATATCCTAAATACATCTACAACGCTCTCGCTGTATTTAGACTTGTTGCCTAATTTCCACTATCCGGTTCGACCCCCACTCTCTCGCAGTGTCGACTCTAACCGTAGTTGATTCTTCACTCTCGTGACAAAATCTGTTAAATAACCTCTCAGTCTCGTGACAAAATCTATTAAATAACCTCTCATTCTCGTGACAAAGCTATCTAATTTAGATTTGGAAACTATAAGCAAAATAAAATTCTAATCATAAATTCGCACCTATTATTTTCTACCGAGTCCCGTCGATAACGATGGTCCTCATATACCAAACTCAAGAATATTTAGCCGGACATGGACAGGAAAATAAACATGCAATTACGGTAATAAAACATAACGATAAACATGATTTAGCTATTAAGTTAGAAAACAATAACAAAGAATAAAAAACCTGTAATTATACAGATGCCGAATTGGAATACACCTGAAAGCTTCAAATCAAAGTACATAAATTAAATGCAGGAATAAAATCCTAAACTAATTCATAATAGCCCCCAGAAATCTGGAAAGCTATTACTTTTACATGGCAGAAGTAAACTGCCTAAAAACAATGAAAATTATTCTAGCTAAGCGAAGAAAAAAGAGCGAGAGAGAGAGAGAGAGAGAGAGAGAGATATCAAATGAGGCCAGAGGGCCTCTATTTATAGAGTTGAAGTTTTCTAAGAAATAGGAACTCGTTGGCGTGAAGTTCGCTCTCCTCATGGACTTCCTCTTGCGAAAATATCTCCATGGCGGTCGCTTGGGCTTGTAACGGTCGTTAAAGCTTGCTTGTTGAGAGAATCTCGCTTTCTAATGTGTAACAGTCACTATGGGAGGTGTGACGGTTGTTACAAGCTTTCTTGGTTAGAAAGCTTCGCCTTGTGATGCATTGCGACCGTTATAAGGCCTGTTGTGACGGTCGCTTCAAGGCCTGTTGGGCTGAGGGACGTGTCTTCATGGGCTGGGCCTGCATGCACGTTCCATTTCTTTTCTTCAATGCTTTCCCCTCCCATTTTGCTATCACACCCATGCTTATTTATTTTTCTCTTTTTTGTGGATTTTAAGCTCATTCTTCTCCATTTTTCAGACTTTATTCATATGTGCCTTATAAATAGTAAAAACCTGAAAACATAGAAAATACTGGCATAATACGAATATAAAGCAACATAATTAAGATAAAATAAGGATATAATCTATGCAAATAAGCCACATGTACGATACATTTTCGTGTTATCAAATACCCCCACACTTAAACCATTGGTTGTCCTCAAGCAATCAACCAACATGGTAAAAGAAAATGAATAAGCATGGTTTTTGAAACAAGGCACGACACGACTCCTAGTTTTTAGAACACAATTTGGTTCTAGACATAATCCAAGAGTTTTGATGATAACAAGTGGAATAAATTTTGTATAATAGATATGATAATCTAATGAATATTTTTTTCATTTCATATGATATTATGACTTAAGCATTGAATAAAATAGAGACATCAAAATTATGCTAAGTAAAAGAAGTATTAGAAGTTCTAATGAAAGACGCATGCTAGAAGAAGCGAAGATGCAAGCATAAGAACCAAGAGAATGTTCGATAAGAAGATGTTCTATTACAGATTACTTCATCATCTTCTAACTTGCTACAAAGACACAAGCTAAACGATACAAACGGAAAATTTCTAAAGCTCTATATAAAGAGTTCAAATTCAAAAAAAAAGTTACGCTGCTAGATTGAAATCAAATTGTAAAGTTTTATTTCTAAGTTATTTTGAGCTAAATATTTGTGTAAACATCACTTTGGTGATAGAGATTTTTAGAAGCATATTGTAAACACATTGTCTAGAAGTTTTTGTGAACTTGTTACTTGAGAGACTAGTTTGGGTCAGATTTCTCAAGAGGGCTAGGACTAGTTGACTCTTAAAGGTGTTAGTCACAACAGTTGGTTGTCCATTTGTAATCTTTGAATTATAATGGATTTCCTCGCTGAGAGAGGCGAAATCACCTTGATGAGTGGACTGGAGTAGTGTCGCACCCCAAAATTTACCCTCCTTTCCGTATTTTTTTTCTTGGAACATTTCGTTCATGTTTTCTCTTGTGCCCACCCAAATTATTTGAAACAAATGATTTGTCAAGATACATCCAAATTCCCGTTCACAATTGCAAAATCCTAAAGCCCAAAAGGAAGTTCAAGTTCTCGAGTCAATGGGAATGTTGGTTTATGATTTAGAAAATTGATCACGAGTTGGAGTTCAAAGGAAATTTTGAATTCTATTTGTGAAACAAGGCGAGATAGGATTATTGAATTTTTTATGGCAACTCAAACGTTCAAATTATTAAATTCAAGTTCTAAGTCCTGAGTTTGCACCATTGGCAAGTTGAATTTTGAACACTTTTCAAATGCGGATCTTATTCAAGTGTTCTAAAACACATTACAAAGTTCACTCAAGAATTCCTACAAGCATGGAATGTTTATGTCACAAGATTTAAGGGTACAAAGGAGAGCTCGAATATATTTGTTGCTAATTAATTCCATGTTACGAGCTACACAAAGTAGAACACTTGCAAGTATTAACTCAAGTTCTCTTAAATTTACTCAAGGATGGTTCAAGTTTGTTACAAGTAGTAATAAGAATTATTCGACATCCATTCAACTCAAGCGGTTTACATTTGTATCATTTGTTACATTTGTATTCAAATCATAAGGGTTGATTGTTTACAAGTTTCTACAAATTCCAAATCCTAAATTCTACAATTCAAAAATCTACAAGTTCTACAAGGCCTATGAATTCTACGAATTTGCTACAAAAAAGAGGTTCGAGTCTTCATATCTTCAATCCTTTCCGTTATGTTGCTTTACTTTCTTCATCACCGTTGCCGTCATCCAATTCGCCAGAATACATGAAAAGCAAAAGAGGAAATGGGTTAGCAGCAATTTAATCAAAAAAGAGTTAACGCAAGCATTTATGTTGTAACTCATCATTAGGATTGGTGTCAGGAATCAGGTAAAAAGGATTTAACAACGTTCAATCGATCAAGCCTCAGAATTTGAAAATTCTTTCATCGGCCATAATCTCCTTTTGCAAATCACAAACTGTGTTTGGTTCACAAAAGGAGATGTGGGGAAGAAAACCCAACAGCATCAGTATCAGCCCAACAGCATCAGTATTAGCCCAACAGCACACTTATTTTTCCAGATTTCAGTATGTTGAGTTATGTTTCAAGCAAGAAAAGACAAGAAGCTATTTTACCCAAATACAAACTCAACATACAACAGGCATAGCAGGCAGCAGGAGAGAAGTTCATTTGGTTATCAACCTAAGGTGAATTTTTTTTACCACAGCTGACAGCATACATGAAAATAATAAGATGCCAAAACTCATTTTCAAGTATCAGAGCAGGAAACATAGTCAAGAGAGGAAAATTGTTGTTAACCACAAGCAACCATTTACCACATTACATATTACCAATAAAGGGACAGATGAGAGTTACACAAGAATGGTAACAGACCAAGGCAAAAAGATCATTTTGAGTTCTGTTCAAATCAAAAAGTAAAAAAAGAAATTGCATACAGCAGGGACACTCAAGTGGATCAGTTCAATAAGCCAGCAGACCAAGGGAAAAACTGGAAAACTAAGACAGAATGAGTATCTGTTCCAAAGAATACCAGCAAAAAGTATAACACACAGGATATATCAGAAGAGAGAGAAAAAGTATCTGTTGTTATCAAAAGACCAAGATATATGCACGAGTAACCAGGAAAGGAAAAAGAAAGTTGAAGCATCTGTTCAAAAAAAACACAGTTCAAAAAAAACCAGCTATAAACCCAAATCAACCAGCACCAGTTCAAAGAGGACAGAGGACCAAAATCATAGCAACCGAAGCAAAAAAGCCAAATACCCAGCAGTAAGAACAAGAAGCCAGCAGAAACCCCAACAATCTAACAAACCCTAATACATTCATCATTTCCCTAACCCTAATCCTTCAGAAATCAAAGAAACCAAGACAACATTCAGAAGGTATTACCCGGTTTTTTTTCCGTTCGGAGGAAGGTTGCGATGGATCGCCTTCCTTCTTCCTCCTTCCTTCTTTTCCGTCATCGTCGTACACTGTTCGATGGGTCCGATCGCGTTTCCTAGATTCCGGGTGGGGACTGAGAGCGGGTGAGCGGCGGAGAGACCATGAGAGAGGTCGGTGAGAGCCAGCGGACAGCGCGAGAGAAGAAGATGAGATGGGTTTCGGGATCGCGATGAAAAGCATAGTGAGAGAGAGAAACAGATACTTTACTCTTTACATTTTTGTTTTAATTAGTTTATAACCTAGGATTAGCTATTATTAGTACTATTATTATATTTTATTATTTATATTATCATTAATATTATTTTTTACTACCACTACATTTATATTACTACTATCAGTATTATTAGTATACTTATTATCACTTAAATAATTATTTTTATATTTATTATTATTATTATTGTTACTTAAATATATATTATTATTATTATTATTCTATATTATTACTAAACATTAATATTATCAATTACTATTATATATATTATATTATTATTATTTTTGTTTTATACTATTTGTGTATTATAGTTACTAACTAGTATTCCTCTTTCATTATAATTATGATTACTATTATTTATTATTGTGACTATATCATTATTACCTTTATATTACTATTATTATTATTGGAACTTGTTTTATCACTAACACATAGTATTATAATCAGTATCTTTATTATTGTTATTAAGAAAAAAACCCATTCTCATTAATATAATTTTCTTTGTTTTATTTGAACCAATAAAATATTTAGTATATCCCAAAGAAAATACCAAAAATAATAATAGTGTAATTAGATTTTCTTTTTTTATTATTAGGAAATGTTTAGCATTTTCTGTTCTATTTTATTCCCCATTTGTAAATTTGTACCCCCACTCCCCATCGTTTGTAATAGCTAGTAAATATTTGTATCGCTTTATTATTTATTTATTATTCACAAAGCACAAACCAAAAACATTTTCAAACTAATACTCGTGCGAGCCATCTTTTAAACCCGAGTTGACAAAGCTTTGAAGCGTTACAACGGCCACACATTTGTGCACACGCCACGCTTACTCTTGGGCTTACAATGAAACTTTGATTGATTGGTTAAACATTATTTAATTATCTAATTAGGTTATTTAAAATTAATTAGTTTACCTAATTAATTTTATTAAACTAATTACTTGATTAAGTTTTGTTTAATTATTCGATTAAATTTATTTCGCGCATGCACCTACACAATGTAAATCATTTGTTTGCGAAAGCCACCTTGTATGGGCTTTTAATTTATTTACTCGCTTTCTGTAACGCTTGTATACAATCGCCTGTTCTCTTTCCATTATCACACCTTAGGACCATGTGCTCAATTAATCATAACTCGCATTGCAAGAACACTTTCGCAATTAAAATTCTAAACCCGATCCAATGTCGGTTCTCTTTTCAAATAATTTCTCAAATAAATTTCTATCTCTCCCTCCTCCCAAGCATATGGTAGTCAGTCCAGTATCGACCCTCGACCGTATGCTTGGTGTCTTCAATTAAATTTAATTAAATGTGAACCATGTTTCACCTCACTTTTCTTAATAAAACTTTTGGGTAGAAAAAGATGATTCGGATGTTTCTATCCACTCATCCGAGTAATTGGGGCGTTAGCCGTTGAACGCTTATGGTCCAATACTTGTCTCCCACATAAAAATAAAATAACTCACTCAAACTCTTTTTATCGCTCATATGCGATCATGAAACTCTTTTCCGATAAAGCGTGCAATAGTCGTTTCAAATACGACGAGGACTTAAAGCTTTTCAAACAAACAAAACAAGTCCTAGTTCAAAGTATTTGAAATGTCTAAACGCACGATTTTTCTTATAAAATCAATACAACCAATTAAAACTTTTAAGAGGAACTACGAGTTTTGACTTTCCCATTGCACAAGGAATATGTAGGCACGGTTCAAAACCGTGCCAAACTCAAAATAATAATAATCAAATCTCATTTCTTTATAACTTAGAGGTTAGCGAATAGACACACACACTTAGAATTAAATGGGTCCCATCGTGTACGATGGATGTAAGAGGTGCTAATACCTTCCTCTTACATAACCGACTCCCGATTCCACTTTTTGGTCTCGTAGACCGCCTTATCCGCTTGTTTGGGGTTTTATCTATATTTTTCCGTTCTTTTTTTAGAACAAATAAAATTAGGTGGCGATTTCACTAGTTTTCGAGAATTAAAAGATTTTTGAAAATCGAGTTGCTTCAGTTGGCGACTTCACTGGGGAGTATTGACTAAGCGTGTCAACCCTAGTTTGGTTCTTCGTATGTGTGTTTATTTTCGCTTTCTTTTATCACCCTATTTGTGTGTTTAACTTCAGTTGTTCATTTCCTTCGCTTTAATTATTACCTTGTTGATATATTATTGTGTGTGGGAATGATGGATGGGACTATAGGAAAAGCCCACTACCAAGGCTATAGAACACATAAATTAGAGTGGTTGCGTAGTATTGATTTGCTAGACGGAAATGTCTTGTAAGTTGGTGCGAAGACCACACCTAGGGGAGGTTCTTTCGAAGACATTATCGTCGATTGCAAGTTATTTTTGCATTGACGATAGCGTTGTTAGAAGGGATTTTTCCCCTAGTTTTGACCTTTAAGGAAAACCTAACCTGTAGGCTTTAAGAATGCTCAAATGAGACATTCTTGGATATATCATTTAATCACAAATTTATTTGCGATGAAAATGATACACCTAAGTTGGGATCAATGATTTTGAGCACCCCGTTTAGATCCCGGTATCGAGGGTTACGTTTGTTATATCGTTAGACCTGCTTTGTCTATTCGGTCAATATGTAACTCTCCCTCAAACCAAAGCTTTGTAGCGTTGCAAGTATCTTTGCGATGCACAAGGATTTGTGTTTGTTGTATCAAAAAACCCTAAGAGCCATCCAAGGGGAATTGTTGGGTAGACGTCGAAACCATGTCCGACCGTCCCTTTTAAACCCATGTCTGTTTAACTTTACATGTGATTTTGCGCATAGCATCAATATGTATCGCATCACATTGCATTCTTACATGCATTACCATCACATTGCATTCTTACATGCATTACCATTATATCGCATTCTTACATGCGTTACTATTACATTACATCGCATTCTGACATGCGTTACCATTATATTACATTGCATTCTTACATGCATCACCATCATTGCATTCTTACATGCATCACCATCATTGCATTCTTACATGCATCACCATCATCGCATTCTTACATGCATCACCATCATATGACATTCTTATATGCATTACCATTACATCGCATTCTTACATGCGTTACTACTATATTACATCGCATTCTTACATGCGTTGCCATTATATTACATTTGCATTCTTTAATGCATTACCATGCATTTCATCTTCATCAGAAAGCTCATTTCATTTCTTCTGTCCAGAAATATCGAATTGTCTACTCGACACACGTTCAGAACTCCAAGGATGTCTCAGAGGGCTATGGACGAGCTTCAGCGTGGTCAAGAACTATTGAAGGCTGAAGTTAAGCACTTGAAAAGTCAGATGAGTCTGGTCTTGGATCTCTTGCAAGTTGTGTTGAAAAGAGAGTGCAACACCACACCAATCTCCGCAAGTTTGGTTGCTGCTTTATCATCTGATGTCTCCATGAGTCAAGGACATCCACATGTGGTGAACTCTCCAGTTCGAAATTCTCCTACTGAGTATCATCCTCGGCCATTACCTTCGAGGATTCCTCGACAGCAGCAATTGCTTGCTCCCCGATCGAAGAAGAAGGATCCAACTCAGCGTATTAATCCGCATTATCGCCGATATGCTCAACAGGATATTCAGCCAATCCCGATATCATATTCTCAACTATTGCCTTACCTGATTCAGAGTGGTGTGGTGATACCAAGGGAATTGAAGCCAGTGCCAGGGGTTGCTAAAGCTTGGTTTGATGAGAAAGCTAAATGTGCTTTTCATGCTAACTCTGTGGGACACGAAACTGAGAATTGTTCGGCCTTTAAATGCACAGTTCAAGAGTTAATTGATGATAAGATTCTGTTTTTCAAACAGAATGGATCGAGCTTAGACATTTTGCTTGTAAGGTCTAGTCATAACAATTTTGAGGAATTTCCAAAACTCATTGGGACCATTGCTTGCCAAAAGGAAGTTGAGACTTTGAAAAGTAGTGGTGAAGTAGACCAGATGTTCACTTCCGAGGAGGTGGTAACCTTCAGCAAAGACATCTCAAGTTCTAGCAAAGGGAAGTCGGTTGCAACACCAACTCATTATCCTCCATTACCATCTTTCGAATCTTTGCATCAACAACTTTTGTCTGATCTTCCTCAACTTCAGAGTCAGAACTCTCAAAATCAAACTGTGCCTCGGAATAATCTGGAAAGAAGGAATGCTCCTCTTGATCCAATTCCAGTGACTTATAGTCAACTTCTGCCATATCTGGTTCAAAGTTCATTGGTGGTTCCCAAATTTCTTAACCCACCAAATTTATTCCCGCTTGTTTATGATCATAACGCGCGATGTGGATACCATGATGGAACAATAGGCCACTCGACAGAGGACTGCAACGCCTACAAAGCCAAAGTTCAACAGTTGATCGACCAGAAGTACTTGACTATTCAAGGAGGGAATCTGTTTGTGAATGGAAACCCCGTACTCAAGTGAATGCCAAGACTACTGAAAGTCACCTGAATCAACAAGTCAAGGCGGAGCTCCAAGTCTCCTCAACAACGACAGTCTTTTATTTCTTTACTGCATTTTCATGTGTACCTTGTTTAATTGTTTAAACTTTGTTTGCATGTAGAAACTTGTTTGTTTTTATCTTCATGCAATGAATATGTTTGTCTTGAAGCAATCCATTCGTTACCACTCTTTAAATGATTTGCGAGCATTTTGATACCAACGTTACCAATCCTTTCGCCTAGGCAAAGATTGGAGGGAGGATGACGATAATTGAAAAATGCCAGGTCTCTAGTCGTATGCTTTCGAGTAAGAACCCTGCTAATGATGTACAGGCCTTGTTTCAAATCCCTAAACACCGGAGTTATAAGGGAGATAAACCATCGTTAACCCCCTTGAGCCTTGAAGTAGGAGTTTCTTTTCTGTTTAGAAGAACCCTCATTTTTCACCCAGGGGCGGGTAGTGTTCAGTTAATCTGATCGAGCGTTCAGAACTCATCAAGAGAGTGTGCATTTAAGGATACAACAATGGCTATCCTTCAAAAGGTTGAGAAAGGTCAAAACCACAGTAGTCGACCTCCATCTATCAATAGTGTGCATCAAAGGAGAATGATACCACATGGGTATCTTTCGCACATCAGAAGGTCAACAGATGACGATACCATAACAGTTATCCCTAATCTACCTAAGGACTCAGACAGTCACCATCACTTCTAACAAATCAAAGGTTGTGCATGGATCCACAAATTGTTCAAAAAAAATGATGATGAATAGAAAAAGACAAAAAGCCCGCTAAGTCGGAACTTAGTAATAAGTCGCTTAGGCAAAAGTCAGGTAAGATCCCGAAATGCAAAGGATTCTCAACAAAGAACAAGTTGTGTGGTCAAATACCAAAGGCAAAATGTGAGTGACTGTCGTGTCCAAAAAACCTCGTATTGGTTCCTCAACCACCATAACTCCTCTCGAGAGATGAGTGCTCGTATCAGGATAGTTGAATTTAGGACTGAAGAACATCACGGAGAATGGGCGGGCACCAAATATTTTGAGCCTAAAAATCCTTTTTCTAAAAAACCGTGAACCAGACCACGTTACAACCCTCAAAAGTCCTAATTGAAGCATGGGTTAATTCAAAAGCATACGACGAAGAGATCGCGTTTACCTGACTCCTACAGTGTGTGCTAAGTATCTGTGTGGTATCATATGCTCGTTTTATCTTTCAAAAAGAAAATTTTCAGTGTTGCACTCCAAAAGTGTTTCACTCACAAAAAAAATCATCATAATGTTTTCATACAAAACTTCAAGACGCATAAATGTTGCATTATATTGTCATAACAAACATTCTTCTACATGTAAAACATTTGTTTGACATTGAAGAAGTTCTCATATTGAACATCAGTGAAGAGTTTAACTTTGTCCAAAGAAGAAAGAATTGATCATCTCTTTGTAGCAGGAAGCATGACGTCTAAGGACTCCTTTGAGCATATCACGAGTTGTCTTCTCAAGATTCTGTTAATTTGGGGGCAATCAAATCGAAATTCAGCTCCTCGAATTTCTGCCAATCCGGGGCAAATCCTTAAAGAACAATCATCATTTGAGTTAGTCCTTCTCAAAAGAGCAGTTAGCCTGGGACAACTGTCATTCCATGTTTCAGTCAACTTGGAGCAATCACTTCGAGACATGGGAGTCTCTCTAAGGCTGTTTACATCGGGACAGTTCGAACTAATCGTTCGGTTCCAATCAATCTGAGATAACTACTTCGACGCGTGGAAGCCTTCAAAAGCTCTTGTTCCACCAAATTAGTCGCTCACTTGTTGTTGATCTGAAACAGTTACTTCGTAATGGTGAAGCTCTCTTAATTGGAGTAAGTGTTCGTTCAAGAATCAATCAGCCTGAAGTAATTACTTCGAGACGTTGGAGTCTCTCCGATGTTCATCCTGGGGCATGTCGTCCATCTACGCAAAGTCTGCCACTATAAGATTCGGTAAATCTAAGGAGGTTATTTTGAGATGCGGAAATACCTCCAAAGCTCCTATCAAGGCATGATATCCCCATATCAGAATATCCAGTTCCTTCGAAATACTGATGATCAGTAAAGTATTGCGTCAGAATACAGGATGGCGGGGCACTCCTTTTCGGGAAAGATTTTTAGAAGGTCTAACAGACCGGGGCAGGTTGAGATTCTGAGGTCGATATATCTCTTAAGTGCAAAATCTAATGCCACTGCATTCCCACGCATGGGGAACACCTCTAATCATCATTATCTGATCAACTCAGAAGTTTGCTATTCTTCTTTCTACAAGAATTAGCATTGCAGTCCTTCCAGCGACAATTCAACATTTGGAGTTTGGCCAATCATCTTATTGTGCCGTGTTCTTTTATCCTCCAAATTAACGGTGTCGAAGACTCAGTTTGATAGCCAGTGCATTAACCAGTATATTCATGCATTCATTCATTCATGCATTCATATCATATACTACATAGCACATTCATTCATAAACATCAGCCAGGACTCGGGTTATTCCAAGATCGGTTATTGATTGTTCTCAGCAGAATCATAATTTGAAGACTATTTTGAATGACAAATTTAGTTCTTCCTATCGCAAGTTTGAGGGCTCGACCATAGACGGTCTACAACGATGACGATTCTCAAATCGAATCCATTCCAAAGTGATTGGGTTTCCCCAAGCGAACTTTTGTATCAATGGAGCTTCTTTTGAAGTACCCCATTACAAGCAGAAGACTTTTCTTAGATGACAATCTAGCTTTTCTCCCCAGTGCCAGGAGAACGCTTGGGTGACAGACAATTGACAGTAGTGTCAATTCTCCAATGAAGTCTCTTCCCCAGAGAATCGATCGATCATCCCCAGTGAACTCTTATGACAACAAGATCATTCAGTTGGATTCCCCAGTGATGTCTTCCTTCTCTCAACAGTCAGGAAATCATGCATCATTTGCATTAGAAAAAAATCATGTCATGCATATCATACTCATACATTAGCTTCGGCTATTTGTTTTGCAGGTTTTTCAACTGAAACTGTAAATATCCTCGTAAGGATCAAATTGAAGGATTAGTTCTCAGACGACAAATTATCCTCTTTTCTCCAGTACAAGTGATATACTTGTATGGATCTCAACAACTGATGGTTTCTCCAATCGAGACTTCTTCCCCATAAACAGTTGTCTCCTTCAAACGGACTCTAATGTCATCGAAATTATTCAACCGGGAATCCCCAGTGAATTTTCCACATGGTTTTCTTACGAAGTTTTCCCCAGCGAAGCTTATTTTCACTCCCCAAGTGAATCTCCTTCAGAAAGGATTACTACAACATTATTCTTGGTATTTTCAAAGATTTCTTTCGAGACAAGAATCTCCCCGGCAAATTCTACTGGCAGTGAATTCCAATTTACTCCTCTGAGCTGTTCTCAGAAAATTACAGCAAACTTCTGGTGCGTTTATTTCCCCAGTAAGTCATCAACTACTCAACAAATAAATATCCACCAGGTGGGATGTTTATTCAATCTCAAGATATTTCTCCAACTCAGACGTTGATCTCCATATCCACTTGCTGCAACGCATTGTCCATACAATGTCAGCAAATTGAAGCTCATTACCCTAGAAGTTTTTCATCCGGTATTCGATTCTTCTATCAACGGTAAAGCTATCTGCATACAAATTGAAGATCTTGTCAACTCAGAAGTTGTTCGACATGTCTGTACATGTTTAGTAAGATCTCTCATTAGCAGAAACGTCGGAAGCAAGATTTACCGACTTCGTAAACATCTATATCACGCTGGTGTGCTGGATATTGTTTTGTTTATCCCCAGAGAATTGTACTCTCGGGTGCGCTACTGATTTTGTTCTGCGGGTAACTCAGAAGTTACACGGTCAAAGACATTCAGCATGCCATGGCTCCTCGCACTTTCGTGCACCAACAATTCTGATATTGTTCTAAGCCATCTATTCAGAGAACTCTTTGTTAAGTTCTCAATCATGTCAATCAGGGAACTCTTTGTTAAGTTCTCAATCATGTCTATTCAGAGAACTCTTTGTTAAGTTCTCAATCATGTCAATCAGAGAACTCTTTGTTAAGTTCTCAATCATGTCATTTCAATTTTGTTTAAGGTCTCCAGGTAGTCCTTAGTTCAGAGAACTCTTTGTTAAGTTCTCAATCTTGTCAATCAGAGAACTCTTTGTTAAGTTCTCAATCATGTCATTTCAATTTTGTTTAAGGTCTCCAGGTAGTCCTTAGTTCAGAGAACTCTTTGTTAAGTTCTCAATCTTGTCAATCAGAGAACTCTTTGTTAAGTTCTCAATCATGTCTTTTCAATTCTGTTTAAGGTCTCCAGGTAGTCCTTAGTTATCAGAGAACTCTTTGTTAAGTTCTCAATCTTGTCAATCAGAGAACTCTTTGTTAAGTTCTCAATCATGTCTTTTCAATTCTGTTTAAGGTCTCCAGGTAGTCCTTAGTTATCAGAGAACTCTTTGTTAAGTTCTCAATCTTGTCAATCAGAGAACTCTTTGTTAAGTTCTCAATCGTGTCGTTTTTCAATTTTGTTTAAGGTCTCCAGGTAGTCCTTAGTTCAGAGAACTCTTTGTTAAGTTCTCAGTCGTGTCAATATTTTTTTTTTTTAGTATATTGTTTCTCTTTAGCTTGAGAAGTTCGTTTCCCTTCCCATAGCATTTTCATTAAATGGTTGTCAAAATCATTTCGGTTGCACGGTTATCCCCAGTGTTGTTAAAATCTCCTAGTAATTGTACAAGCATTCCGTTGATGCTTAGCAAGTTTTCTATTCAAGTGTTGTTCCTTGACTCCGTAGTCAAGATTTGTTATCTGTTTTCTTTTGTGGCATTGGTTTCCCGCGTAGGGCAAATTTTCGGGGTTCTCTAGTATTCAATCCTCTTCCACCTTGAACGTTCGGAAGTTGTCAATCTTTCTCACTTACCAGGTCTAAGATGATTGAATAGGGGCAACTGTCGCACCCCAAAATTTACCCTCCTTTCCGTATTTTTTTTCTTGGAACATTTCGTTCATGTTTTCTCTTGTGCCCACCCAAATTATTTGAAACAAATGATTTGTCAAGATACATCCAAATTCCCGTTCACAATTGCAAAATCCTAAATCCCAAAAGGAAGTTCAAGTTCTCGAGTCAATGGGAATGTTGGTTTATGATTTAGAAAATTGATCACGAGTTGGAGTTCAAAGGAAATTTTGAATTCTATTTGTGAAACAAGGCGAGATAGGATTATTGAATTTTTTATGGCAACTCAAACGTTCAAATTATTAAATTCAAGTTCTAAGTCCTGAGTTTGCACCATTGGCAAGTTGAATTTTGAACACTTTTCAAATGCGGATCTTATTCAAGTGTTCTAAAACACATTACAAAGTTCACTCAAGAATTCCTACAAGCATGGAATGTTTATGTCACAAGATTCAAGGGTACAAAGGAGAGCTCGAATATATTTGTTGCTAATTAATTCCATGTTACGAGCTACACAAAGTAGAACACTTGCAAGTATTAACTCAAGTTCTCTTAAATTTACTCAAGGATGGTTCAAGTTTGTTACAAGTAGTAATAAGAATTATTCGACATCCATTCAACTCAAGCGGTTTACATTTGTATCATTTGTTACATTTGTATTCAAATCATAAGGGTTGATTGTTTACAAGTTTCTACAAATTCCAAATCCTAAATTCTACAATTCAAAAATCTACAAGTTCTACAAGGCCTATGAATTCTACGAATTTGCTACAAAAAAGAGGTTCGAGTCTTCATATCTTCAATCCTTTCCGTTATGTTGCTTTACTTTCTTCATCACCGTTGCCGTCATCCAATTCGCCAGAATACATGAAAAGCAAAAGAGGAAATGGGTTAGCAGCAATTTAATCAAAAAAGAGTTAACGCAAGCATTTATGTTGTAACTCATCATTAGGATTGGTGTCAGGAATCAGGTAAAAAGGATTTAACAGCGTTCAATCGATCAAGCCTCAGAATTTGAAAATTCTTTCATCGGCCATAATCTCCTTTTGCAAATCACAAACTGTGTTTGGTTCACAAAAGGAGATGTGGGGAAGAAAACCCAACAGCATCAGTATCAGCCCAACAGCATCAGTATTAGCCCAACAGCACACTTATTTTTCCAGATTTCAGTATGTTGAGTTATGTTTCAAGCAAGAAAAGACAAGAAGCTATTTTACCCAAATACAAACTCAACATACAGCAGGCATAGCAGGCAGCAGGAGAGAAGTTCATTTGGTTATCAACCTAAGGTGAATTTTTTTTACCACAGCTGACAGCATACATGAAAATAATAAGATGCCAAAACTCATTTTCAAGTATCAGAGCAGGAAACATAGTCAAGAGAGGAAAATTGTTGTTAACCACAAGCAACCATTTACCACATTACATATTACCAATAAAGGGACAGATGAGAGTTACACAAGAATGGTAACAGACCAAGGCAAAAAGATCATTTTGAGTTCTGTTCAAATCAAAAAGTAAAAAAAGAAATTGCATACAGCAGGGACACTCAAGTGGATTAGTTCAATAAGCCAGCAGACCAAGGGAAAAACTGGAAAACTAAGACAGAATGAGTATCTGTTCCAAAGAATACCAGCAAAAAGTATAACACACAGGATATATCAGAAGAGAGAGAAAAAGTATCTGTTGTTATCAAAAGACCAAGATATATACACGAGTAACCAGGAAAGGAAAAAGAAAGTTGAAGCATCTGTTCAAAAAAAACACAGTTCAAAAAAAACCAGCTATAAACCCAAATCAACCAGCACCAGTTCAAAGAGGACAGAGGACCAAAATCATAGCAACCGAAGCAAAAAAGCCAAATACCCAGCAGTAAGAACAAGAAGCCAGCAGAAACCCCAACAATCTAACAAACCCTAATACATTCATCATTTCCCTAACCCTAATCCTTCAGAAATCAAAGAAACCAAGACAACATTCAGAAGGTATTACCCGGTTTTTTTTCTTTCCGTTCGGAGGAAGGTTGCGATGGATCGCCTTCCTTCTTCCTCCTTCCTTCTTTTCCGTCATCGTCGTACACTGTTCGATGGGTCCGATCGCGTTTCCTAGATTCCGGGTGGGGACTGAGAGCGGGTGAGCGGCGGAGAGACCATGATTGAGGTCGGTGAGAGCCAGCGGACAGCGCGAGAGAAGAAGATGAGATGGGTTTCGGGATCGCGATGAAAAGCATAGTGAGAGAGAGAAACAGATACTTTACTCTTTACATTTTTGTTTTAATTAGTTTATAACCTAGGATTAGCTATTATTAGTACTATTATTATATTTTATTATTTATATTATCATTAATATTATTTTTTACTACCACTACATTTATATTACTACTATCAGTATTATTAGTATACTTATTATCACTTAAATAATTATTTTTATATTTATTATTATTATTATTGTTACTTAAATATATATTATTATTATTATTATTCTATATTATTACTAAACATTAATATTATCAATTACTATTATATATATTATATTATTATTATTTTTGTTTTATACTATTTGTGTATTATAGTTACTAACTAGTATTCCTCTTTCATTATAATTATGATTACTATTATTTATTATTGTGACTATATCATTATTACCTTTATATTACTATTATTATTATTGGAACTTGTTTTATCACTAACACATAGTATTATAATCAGTATCTTTATTATTGTTATTAAGAAAAAAACCCATTCTCATTAATATAATTTTCTTTGTTTTATTTGAACCAATAAAATATTTAGTATATCCCAAACAGAAAATACCAAAAATAATAATAGTGTAATTAGATTTTCTTTTTTTATTATTAGGAAATGTTTAGCATTTTCTGTTCTATTTTATTCCCCATTTGTAAATTTGTACCCCCACTCCCCATCGTTTGTAATAGCTAGTAAATATTTGTATCGCTTTATTATTTATTTATTATTCACAAAGCACAAACCAAAAACATTTTCAAACTAATACTCGTGCGAGCCATCTTTTAAACCCTGAGTTGACAAAGCTTTGAAGCGTTACAACGGCCACACATTTGTGCACACGCCACGCTTACTCTTGGGCTTACAATGAAACTTTGATTGATTGGTTAAACATTATTTAATTATCTAATTAGGTTATTTAAAATTAATTAGTTTACCTAATTAATTTTATTAAACTAATTACTTGATTAAGTTTTGTTTAATTATTCGATTAAATTTATTTCGCGCATGCACCTACACAATGTAAATCATTTGTTTGCGCAAGCCACCTTGTATGGGCTTTTAATTTATTTACTCGCTTTCTGTAACGCTTGTATACAATCGCCTGTTCTCTTTCCATTATCACACCTTAGGACCATGTGCTCAATTAATCATAACTCGCATTGCAAGAACACTTTCGCAATTAAAATTCTAAACCCCGATCCAATGTCGGTTCTCTTTTCAAATAATTTCTCAAATAAATTTCTATCTCTCCCTCCTCCCAAGCATATGGTAGTCAGTCCAGTATCGACCCTCGACCGTATGCTTGGTGTCTTCAATTAAATTTAATTAAATGTGAACCATGTTTCACCTTACTTTTCTTAATAAAACTTTTGGGTAGAAAAAGATGATTCGGATGTTTCTGTCCACTCATCCGAGTAATTGGGGCGTTAGCCGTTGAACGCTTATGGTCCAATACTTGTCTCCCACATAAAAATAAAATAACTCACTCAAACTCTTTTTATCGCTCATATGCGATCATGAAACTCTTTTCCGATAAAGAGCGTGCAATAGTCGTTTCAAATACGAACGAGGACTTAAAGCTTTTCAAACAAACAAAACAAGTCCTAGTTCAAAGTATTTGAAATGTCTAAACGCACGATTTTTCTTATAAAATCAATACAACCAATTAAAACTTTTTAAGAGGAACTACAGAGTTTTGACTTTCCCATTGCACAAGGGAATATGTAGGCACACGGTTCAAAAACCGTGCCAAACTCAAAATAATAATAATCAAATCTCATTTCTTTATAACTTAGAGGTTAGCGAATAGACACACACACTTAGAATTAAATGGGTCCCATCGAGTACGATGGATGTAAGAGGTGCTAATACCTTCCTCTTACATAACCGACTCCCGATTCCACTTTTTGGTCTCGTAGACCGCCTTATCCGCTTGTTTGGGGTTTTATCTATATTTTCCCGTTCTTTTTTTAGAACAAATAAAATTAGGTGGCGATTTCACTAGTTTTCGAGAATTAAAAGATTTTTGAAAATCGAGTTGCTTCAAGTAGTTTGAGTATCAAACGAACTAGGATAAAAATCCTTGAGTATTTAGTTTTGTTGTTTGTTAAAAACTAAGATTTAATTTGAAAAACTTATTCAACCCCCATTCTAAGTGTTTTCTAAGCCTTCACTAGTCATACATGGATGCTAGGCTAATGTTAGATCGATGGGTACTAAACGTCAATACTATGGATACCGTAATAACACGAAATCACGGTGCACAATCAAACACTCTCACCCCATGCAAGCCAGTCAGAATCATTCTATTATAACTCAACCTATTTCTTTTGCTTTATTTCACCCACTTTCATTCAAGCGCAATCACATTAAGCCCTTTGTCCTTGCACGCACATAGTAGGGTAGCCGGTTAGTGATTCTGGTCATTTAAGCACGGGGTTCTGGTACATAAGTTGGTAACCCCTTTATTTACTCAATTGCAAGTTGCGGGGGATCGAACCGTAGTCCGTCCTACCAAGTTCAACACTAGACAACACTCAACCAACTTACAACGGGTTGTTATAACATATTTTTGTAGGTTCTGCAACCGTTGGATTAAGTGACCGGGTGAGGGTCACCTAACTTAATTACAGCATTCACTATTTTCAATTTATTAAGACTTGATATTTTTGAATTTTTACGACCATTCACTTATATTCATCGGATCTCTACGTAGTTTGTGATTAATACGGTGCAGACTGCTCATGTAAACTACTCGGGGATGATCTAAAATTAAAATTTAAGGTTTCAGCTTAATAGGTACTCAAATTGGTTCACATACTTAAGGGGTTTAGGGTGTCAAAACAGTATTGATTTTATTGAAGCTTTCCCAAGTCTCTCTAACATAACCTAAAGTGACAACCTATATAATTTCAGAGTGTGTGTGCCATGCATGAAAAGTAAAAATTTGATTGGAGATTAAAATTTTAAAATTTTGGGAAAATTCAATAGTAACTAAAAATGACGTATAAAGACTCGACAACACATGCAATTGCTCAACATAATACTTAAAACAGATAAATTCCTAGAAACATCAAATAAACTAGAAAGCAATGAATAAAAAACGATAAATGAAAGCGGTAAAGTCCCTCCCCCACACTTAAACAAAACATTGTCCTCAATGTTTTGATAAAAGGTGGAAAGAGGAAAAATAAAACCTGAATGAACGACCTTGCGTGCTACAATGAACAATTTTTGCTCTGATCCTTCCCTTGTTGATCATGTCTTTGTTGACCACTTCTACTCCGACGTCTTGTACTACAAGATATCTGAATTTTCTAAAACTTATCTTTCCTAAAGCTGCTTATCATATTGCTCATTTTCGGAGTAAGTACCTGCAAAAGTGTGAAAAATACAATATGGTGTGTGCAGGTGGAACATGACCATGCAAATGATGAAGAGGATGTGAGTTACAGACGAGAGAGATATGCCTTCTCCTATCATACTCATCAGTAGTGTCACCACCAGCAACAACATTCATAGGAATGTATGTGGGCACCGACTCATTTTTGAGATGATCTTCTATAGATGTTTCGCCTAGGTATGGCCGAGACGTGACAAGCGACCTATATCTTTATTTTCTGCAAGTTTAAACAATAAAAGGAAAACATTAACTTGAAAACTTGTGGATTGCCTCCCATGCACCGCTTTGGTTAATGTCAATAGCTCGACAGCTCAGGAGTGCAAGCACTCATGGTGGTTCTCTTGAGAATGAATCCTCGATTGAACTTTTAATAATATCTGGTTTCCATGGCCACTGTCATACCCCAAATTTTGACCTAATATACCACCTTACATTTGCATCATTGCACAACTAACAGTTCAAACAACATTAATTGGGTGTAGCATTCACAGGTCAAAATTAGGGTTTCATCAGATTTTCATCTGATTCAAGAGCTAACCAATTAGGGTTTGATATTTTCTCACTCCATTTGATCTATCTTGATCAAATCATCAGCCTTCAATCCTCAGATATCCATTTTCCTCACTGATCAATCGAGGATCGACCAATTAGGGTTTTGGTCGAGCATAGGCATTCTCTGATTTTTTGAGCAAGAAATGACTTTTTTGGATAGAGATTGGTCATTATATCTTAGATACAACATCTTGACCTAATTTCTGGATTCAAAACATCACAGAGGTTCACAGACTTCATCAGTCAATTTCAGAAACGTATGATGAAATTTCATCTGCACAGAAAAGTCAAACTTTGACTTTTGGTCAAATTTTTCAAAACAAAACTTTTTCCATCATCAAAATACTTCACATGATCCATCATGATCATAAAAAATCAAAGAATTTGGAAAAGTCAACAAAAAGTCAAAAGTTTTCATACTTAGAAATTTTTCTAAGTGTTGAAATTTCTTATTTTTTTCAAACTTCAAGCCATTTTTTCACCTAGTTCCAATTTGAATTTGAAAAAAACTCAAAAAATGAAAATTGTAGCTTGTGGAAAAATCTTTCCAAAATGTCCAAGAACTCTCAAATCCATGGAGTCTAGATACACTTTTGAAATTGAAACATAAGGCTCAATGATATTCAAAGTCAAAACATCAAGATTATAGGTCATTTTGCATTTTCCTCTTCTAGAACCTTTGCCACCTTGCCAAGAGAGGATAGAACTGATAAAAATCAGTTGGATGTAATTATTATAGGATAGGATCAAGTTGAAATTAACCATGGTTAAAAGAAGGAAGCTTCCTTTTGCATTTAATGCAAAAAAGACTTCCTTGCCCTCTAAGGCAAGTTTGAATTACCAATGCCCAATTGCTTGCCTAACATTTCAGATACAATGGCCTATAAATAGAGGTACCAATTCAAGCTCAATGGACACCAAAAACATTGCAAAGTCATGCTTCTCAATCAAGAAACATAACACATTTTTGAGAAAACTTGCAATTTTCAAAATTCAATGAAAACATGATAAATTTTGGTGTCTAACATGTTTCAGTATCAACATGTAACTGGTTTGTAACTTAGAATCAAACTAAAAACAACTGAAAATCAGATTTTGAACTTCATGCTTCCAAACTTGTACAAACTGCTTAAGTATTCGAATTTGGATTTTGGCTGGAGCAATTGATGTTTTAATCACTCAAACATCATCACCATACTCCATGGACATGAGGCAGACCATTAATCCTGAACTGTAACACTCTTAACCCCATTTTCGAGTTTCATTTTGAGCTGACTGTAGGTTGACTTGGTTGGAGAGATTGGAGCAAGCTCGAAGCAAGCATACCATCCACACAGCTTCCATACATGCCGATGAAGGTGTAGCAATCCTCAAACAAGTTCTGGAAACACGTTTTGAGCTTCTTCGATTCTCACTTTTCCAGGTATGAACATGAACTGTGATATCATGATTCCTTGCATCT
This sequence comes from Vicia sativa, assembly GCA_021764765.1. Lineage (NCBI taxonomy): Eukaryota > Viridiplantae > Streptophyta > Magnoliopsida > Fabales > Fabaceae > Vicia > Vicia sativa. Next base: position 112,139,933 of record CM038793.1, read on the forward strand.
TTTTGAAAAAGCTCTTGGCCATTCTTTTTCTGCACCTCTAACGATCATAAACCCTCAAAAAAATCCAAGAATCATGAAACCTACATCATTTAATTTAAGATTTTCAGTTTAGGGTTCGTCGTGTTCTTCAAAACCTAAATTGTTCTAGGTTAAATATAAATGAAATTAACAACCACCTTCGTGTTCGTGAGGAAAAAACGAGCAACTTTGATGTTTACATCATTGAATTTCATTGAGAAACGAGGATGGTAGCTTGGATCAAAGATTCTGAAGATCAAACATGTTGAAGAACACTGCGCGCGTGTTCTTCATTTTCAAATTTTTAAACATTCCAATGTTATATCAACACGTGTTCCTGGTCCACTAACACCCCAGTGCGTTTGGTCTAGTGGTTGCTTGCTTGCCTTTAGTTCTCTTTGACACGCGTCCCACCTCATGGTCATGGGTTCAACACCCATCAAGACCATTCTTTTTACAAACTTTCCAAAAAATTTCATGTTTTTTATCAAACTTTCACAATTTTTTTGACCAATCAAAACTCCTTATTTTAAGGTGATTTTTTGGACACTTGTCAATAAATACATCTATTTTGTGATAGTGCAAAAATTTTCAGAAAAAAACTTTCATCTGATTAAATTTTAATCGAGCCGAAAACGACGTTCTGAACACTTTTCAAACCTCCTTTTAAGGTGAATTTTTCAAGTTTTCGACTTCCGATTTTTTTCAAAACTTTTCATAAATGAACCTCACATTTCAAAAAAATTCAAAATCATTTTTCAAAACATTTCATCAAACTTGCATCTTTTACCATGATCGATCCGATTTAAAACGATAAAACTGATTTCGTCTTCTCTCGAATTTCTCGATCGATCATGGGCCACCCTTATGGTGTAAGTCCCAATCCTTTATGTACATATTTAGTTTTACTTGTACATACTCAAATTATCATTGTTAATATTCAAACGTAAACAAATTTATTTCGTTTGTTTTCATTCGTTTGTCTATACGCCGAATCCATTGGTTCTAAAGGAAGAATTCTTCTGAGTAAAATTTCTTTTTGACCAATGGGCCTCCATCATGGTGTAAGTCCCATAACATTCTTTTATGTACATAATATTTCTTTGTACATATCAAACTTTTGTCAAACACTTTTTACAAAGTTTCATCCGTATATATACTCCTTTTATACTCAAGTACAGACAAACTTCGATCGTTTGTTTTCACATCACGTGTGTATACTCAAACAAAATAGTCTTTTGTGTACATATTTTCTTTGTACATACCAAATACTTTTCATACAAAATTTTCATCTGTACATAACACAGATACCTTTTTACAAATATTCCAACACAGATAAACTTCGATCATTCGTTTCCGTTTCATCTGTATAGACCAACTGAATACCATAGGTATTGAAAGTAGCTTTCTCCTGAGTAAAACTTCTTTCAAATCAATGGGCCACCCTTATGGTGTAAGTCTCAACCCTCCTATGTACATCCATCTTTATTTGTACATAAAAACTCGTTCGTGTACATATTTACTTCCTTGTACACATTCAAACTTGTAAATAATCAAGTTACGCTCGTTTTAAACGTTCGTTTCACAGACACTTGTTTATATTTCATAAACTGCTGTAAATAAACATCATGCATTGTTTATATTTCCTTCATAAACTCCTGTGAATACATATCACACACACACACACCTGTTTATACAACTGTCTAGTTATAACATAACAATTAGACTAATCAATAGGTTCCCCACAGTATAGCCTCCGCTTGGGCTTCATACAAGACAACTCATTTCTAGTTGAGTTTAGCCTCCGCTTGGGCTTCATACAAGATATTTTATCTCCAGCAGAGTTTAGCCTTCTCTTGGGCTTTGTACAAAGAAACTCTCCCCACAGAGTTAGCCTCCGCTTAGGCTTCATATAAGACAACACTCCCTGAAGCCTCTTCTTGGGCTTCGTTCAAAAGAACTCCTCATTGAGTTTAGCCTTCTCTTGGGCATCATACAATGAAAGAGACAGAAATCTCTTAACCCTCCTATTGGGCTTCCAATACAAAGAATCACCCACGCTAAGATAGAACCACGAAGGATGGTTTCCGTGAAATCACTTTCAAATCCCAGAGTAAAATTTCCGGTGAAATTGCTCTTAATTCCAAAAGGATGGTTTCTCGGTGAAATCCTTTTAACACAAAGCCACCATACCCTATAGCTTCCTCTTGAGCTTCATACAAGGACCCTCGATGACCCTCGATGACCCTCGGAATGCCTCCTCTTGGGCTAACAATACAAGGACCCACGGGCTTCTTAAAAGCATCCCTTTAATCCAATCAATTTCTCCTCGAGATTTAGACATCTATCATCTCTATGGAAGAAGTATCTCATCTATCACATCACATACAGTCAAAAACTTTTTCAAACTTTTTTCATAAACTGTTTTCAAACAAAAACATCTCTTAACAGTAAGTGTTAATGCTTGTACACTCAAGCAAAACACCCAATGCTTACAGTTAAAAGATTCAATCATCTTTTTTTCAAACATCTTTCTTAAACATGTAAGTGGTAACGCTTGTACACTCAAGCAAAACACCTATAACTTACGACGAAAGATTTTAATCAGTCAAACTTTTCAAAAATGTATGTGATGAAATAGATTAGATACATTTTTTCACTAAGATGACATTTGTCTGTCTCTTACTAACATCCCGTTGCTTTCCACTAGCATAAGTGGGAACTACGATTGCTCTGACTTTCTCAACATCCTTTTGAGAATACGTAGGCACAAGGTCTCATCTTTGCCGAGCAAATTTCTTTCTCTCTCAGACCAAACAAAACATAGAACCCTGTAGATCCGAGCTACAAATGCTCTGATTCCCACTAGGGGATATGTATGCAGAAGATCCAAAGATCTTTGCGAGCACAATAATAACAAAACCTAGAATCCCACATAATCTACTGTTTCTTAAAATCCAAAGGAGAAACTTTCCCAATCATAGAAATAGCAATTAAAACACACAAACATATCAAACATATTCATATATAAAGCTGTAGATAACTACATATATTTAGGGTGCTCCATCTATTCCCTTTATATAACAATCCCCCTTACTCAGAATCTCCCCAATGTGTTACGTCTAGTTTGCGCTAGTCGTTACGCATACCAATATCAATTGAGGGTATTTCAGCTTTCCCCTTTTTTCATAATCATTAAATCATCTTTCTTGTGTTGAAAATAATAAAGCTTGATGCTCGCGGCATCTTTATAAACAAATCAAAAGATTTAAATCGTTGCGTGCCAGAGAATCCGACCTCACGTTCACATCCTCTAGCGCGTCACCTTTTAACGTGAACAGGAAAAATGGCGACTCTGCTGGGGAGTACGCTGAAACTTTGATTTTTCAAAAAAAGAAAACGCGTTACTCTGCCCGAGAGCACCAAGTTTTTTTTCAAAAGAAAAGAAAGGGATAAGCTTTTCATATTTTGCATATATCTGCTTTATTGTGTGTTTCGCGATTTCACTTGATGGAAAGAAATCCTAACCCGGATTTAAGAAACAATTTTAAGATCTAGGTGGAGATATTGATACGTGAGCAGTTCAATGCTTTCGAAGTTAATATTTCCCGCGCAGTGGAGGTTGTCTTGAGGGTATTGTGTTTAGCAAGTAATTGCAAAAACGCTGTATTTTCGGGGGAACTTAAGAAGCTGAGTGGACTGTAGAACACATAAACCATCCTGGCCATTAGGATGTAGTGCAGAGATTATTCGGGTGTAAGCCTAGAGTAATTGTCATGCGATACTACGATCAGGCGAGTTTCTCTTGAAAATATTATTGGACCATCGAGTAGTCAACAAATCCAATAATGTTTTGAAGGGGAGTGTTGAGCCTGTATTATCAGTAGAACCCGATTCACAGATGAATAAGCCCATAGAACTTAACCACGTTGATTCTTATCGTTGGCTTCATGCTCGTGACTTCGAACGCTTGATCGTGTGTATAACTACTAACCATGTTTGCCGCATTCATGCATTCATTCATTCATTCAAAACAAAAAAAAACTTCATTTCTCTTCCCATTTCCAAAGAATTTAGAGATTTTTTCTTTGTAAAATATTTTAGGTTAGAGTGATGGACGTCAGAGGAAGATTCACCAAAAGATACAGTTTTAGAATTCCTGATGTAGGAAAGTTAAAAGAGTTAGCATCCTTGGTAGAAGATCCCTCGGATTTCAGAAAACGCTATGGAACTCTTCTAACTCTTCTGAACGCTAACGTTGATGAAGGACTTCTCAAAACTTTCGTTCAGTTCTATGATCTAGTCTATCGCTGTTTCACTTTCCCTGATTATCAGTTGATGCCTACTTTGGAAGAGTATGCGCATATCCTAGGAATCTCAGTATCGGACAAAGTGCCTTTCAATGGTTTGGAAGCCATTCCTAAGTCACAAGTCATTGCAACAATGACTCATTTAAAGAAATCTGAGACAGATAAAAACCTAACTACCAGGGGAAAACTCTTAGGACTAACCTCAATGTTCCTAATGGAGAAGGCTCTCAAATTCTCGGAAGCTGGTAGTATGGTAGACTTTGAAGCTATTTTAGCTTTACTCCTCTATGGATTGGTGTTGTTTCCCAACGTCCCAAATTTCGATGATATCAACGCCATAAGGATCTTTTTGATTGGAAATCCCGTTCCCACCCTGCTTGGTGATACGTACGTCTCTATTCATCATAGGAATCGTCAAGGAGACAGAACTATCGTGTGTTGTGTACCTCTGTTTTTCAAATGGATTACCTCACACTTGCCTAAATCTCCTATCTTCCGCGAAAACAAAGACGAGTGGCATTGGTCCAGAAGACTCATGTCTCTTACAAACGACGATATCCATTGGTATACTTTGGCAAACAATGAGATGGAAATCATTGAGAGCTGTGGAGAATTTGCCAACGTACCTCTCATTGGTACGAAAGAAGGAATCGACTATAACCCATTCCTAGTAAGACGTCAACTCGGATACGCAAACTCTGGTAAACCTCTTGGATTTACAGTAGAAAGCTACTTCTACCATGAAGGGGAGGATTCCCAAGGATTGAAGGCTAGGATGATTAAAGCTTGGCATCACATCCGAAAGAAAGGAAAAGGTAAGGCAAAGAATTGTATAGCCATGGAAACCTACACTTCTTGGGTAAAGAAAAGAGCAAAGGAATTCCGAATGCCATACGCTTATGAAGATCCCATGTTCTCAATCGCCTCCAAATCAACAAATTTTCCCGTCGAAACTGTGGAAGAATACCAAGAAGCCTTGACCAAGATAAGGTTTGAGAAGGAAGCTTTTGAAAACAAATTCCTTAAGGCTAACCTCGAGAATGAGAAGCTCAAGAAGCAAGTCAAAGATCATGAAAAGACGCTTTATTTCCAGGATGAATGGCTCATGGAAAAATATGAGGAGATTCGCCAGAAGCATGACCCAATCAAGAAATTCATCAAAGAAAGAAAAGGAACGCCTGAAGATTTGATGAATAACAATCTTACTCCCAACGAATGGAAAAGAGTCATCAGCAAGCTAAAAGCCGAGAAAGCAGAACTAAAAGCTCGCTATGGAAAGGAAATCCTGAAGAGGAAGCTACATCAAGCCTTTGGATCTTCATCAGACGAAGACGTTTAATTAGTTCAATTTAGTTTGTAATTTTATCATTTATTTTATCATTTGTGTGAGCAATGCTCCAAAAAAAACAATTGTTGTAATCTTCTTTCAATAATCAATGAAATTTGTGTTTTTCCATCCAAATATTTGTCAAGAAATATCTCTTTTAGCATAAATTCTTTGGAAATTCCTCTTCTTTACAATCATATTCATGCATCATATCTTGCATTTAGGTCTATTGTCTAGAGTCTAACACTTTCCAGTTGGAATCACTTTTCCGATAGGAACATTGTCGTCGTCGCGTCTTAGAGTTTCTCGATCGCATCACCAACTCGAACGCACGATACTAGATCAAAAGAAGAAAAGTAATGGAGAATTTTGAACAAGAGAATGTGAACTCAGAGTACAAGAATAACGCTACAAGAAGAAGTGGAAAGACTCACATCTTTGGTCAACTCACTTGCACAACAAGAAAGTCAACAAGCAAAGATCGGTCAAAACCAAACAAAGAACTCAGAGGATACTACTACTCCCACTGTCGCAGCCAAGAGTTCACCTTTCAAAGATGCCGAAGGCTATCCATGGGGAATGCCTTTCAACTTCGGCATCGGAGTTCGCCAACCGACTTCTCAAACAATCTCGCTTGACATACCTACTTTGCAGCAAAACTCTGCTTCACAGCGTGGAATAACTTTCCACAAGTAACAATGTCGGTTTCTCAACCGATCATGTTGAACTCAGCTTCCGTAGTGCACACTACCACAGACGAAGAAGTTCATCACACTCCAGGAAATAACACGAACGCTCGTGGTTCAATGGAGAATCTCCAAGAACAACTCCTCAAAATGCAGCTTGAGATAAAAACGATTCAAGGGAAAGAATTGTTTGGGAAAAGCGCCCAGGATCTTTGCTTAGTTCCTCGCGTAAAAATACCTGCGAAATTCAAAGTCCCTGACTTTGAAAAGTACAAAGGGAACTCTTGTCCTCAGAGTCATCTCACAATGTATGCTAGGAAAATGTCTACGTACAATGAGGATCATCAGCTGCTAATTCATTACTTCCAGGATAGTCTCACCGGTGCCGCACTGAAGTGGTACATGGGTTTAGACAGCACGAATATCCAAACATTCAACGACTTAGGTAAAGCCTTCGTACAGCAATATAAGTTCAACTTGGATATGGCTCCTGATAGGGATCAACTTCGCTCCATGTCTCAAAAGGAAAGAGAGACATTTAAGGAATATGCGCAACGATGGAGGGAAATTGCTGCCCAAATTAACCCACCATTGGAAGAAAAGGAGATGACTAAGGTGTTCTTGAATACTCTAAACTCATTCTACTATGAGCGAATGATCGCTAGTGCTCCCGGAGATTTCAACGAAATGGTAAGCATGAGAATGCGATTAGAAGAGGGTGTTCGAACCGGACGTCTAACCAAGGAAGCAGGATCTTCTAGTAATACCAAGAAAATTGGAACCGCCCAAGGAAAAAGAGCATGACGTAGGAATGGTATCCCGAGGAAACCACGTAAGAATGTCATCCAACAACGATGTGTAGCCGCCATAGCACCTTCATCAACATTACTCCAAACACGTGAATTGCTCCGCATTTCAACAAAATCAACAAACTCAACCTCGCCAATGTGCTCAGCAGCCACAACCAAAACAGACGCCTCGGGTCACCTGGGCCGACCCAATTCCCATGACGACGCAGAACTTTACCCGCGCTAATAGAAAGAAACCCGACATGCATAAGGTCACCACCTCCGCCTCCGAGAAGTTGCCGTGGTGGTACAAAACCGACGATCTTGCCCTTTTCACCAAGGGCACCAGCAATGACCTCGAACATTGCATAGCATTAAAGGCGTATACGTGTTAGTAAGGTCTAATCTTCTTTCCTTCAAGAATATGAGCCCAAACGCAAGCTAATCCGCTCCCAACACAATGACATTCAAGAAGTTTGATAATGAGAAATACCGATGTATCTTGTCACCAACGAAATTTAATCGAGGAAACGTGGTGCATCTTCACGAAGCATACGTGCAATGAGCGCCATTAAACACGATTATTCAGCTTGCAACATTTGCTCCAAGGATATTCAAGGATGTTCCACCATAAGAGAAGATATCCAGCATTTGTCAGACACTGGTGATTTACAAATTTACAGAAACCGAGTTGACCATGACGTAAATACCGTATGGCATTTTCCGCATGAGCTTTTAGTCTCAGATATCAACTTGGAAAATCCTGAATTAAACGTTGTGATCCCTTGTTTCAACATACCCGAGCATGTGGAGATCGCGTACAGTGGTTCCAGCATTCCAACATCTCCTTTGGTAATTCGCGTACCTGGTCCTGTTCCATACAGTTCTACCAAAGCAATTCCTTACCAATACAATGCAACCCTGATAGAAGATGGGAAGGAGAAACCCCTGCCTACACTTCCAGCTAATATCAATGTAATAGAAATCGGACGAGTAACGAGAAGTGGACGAGTTCATACTCCATTACCACCAAAACCGCCTACAATTCTCAGTTGTTAAAACCCGCTTAGCATATCTCACGAGAACTCGCAACGATTCCCATTGCTAACCCAAGCACAAATATTGGTTCTACTAATGGAACCAACATCAACTCAGACTTTGAAGAAATACTAAAACTAATCAAGAAAAGCGAGTATCGAGTCGTAGATCAACCGATGCGACTCTTCAAAGATTTCAATACTTTTACTCCTTAACTCAAGCTCACCGAGAAGCTTTGATGAGAGTATTAGACTGTGCTTATGTGGATCACGATGTGACTATGCACCAATTTGAGGATCGCTCCAACATAACACCGCAATAATCTGAGTTTTAGTGACGAAGAACTTCCGTAGAAGGAAAGATCACAACTTGGCCTTGAACATCTCAATGATTTGCCACCGATTCCTGTCCAATGTATTGGTCGATACGGGCTCGCCTTTAAATGTAATGCCAAAACGACGCCACTGCTTAGCTTACAAAGGAACGCCAATGAAGTTCAACAATATAGTAGTAAGAGTCTTCGACGGATCGAGAAAGTCGCTATTGGGAAGTTGATCTCCATGACAATTGGCCTCACACTTTCAAAATTACTTTCCAAGTCATGGACGTATCAAATGCATGTTTGCTAGGAAGACCTTGGATCCACGATGCAGGAGCAGTAACTTCTACTCTCCATCAAAAATTAAAATTCACCGTCAACGGAAAGTTGGTGACTATCAGCGGTGAACAAGCTTTACTTATAAGTCATCTATCCGCCCTTCATCACCGCTAATGACATTGAAGGGGCACACCTCCCCGAACATCCGTTAGAAGATGAATCTACCAACAAAAGCAGATCATCTATCTCTTCATATATAGAAGCGGCACAAATGGTGAAAGACGGCAATGCCCAAGGATGGGGACAAGTAATTAAACCTGTCAACAACGGAACAAAAGTCGGACTCGGGTTCACACCTGTATTCTCTCAGAACAAACCAAAAGAGGAAGCACTTCCCCCAATCAAGGAAGTATTTCACAGTGGAGGTTTCTTAAACCCTGTTCCACAAGAAGTCAATGTTGTAACCATAGAAGAGGAGGAAGACAATCTATCCGAATCTGAAGAGTGGAGCACTTACTTGAATAGCCCTGAATATGTGTCTCAGCAGGAATCATATGCACCGACTGATCAATTCAAAGACATGTCCTTGCAGCAACATGAAAATCCACCACCCCTGAATTTGGGATACCTTGGGAGAACCAAGTGGCAATACGACTACATGGTGAAATACACGCACTGTAAAGCTCGAAAATCCGGATCGAAGATATCCAACCACGGGATGGGGTGATGACTTTGAATACCTAGTCAACCGAGGAGGAATACTGCCTTCTCAAACTAATCAACGATCGAGATCCCAAATGAAGATCTCGCTCAACACTGTGGAATTCACCAAGCCGATCCTCGGTTATCACTACATCAACATGATCACCAAGATCAAGAGTACGACTCGGATACGATCTAGAAAGTGTTGCCGACAACGAGTCTCTTCACCTAAGACCTGAAGGAACATCCCCAATATTCAACACAGAGATCAACAGGAAGTACAAATGCTATATCTCATACTTCCCGATCTGTTAATCAAGAAGATCGCTTTAGCAGCACAAAAGGCAAGGGCCATCACCCAGAGTCTTCAAAGCCCGTCACCAAAGAACCAAAGTCTACTCAAGGTTAAACCAAGTGGAAAATTACCCGAGTACCTCGACTTCCAAGGAGTTCACACATCGAAACCCGCTGAAGTTAGGACTAATGTTCATAGCTCTAAGTAGTTTATTTTGCTTTTGTTTTGAACTCTCTTCGCCCAAAGAGAAGAGATGTTTTATAGGGCTTTAGCTTTTAAATAATTTCTTTGTCTTGCCCAAGACAAATGAGTTTGTATTTCGTGGCCTTGTTCATATTGTGAATCATAAATAAACGCGTTGTTTTGTTTCCACACTGTGTTTATTTTCATTTTTACCCTTTCTCGAAATGATAATCCTAAAAACACAATAAAAAAAATCAAAAAAAATCATAATAAAATTTTTAATCAGATACACAAAAAAAAAACTTTTTTAATCAAATATAAATAAAAATGCAGATTAAACAGATGGACAAAACCATTGAAAGCAATAACTCTACGCCTTTCTTAACTTTGAAATCCCCGTGAATTCGCCAAGAGGAAGTCAAGAAGAGATCCTGATGAAATTTCTACTACTTAAGCACGAGGAAAGGATCATTCACCTCACAAAGAACCTCTAGAAACAATTAATTTGGGTTCGAGGAAGATACAAAAGAAGTCAATATTGAGCTTCACCAAAAGAGTGTCAAAAGCAAACCGATAAATCTTCTCAAAGAATACGTTGATGTGTTTGCTTGGTCCTACCAGACATGCCGGTTTGATACCAAGATCGTGGAGCATCATTTGCCGTTAAGACCAGAATGTCCGCCAGTTAAGCAGAAACTGAGAAGAGTTCATCCTGAAATGGTTGAGAAAATCAAAAAGGAAGTTCAAAAGCAGCTCGACGCCGGTTTCCTTGTCACTTCTGAGTATCCTCAATGGCTAGCCAACATAGTACCTGTCTCCAAGAAGGACGGAAAGGTCAGAATGTGTGTTGACTACCGGGATCTGAACAAAGCTAGTCCAAAAGACGATTTTTCACTACCGCATATTGACATGCTAGTGGATAGCACTGCCAAATTCAATGTCTTTTCCTTCATGGATGGTTTCTCTGGTTATAATCAGATCAGAATGGATCCCGAAGACATGGAGAAGACATCTTTCATCACGCCATGGGGCACTTTTTGCTACAAGGTAATGCCATTTGGATTAAAGAATGCAGGCGCAAGTTACCAGAGGGCAATGACTACTCTCTTTCACGATATGATGCACAAAGAGACCGAAGTCTACGTGGACGACATGATAGCAAAGTCTGACACTGAAGAGGAACATATAGACTATCTCTTAAAGTTGTTTCAACGACTAAGGAAGTTTCATACCGAATCCTAACAAATGCACCTTTGGGGTAAGGTCGAAAACCCTAGGTTTCATCGTCACCAAAGAGGAATTGAGGTTGACCCGACAAAGTCAAGGCTATTCAGAAATGCCTACACCACATACGGAAAAAGTAAGAGGATTTCTGACGGTTGAATTACATCTCCGATTTATCTCTCGATGATTGCTACCGTGGGCCGATATTCAAGCTTCTCCGCAAAGATCAAGGTTGTGTGGAAAGATTGCCAAAGAGCATTCGACAAGATCAAAGAATACCGTCGAACCACCAATACCGATCCCTCCAATGAAGGAAGACCATTAATCTTATACCTTACTGTACTAGAAGAGTCCATGGTGCGTACTTGGACAACAGATGATACTGTAAGAAGGAGCATGCCATCTACTACCGAGTAAGAAATTCACGATCGGAAACTCGTACTCCATGCTCGAGAAAACATGTCGCGCTTTGGTATGGACTTCAAAACGTCGCCAAGACATGATCAATCACACGACTTGGTTAATCTCCAAATGGATCCGATCAAGTACGTATTTGAGAAGCCGCTTAACGGGAGAATCGCTCGATGGAAAATGCTACTATCTGAATATGACATCCAATACCGCGCCCAGAAAGCGGTTAAAGGAAGCATTCTCGCTGATCACTTGGCTTATCAGCCGCTCAACGAATACCAATCTCTCAAGTTCGACTTCCCAGACGAGGATGTTATGTACTTAAAGATGAAAGATTGTGACGAACCACTACAAGGACCGATCCGTAATCCGATGGGGCCTAGTCTTCGATGGAGCCGTAAATGTTTTTGGCAATGGAATTGGGGCAGTTATCATCACTCCCGAGGGTTCTCATATCCCGTTTTCCACCAGATTGCTATTTGATTGCACCAACAACATAGCAGAATATGAAGCATGCATCATGGGTATCGAAGAAGCCATCGACTTGAGGATCAAGATCCTTGATATATATGGAGATTCAGCCCTTGTGATCAACCAAATCAAAGACAAGTATGAAACTCATCATCTTGGTTTGATTCCATACAGGGATTATGCGAGGCGATTGTTGACTTTCTTCAACAAAGTTGAACTGCATCATATCCCTCGAGATCAAAATCGAATGGCAGACGCCTTGGATACTCTATCTTCCATGTTCAAAGTCAATGATTGGAATGATATGCCTAGAATTCGCATCAGACGCCTTGAAAGACCTGCATATGTGTTTGCAACAGAAGCAGTCTTCGACGATAAACCGTGGTTTCACGACATCAAACGTTTCCTTCAAACGCAAGAGTACCCACTTGGTGCCTCGTACAAAGATAAGAAAACTTTGAGGAGGCTTTCTAGGAATTTGTTCTTGAACGGAGATGTGTTATACAAAAGGAACTTCGACATGGTTCTGCTCAGATGCGTCGACAGACAAGAAGCAGACACGATCATCCATGAAGTGCATGAAGGGTCCTTTGGAACCCATTCGAATGGGCATGCAATGTCTAGAAAAATCTTGAGAGCAGGATACTATTGGATAACGATGGAATCTGATTGCTGCAAACACGTCAAAAGATGTCACAAGTGCCAGATCTACGCAGATAAGATCCATGTGCCTCCGACTCTACTCAGCGTTCTCTCCTCTCCGTGGCCTTTCTCCATGTGGGGCATTGACATGATTGGAATGATTGAACCAAAAGCGTCCAACGGACATCGCTTCATTCTAGTGGCTATTGATTACTTCACCAAATGGGTCAAAGCAGCATCCTACGCCAACGTCACAAGACAAGTGGTTGTGAGGTTCATCAAGAACAACCTCATTTGCCGATATGGAGTTCCGAGCAAGATCATTACAGACAACGGATCAAACTTGAACAACAAGATGATGAAAGAACTGTGTGAGGAATTCAAGATCGAGCATCATAACTCATCTCCTTACCGGCCAAAGATGAATGGCGCCGTTGAAGCTGCCAACAAGAACATCAAGAAGATCGTTCAGAAAATGGTCATCACCTACAAAGACTGGCACGAAATGTCGCCATTTGCTCGCATGGGTATCGTACAAGACGCACTTCAACGGGCAACTCCCTTCTAGTATACGGCATGGAAGCAAAGCTCCCGTAGAAGTTGAGATTCCACAATGAGAGTTCTCATGGAAACTAAGGCAAAAAAGAGCGTCTCGGTGGACTGAAAACCTGAAAAGGCGGTCCAGGAAAAAATTAGAGACAATAAACAGAAATCATCCTGATAGATTGAAAACCTGAAAAGGCAATCTAGGCAAAAAAATAAGGATACAAAAAAAAGACAAAGTAATCAGAATCACCGTATTACAATCAAGAATCTTCCATCAACGGATCTTCAATCAAATCTTCAAACAAGCACGTTGGAATTCAAAGTTGTTAGGATAATAGCGTTATTTGCTTTCAAAGTAGCCTTTTCCCAATACATTATCATTTCCAACTCTTGTAATAGCTCATGGAATCACGCCTTTGATTACCATTCTATCAATAAAATTTGAGCCTCAGGCCTTTTTGTTTGCAAATTCTCGCTTTATTCTATTTTTGCAAAATAACGCTTTTATTGTGAAAATCACTTTTGAAACTAAAATTTTTAAATGAATTTTTACTTCAAAATTTTGAAACAAAAGCTAAATTTTCCTTTGAACTCGAATACGTAAAGAACTTCAACAGCTTTTCCATAAGTGTTTCGATCTCCGAGATAGAACAACTGCACGAAGTCTTCTTTCCTCACAGAGGTTATCAAAGGACGGTATTCTTATCAAAAAGAATTCCCAAAAAGTTGCTAATGAAATGCCTTTCTCCGAAAGTCTAAAGCATGCAACTCAGATCCTTCATCAGTAACGTCTACGCCATTGCTGCAGATTTCACCGAGTATTTGTTCGAACTGTGACGTGGTCCTTTTCCCAAATACCTCTTTGTTGTTTTTGTCAAAGTATTGTCAGCATGCATATAACGTTCATGACATTCATACATAATAAGCATCATTCATGCATTTTTTGCATTCCTCGAAATGTTTGCTTCCATATTACTGGTTTAAATCACACTTACTCATGTAGGTACGATTATATCCCCCAGAGATATCCCCAAGCAGAAATACATCTTTCTCTACCATATCCCCCAACTGAGATCATTCCTCATTAGGAACAAAGTCTTGATTGACCGTTTCTTTCCAGTTCTTTCCTGGATAGAACCTCGTCTTTGACCAACAAAACAATAAGCGATAGCCTCGTCATCCGAGCCACTTATTTCCTTTTCATCCTTAAAATTTGTCATAAAACAATTGTTCTTCTCAACAAATTTAAATCATGACAGTTCAAAAATTTTCCACAGTGGTCTTTCACTCTAAAAGAAAACCTGTGACTTTCAGTCAAAATGCCCGCATCTTCTCGAGAGAGAGATCCCCGGCAAGATTATAGCTTTGAAAATAGAAACTCATTTGAGATCTGCTTTTCAACCGCCTGTTATTCACAAGGTCAATACTGTGAAAAATTTCAAGAATTACCTTGTTATAGTTATCACTACCGATAATTGGTAATATCTTCGTAACTCGCTTGAGATCTGCTTTTCTCACCGTCATATTCACAAGGTCAATACTCAAGAAAATTTCTCAAGAATTACCTTGTTATAGTTATCACTTCACTGATAATTGGTAATATCTTCGAGGTTCATTACCATGAACTATCACAAGGTCGATAATTGGTAATATCATCTTCGCTACCTTAAACATTGTCACAAGGTGTAGGTAATCTCTTCGCTTCCCAAACGAAATGTATGTTCACATGTTTTGTGAATTTCTTCCCCAAAGGACATATTGATGTTTCCCAACAAACAGGATTCTCTTTTTCTTAAACAGATCGAGTCATCCTCAAGTTTTTCCCACCATGTCATTTTCTTTGATATCATCCGGGTAAAACTTTTACAATCATTTTGCATCACCGACGCTTTTGGTATCTTAGGTCCAAAATTTATAAGATTTCGATATTTAAGTCTCTTCACACCTATCAAAATGAAGATGTTCATCTTCATATCTCAGTTTAAAGAAACTTAAATAGGGGCATCTGTCATACCCCAATTTTTGACCTAATATACCACCTCACGTTTGCATCATTGCATCACTAACAATTCAGAACAGAATTAATCGGGTGTAGCATTCACAGGTCAAAATTAGGGTTTCATCAAATTTTCATCTGATTCAAGAGGCAACCAATTAGGGTTTGGGTTTTACTCACTTCATTTGATCTATCTTGATCAAATCATCAACCTCTGATCTTCAGATACCCAACTTGTTTCATTGATCTATCAAGGATCGACCAATTAGGGTTTTGGTCGAGCATGAGTAATCTCTGATTTTCTGATCAATGAATGACTTTTTTGGTCAAAGATTGATCTTCATATTTTAGATACAACATGTTGACCTAATTTCTGGCTTCAAAACATCACAGAAGTTCACAGGATTCATCAGTCAATTTCTGAAACATCTGATGAAATTTCATCTGCACAGAAAAGTCAAACTTTGACTTTTGGTCAACTTTTTCAAAACAAAACTTTTTCAATCATCAAAATACTTCAAATGATCCATCATGATCATAAAAAATCAAAGAATTTGGAAAAGTCAACAAAAAGTCAAATTTTCCGACACTTAGAAAAAATTTTAAGTGTTGAAATTTCTTATTTTTTCCAAACTTCATGGCATTTTTTCACATAGTTCCACTTTGAATTGGAAAAAACTCAAAACATGAAAGTTGTAGCCCTTGAAACAAGCTTTCCAAAATGTCCAAGAACTCTCAAATCCATGGAGTCTAGCTACACGTTTGAATTTGAAACATAGAGCTCCAAAATCTTTGAATTTCAAGTACAAACTTCACAATTATAGGTCATTTTGAGTTTCTTTCTTTCTAGAAGCATGCCACCTTGCCAATTGAGGATTAGAGCTGATAAATATCATAAGAGAGTAATTTCAAAGAGATAAGATCAAGTTGGAAAAATTAACCATGGTTAAAAGGAAGTTTCCTTTTGCATTTAATGCAAAAAAGACTTCCTTGCTCTCTAAGGGAAGTTTGAATTACCAATGCCAATTCTTTGTGCTTACCATTCAGAAGTCATGGCCTATAAATAGAGGTATCATTTTCAAATTCAAGACACACCAAAGCCATGCAAGTACATGCTTTCTCTCTTCTTACTTGAAATTCAAGAAACATAGTGAAAATTGAGAATTCTTCCATAGAGGCCGTTGGTGCTCAAGCAATCCTCAAACAACAACTGGAAACACTCCAATCCAGTTTTCAATTCCAGCTTCAACAGGTAAGAACTTCAAACTCAAACTCCATGATTTCTTGATTCAAATGAAAACAACTCTTGGCCATTTTTTTTCTGCACTATCCACGATCATTAACCCTCAATCAATTGGATAAATCATCAACCATACACGATTTCAATTAGATTTTTCAGTTTTAGGGTTCTTCGTGTTCTTCATAAATTTAATCATTCGGGCTTAAAATAAATGAAATTAAAGATTGCCATCATGTTCCTGGGCTTGAAACGAGCAAGTTTTATCTTTACATCGTTTGATTTCATCAAGAAACACGAAATCCATGGATGATTGAAGATTGGAGAAGAAGAACAAGGCTTGCGCGCGTTTTTTGAATTCAAATATCTGTTTTAAAATATATTCAGTTTGTTTAAATACAATACACGGATGTATTTCCGCCCCAGCGGTTGCCAGCTCACTCTTAAAACTCTCTTGCCACGCCTTGCCTAATGGTCCCGGGTTCAAGCCTCCTTGGGACCATTTTTTTACCAAACTTTTGTATTTTTTTACAAATTTTGACATTTTCAAAACCCAACCAAAACTCCTCATTTTGAGGTGATTTTTTGTACAATTGTCAATTAATGTATCTATTTTAGGATAGTGCAAAAATTTTCAGAAAAAACTTTCATCCGATTATATTTTGATCGAGCCGAAAACGACACTTTGTGTACTTTTCAAAACACCTTTAAAGGTGATTTTTTCATACTTTCGAAGCCCGATTCTTTTCAAATCTTCTTATAAGTAAACTTCACTTTTCAAAAACACTTTCAAATAACATTCTTCAAAACGTTTCATCAAACTTGCATCTTTTTCCATGATCGATCCGATTAAACGATAAAACCGAATTCGTTTTCTCTCAAATTTCTTAAACCGATCATGGGCCTCCCTTACGGTGTAAGTCCCAACATTCTTTATGTACATACATATTTTCTTTGTACACATCAAATACTTTTCATGTAGATACAAATTTTTAACTGTACATAATATAGACACTTCTGTAAATACTCAAACACAGATAAACTTCGATCGTTTGTTTTCCGTTTCGATTGTATATACACTGAATACCATTGGTATTGAAAGGAGCATCATTCCCGGTGAAACTGCTTTTAAACCAATGGGTCACCCTTATGGTGTAAGTCCCAATCCTCCTATGTACATCCACATCCTCTGTACATAAATACTCGTTCGTGTACATACTTACTTCCTTGTACACAATTCAAACTTGTAAATAACCAAGTTACGCTCGTTTTAAACGTTCGTTTCACATACATCTGTTTATATTTCCTTCATAAACTCTTGTAAATAAACATCATGCATTGTTTATATTTCCTTCATACACTCCTGTGAATACATATCACACACACACACACACACTTGTTTATATAACTGTCTAGTTATAACATAACAATTAGTCTAACCAATAGGTTCCCCACAATTATAGCCTCCTCTTGGGCTTTATACAAGATAACTCTCCCCACAGAGTTAGCCTCCTCTTGGGCTTTGTACAAGGTAACTCATTCATCTGAGTTTAGCCTCCGCTTAGGCTTCATATAAGACAAGACTCGCTGAGTCACCCTCTCTGGGCTTCGCTCAAAAGAACTCCTCATTGAGTTTAGCCTTCTCTTGGGCATCATACAATGAAAGAGACCGCAAAATCTCTTAACAGCCTCCTATTGGGCTTCCAATACAAAGAATCACCCGCGCTAAGATAGAACCCTGAGAGTATAATTTCCCAGTGAAATTGCTCTTAATTCCAAAAGGATGGTTTCTCGGTGAAATCCCTTTTAAAGCCAAAGCCAGCCATACCCTATAGCTTCCTCTTGAGCTTCATACAAGGACCCTCGATGACCCCTAATGCCTCCTTGGGCTTACAATACAAGGACCCATGGGCTTCTTAAAAGCATCCTTTTAATCCAATCAATTTCTCCTAGAGATTTAGACATCTATCATCTCTATGGAAGAAGTATCTCATCTATCACATCACATAGAGTCAAAAAATTTTCAAACATTTTCAAACTCTTTTCAAACAAAAAACATCTCTTAATCGTAAGTGGTAACACTTGTACACTCAAGTAAAACACCCAATGCTTACAATTAAAAGAATTCAATCATCTTTTTCAAACATATTTCTTAAACATGTAAGTGGTAACGCTTGTATACTCAAGCAAAACACCTATAACTTACTTTAAAGATTCAATCATTCAAACTTTTCAAAATGTATGTGATGAAATAGATTAGATGCATTTTCATTAAGATGACATTTGTCTGTCTCTTTAACATCCCGCTGCTTCCACTAGCATAAGTGGAACTACGATTGCTCGACTTTCTCAACATCCTTTGAGAATACATAGGCACAAGGTCTCATCCTTGCCGAGCAAATTTCTTTCTCCTCGCACCAAACAAACCATAGATCCCTTTAGATCCGAGCTACAAATGCTCGATTCCCACTAAGGATATGTATGCGTAAGATCCAAAGATCTTTGCGAGCACAATAATAACAAACACTAGGATCCCACATAATATATCCTTCTTAAAATCCCAAAGGAGAAACTTTCTCAATCATAGAAATAGCAGTTAAAACACACAAACATATCAAACGTATTCATATATATAAAGCTATGGATAACCATATATATTTAGAGCGCTCCATCTATTCCTTTATATAACAAACCCTTACCCGAATACTCCCAATGCATTGCGCCTAGTTTGCGCTAGTCGTTACGCATATCAAAATCAATTGAGGGTATTAAATTTTCCCTTTTCATAATCATTAAATCATCTTTCTTGTGTTAAAATAATAAAGCTTGATGCTCATGGCATCTTTATAAACAAATCAAAAGAGTAAATCGTTTTGCCGAGAATCAATTCGATTCGATTCTAGCGCCACTTTTAACGCGAATAGAAAATGGCGACTCTGGGAGTACTAAATTTTGATTTTCAAAAATTGTGACTCAAGAGCACCAAGCTTTTGTTTTCAAAAAGAAAAAAAGGGTTAAGCTTTCATATGTATATGTTTGTTTCTCTTTATTGTGTGTTCGCGATTTCATCTGATGGAAAGAAATCCTAACCGGATTTAAGAAACATTTTAAGATCTAGGTGGGGTATAGTCCTATTAACTTGTGAGAAGTCTCAAGATTTACGGTTAATTTGAGATCCCTCTCTGGAGGTTGTCTTGGGGGTATTTGTGTTTAGCAAGTATTTGCGAAGACATTTTGCTTTCAAGAGAACTTGCGGTCGAGGATCAGAGAACACATAACCCATCCTCGCCTTTAGATGTGAGTGAAATTATTCCGTAAGCCTAGAATAATTGTCATGCGAGACTACGATCAAAGTAGTTTCTCTTGAAAAATATTATTGGACAATCGAGTATTCAACAAACCGATAATATTTCAAAGAGAAGTGTTGAGCTCAGATATCGTAGAACCTGCTTTCACGTATGAATAAGCCCATAGAACTTACCCATGTTTGATTCTTATCGTTGGCCTTAAGCTCGTGACTTCGAACGCTTGACCGTGTGCATAAATGCTAACCATGTTTGCCGCATTCATGCATTCATTCAAAAAACTTCATTTCTCTTCCCATTTCCAAAGAATTTAGAGATTTTTCTTTGAAAATATTTTAGGTTAGAGTGATGGACGCCGAGGAAGATTCACCAAGAGATACGCTTTAGAATTCGACGAGGAAAGTTAAAAGAGTTAGCATCCTTGGTAGAAGATCCCTTTTAAAAAGCTATGGAACTCTTTTAACTATTCTGAACACTAACATTGATGAAGGACTTCTCAAAACTTTCGTTCAGTTTTACGATCCCGTCTATCGCTGTTTCACTTTCCCTAACTATCAGTTGATGCCTACTTTGGAAGAGTACGCACACATACTAGGTATCTCAGTATCAGACAAAGTGTCTTTCAATGGTTTGGAAGCCATTCCTAAGTCACCAGTCATTGCAACGATGACTCATTTAAAGAAATCTGAGATAGACAAAAACCTAACTACCAGAGGAAAACTCTTAGGACTGACTTCAAAGTTCCTAATGGAGAAGGCTCTTAAATTCTCTGAGGCCGGTAGTATGGTAGCCTTTGAAGCTATTTTAGCTTTACTCCTTTATGGATTGGTGTTGTTTCCCAACATCCCAAATTTCGTTGATATCAACGCCATAAGGATCTTTCTGAATGGAAATCCCGTTCCCACTCTGCTTGGTGATACGTACTTCTCCATTCATCATAGGAATCGCCAGGGAGATGGAACTATCGTGTGTTGTGTACCTCTGTTTTTCAAATGGATTACCTCGCATTTGCCTAAATCTCCTATTTTCCACGAAAACAAAGACGATTGGCATTGGTCTCGAAGGCTCATGTCTCTTACAAACGACGATATCCATTGGTATACCTTAGCAGACAATGATATGGAAATCATTGAGAGCTGTGGAGAATTTGCCAATGTACCTCTCATCGGTACGAAAGGAGGAATCAACTACAACCCATTCTTGGCGAGACGACAGCTCGAATACGCAAACTCTAGTAAACCTCTTGGATTTACAGTAGAGAGCTACTTTTATCATGAGGGAGAGGATTCCCAAGGATTGAAGGCTAGGATGATCAGAGCTTGGCATCACATCCGAAAGAAAGAAAAAGGTAAGGCAAAGAATTGTGTAGCCATGGAAACCTACACTTCTTGGGTAAAGAAAAGAGCGAAAGAACTTCGAATGCCTTACGCTTATGAAGAACCCATGTTCTCAACAGCTTCCAAATCAACAATTTTTCTCGTTCAGACTATGGGAGAATACCAAGAAGCTTTGGCCAAGATGAGACTTGAGAAAGAAGCTTTGGAAAACAAATTCCTTAAGACTGATCTCGAAAATGAGAAGCTCAAGAAGCAAGTCAAAGATCATGAAAAGACGCTCTACTTCCAAGATGAATGGCTCATGGAGAAAGATGAGAAGATTCGCCAGAAAGATAACGCGATCAAAAGATACATCAAAGAAAGGAAAAGAAAGCTTGAGGAAATGACAACCAGCGATCCTGCTCCCGACGAGTGGAAGAAAGTCATTAGCAAACTGAAAGCCGAGAAAGCTGAACTAAAAGCTCACTATGGGAAGGAAATCCTGAAGTTGAAGCTACATCAAGCCTTTGGATCTTCATCCGACGAGGACGATTAATTAGTTTAGATTGTAATTTTTTATCATTTGTGTGAGCAATGCTCAAAAACAGAATTGTTGTAATTTTCTTTTCAATAATCAATAAAATGTGTGTTTTCCATCCAAATATTTGCCAGAAATTTCTCTTTTAGCGTAAATTCTTTGGAAACTTTCTTTACATTCATAATCATGCATCATACTTTGCATATTGAGTCTATTGTCTAGAGTCTGATCTTTTGGAATTTTTTCCAACAGATAGGAAAAGATCGCCAAGTTGTCGCGTCTTAGAGTTTCTCGACCGCGTCCACAGCCTACTCGAACCTAATACACGTTCAAAAAGAAGAAAAGTAATGGAAGGATTTGAGCAAGAAAATGTTGAGCTTCGTAGCACAGTAACAACACTGCAAGAAGAGGTGGAGAGACTCACTTCTTTGGTCAATTCATTGGCAGCAGCGCAAAGTCAGCAAGCAGCCTCGAGCAGTCAAAATCAAGCAGCGATTTCAGAAGACACTACTACTCCAGTTGCAACTGTTGCAGCCAATAGCTCACTCTTCAGTATGCCAAGAAGGCTATCCATGGGGCATGCCTTTCATCTTTGGCATCGGATTTCGCCAACCGACTTCTCAAGTACCAACAACCACGCTTGAAGTACCTACTGTGCAGCAAAACTCAGCACTTACTCCGCAACGTGGAATAACTTTTCCGCAAGTAACTATGACGGTTTCTCAACTGATCATGACAAACTCAGCTTCCGTAGTACACACTACTACAGACGAAGAAGTTCACCATATTCCAGGCGACAACACGAATCCTCGTGGCCAGATGGAGACTCTCCAGGAACAACTCCTCAAAATGCAGCTTGAAATTAAAACGATCCGTGGAAAAGAATTGTTTGGGAAAAACGCCCAGGATCTGTGCTTAGTTCCTCGCGTAAGGATACCTGCAAAATTCAAAGTCCCTGACTTTGAAAAGTACAAAGGAAACTCCTGTCCACAAAGTCATCTCACGATGTATGCCAGGAAAATGTCTACATACAACGACGATCACCAGTTGTTAATCCATTACTTCCAAGACAGTCTTACCGGTGCCGCACTAAAGTGGTATATGGGATTAGACAGCGCAAGTATCCAAACATTCAATGACTTAGGTGAAGTTGTACAACAATATAAGTTCAACTTGATATGGCCCGGATCGATCAACTCCGCTCCATGTCTCAAAAGGAAAGAGAGACATTCAAGGAATACGCTCAACGATGGAGGGAAATCGCTGCCCAAGTCAACCCACCATTAGAAGAGAAAGAGATGACCAAGGTATTCTTAAACACTCTTGGTACATTCTACTACGAACGAATGATCGCCAGCGCTCCCGGAGATTTCATCGAGATGGTAAGCATGGGAATGCGGTTAGAGGAAGGAGTTTGAACCAGATGCCTAACCAAAGAGGCGGGATCTTCTAGTGGAACTAGGAAGGTTGGGACCAGTTTTCCAAAGAAAAAAGAACACGACATAGGAATGGTATCCCGAAACCGCGAAAAATGTCACCAACAACGATGTAATCGCCATAACGCCTGTTAACACAAGCCCAAACACGTGAATTGCTCCCAGTTCCAAAGAAACTCAACAAACTCAAATTTCGCAACAGCTCAGCAGTTTAACAATCAAAACCGTGTGCCTCGGGTCTCGCAATTCGACCCAATTCCAATGACGTACACAGAACTATACCCTGCATTAATAGAAAGGAATCTGGTACACACAAGGTCACCACCTCCGGTCCCAGAAAATTTTCCATGGTGGTACAAAGTGGATGCATCTTGCCCTTTTCACCAAGGGGCACTAGGCCATGATCTTGAGCATTGCATAGCGTTAAAAGAAGAAGTGCAGAGATTAGTGAAATCTAATCTTCTTTCCTTTAGAAATACAAATCCCAACGTGCAAGAAAATCCACTTCCCAGTCATAGTGGACATGCCGTGAGTTTGATACTAAGAAATACAGATAGGTATCTCGTCACAGACGTAAATCTGATCAGAGGAAACTTAGTGCATCTCCATGATACGTACAGTACAATGGGTGCCTTCATCAAACACGATTACGCAGCTTGCAACATCTGCTTCAAGGATATTCGAGGGTGTCCCACCATAAGAGCAGACATTCAACGATTGCTAGATATTGGTGACATATGATCTACAAAATGTAGATTATGACGTAAATACAGTAGGGCATTTTCCGCATGAGCTTTTAGTCTCAGATATCAACTCGGAAAATCCTGAAGTAAACATTATTATCCCCTGTTTCAATGTACCCAAGCATGTAGAGATTGAATATAACGGTTCCAGCGTTCCAGGGTCTCCTTTGGTGATTCGCTTACCCGGTCCTGTTCCATACAGTTCTAGCAAAGAAATTCCTTATCAATACAATGCAATTGTGATAGAGAATGAAAAAGAGAAACCCATGCCAACTCTTTCAGCAAATGTCAACATAACTGAGATAGGACGAGTAACACGAAGTGGACGAGTACATACTTCATTGCCACCAAGACCAGCTGCCGCTTCGTTGTTAGACAAAATCCAGTTAACATATCTCCCGAGAATCCCACAATGATTCCCGAGGTTAATCCAAGCACGAATGTTGGTCCTCCTGATAGAACCAACGTCAACACAGATTTTGATAAGATACTGAAGTTAATCAAGAAAAGCGAGTACTGAGTCGTGGATCAGCTGATGCAGACTCCCTCCAAGATTTCAATACTATCTCTACTCCTGAACTCCGAAGCTCACCGAGAAGCTCTGATGAAGGTACTAGACCAAGCTTATGTAGACCACGATGTGACTACAGACCAGTTTGGAGGTATAATCGCCAACATAACAGCTTGCAATAATCTAAGTTTCAATGATGAGGAACTTCCAAAAGAAGGGAAAGATCACAATTTGGCTTTGCATATCTCAATGATTTGTCAATCAGATTCCCTGTCCAATGTATTGGTAGATACTGGTTCATCTTTGAACGTAATGCCAAAAACGACACTCGCTCGTTTGACTTACAAAGGGACACCAATGAAATTCAATGACATAGTGGTAAGAGCCTTTGACGGGTCACGGAAGTCAGTTATTGGGGAAGTCGATCTCCCGATGACAATTGGTCCGCATACTTTCCAGATCACTTTCCAGGTCATGGACGTGCCAGCTGCTTACAGTTGTCTACTAGGAAGACCATGGATCCACGAAGCAGGAGCAGTGACTTCCACTCTCCATCAGAAGCTGAAATTCACGGTAAATGGGAAGCTAGTAACCATCATCGGTGAACAAGCTTTGCTCATAAGCCATTTGTCCAGTTTCTCTTTCATCACAGCCAACGACGTTGAAGGGACACATCTCCCCGGACATCCGTTAGAAGATGAATCTACTAGCAAAAGCAGATCATCTATCTCTTCTTATAAAGAAGCAGCGCAGATAGTGAAAGATGGCAATGCTGAAGGTTGGGGACAAGTAATCAAACCTGTCAACAACGAGACAAAATCCGGACTCGGGTTTGCACCCGTATTCTCCAAAGACAAGCGAAAGGATGAAGCATTTCGTCGAATCAAAGAAATATTCAACAGTGGGGGTTTCTTAAACCCTGTTCTCCAAGAGGTTAACGTTGTTACCATTGAAGATGATGAAGATGATCTCTCTAGATCTGAAGAGTGGAGCACTTATCTGAACAGCCCTGAATATGTGTCTCAGGAAGAATCCTACGCACCGTACTATCCTCCGACTAATCAATTCAAAGACATGTCCCTGTAAAGGCATGAAAATCCACGTGTCCCTTCTGAAGTTTGGGACACATTGGGAGAACCAAGTGGTAAATTTGACTACATGGTGAAATACACTGCGCCAGAAAGCTCAAAAAATCAGAATTGAAGACATCCAGCCCACTGGATGGGGTGATTCTTTTGAGTATCCTAGTCAATCGGAAGAGGTGTACCCATCGTCCCGATCTAATCAGCCAATCGAGGTTCCCAACAAAGATTTCTGCTTTAACGCACCTATAGAGTTTGTTGAATCAGATCCTGATTACCACTACATCAACATGATCACTGAAGATCAGGGGTACGATTCGGGATACGAACTAGAAAGTGTCTTCGACAATGAGTCCCTTCACTCAGAAGATTGGAGGGTACATCCCCAGAATTCAACACAGAGGCCAATAAGAAGCACATATGTTGTATCCCATACTTCCCGATATATTCATCAAGTCGAAGAAGACTGCTTTAGCAGCACAAAAGGCAAGGTCTGTCGTCCAGAATCTTCAAAGCCTGCTCGACCAACGACCAAAGTCTACTCAAGGGTTAAGCCAAGCGGAAAGCTACCAGAGTACCTCGACTTCCAAGGAGTTCGCCACTACTAGAAACCTGTTGAAGTTCGAACAAATGTTCATAGTTCTAAGTAGTTTATCTTTGCTTTTGTTTTGAACTCTCGCTTCACCCAGAGTGAAGAGATGTTTTATAGGGTGTAGCTTTTAAATAATTTCTCTTTGTCTTGCCCAAGACGAATGAGTTTGTATTTTAGGGCCCTGTTTCATATTGTGAATCATAAATAAAATGCGTTGTTTTGATTCCACACTTTGTGTTTGTTTTTATTTTTATCCTTTCTTGGAAATGATAATCCTAAAAAACACAATAAAAATCTTCACAAAAAAATATAATAATCTGCATTCACTTTCACATTAACTTTTCAAAAAAAATGATGAAAAATTAATTACTCAGACATAAAACAAATATGCAGATTAACAGATGGACAAATCCATTGAAAGCAATAGCTCTATGCTCTCTCCCAACTTTGAAATCCCCTGTGAAGTCGCCGAGGAAGAAGTTGAAGAAGAGATCCCATATGAGATTTCTCGATTACTTAAGCACGAGGATAGAATCATTCAGCCTCACAAAGTACCTCTGGAAGCAATCAACTTGGGTTCTGAGGAAGACAAAAAAGAAGTAAATATCGGAGCTTCACTCGACAGCAGCGTCAAGAGAAAACTGATAGATCTTCTCAAAGAATATGTTGATGTGTTCGCTTGGTCCTACCAGGACATGCCAGGTTTAGATACCAGCATCGTGGAGCATCATTTACCATTAAAGTCGGAGTGTCCGCCAGTCAAACAAAAACTGAGAAGAGTTCACCCAGAAATGGCCGATAAAATCAAAAAGGAAGTTCAAAAACAGCTCGACGCAGGTTTCCTCGTCACTTCGGAATATCCTCAATGGCTAGCCAACATAGTACCTGTCTCAAAGAAAGACGGAAAGGTCAGAATGTGTGTTGACTACCGGGATTTGAACAAAGCAACTCCGAAAGACGACTTCCCGCTACCGCATATTGACATGCTAGTGGATAGCACTGCAAAATTCAACGTCTTTTCCTTCATGGACGGTTTCTCTGGCTACAATCAGATCAGAATGGCTCCCGAAGACATGGAGAAGACATCTTTCATCACGCTATGGGGCACGTTTTGCTACAAAGTAATGCCGTTTGGGTTAAAGAATGCAGGTGCAACTTACCAAAGGGTAATGACTACTCTCTTTCATGACATGATGCACAAAGAGATCGAAGTCTACGTAGACGACATGATAGCAAAGTCAGACACTGAAGAAGAGCATATAGAATATCTCTTGAAGTTGTTTCAACGATCGAGGAAATTTCCTCATCAATCCTAACAAATGCACCTTTGGGGTAAGATCCGAAAACTCCTAGTTTCATTGTCACCAAAGAGGTATTGAAGTTGACCCGATAAAGTCAAGGCTATTCAAGAAATGCCGACGCCACATACAAAAAAGCAAGTAAGAGGATTTCTTGACTTGAATTACACCTCCGATTTATCTCTCAAATGATCACTTGTGGGCCGATATTCAAGCTTCTCAAAAATCAAGAGGTTGTGTGGATGTAAGATTGCCAAAAGCGTTTGACAAGATCAAGGAATACCGCGAACCTCCAATATTGATTCCTCCAATGAAGGAAGACCATTAATCATGTACCTTACCATGCTAGAAGATTCCATGGGCTGCGGTTTGGACAATGAGATGAAACCGTAAGAAGGAGCATGCCATTTACTACTCGAGTAAAAGTTCACAGATGTGAAACTCGTTACTCCATGCTCGAAAACATGTTGGCTTTGTGGGCTTCAAAACGCTCCGCCAAGACATGATCAATCACACGACTTGGTTAATCTCCAAAATGGATCCAATCAAGTACGTCTTTGAAAAGCCTGCCTTAATGGGAAGAATTGCTCGATGGCAGATGCTATTATCTGAATATGACATCCAGTACCGCGCTCAAAAAGTGGTCAAAGGAAGCATTCTTGCCGATCACTTGGCTTATCAGCCGCTCAACGAATACCAATCTCTCAAGTTTGACTTCCCAGACGAGGACGTTATGTACTTAAAGATGGAAGATTGTGACGAACCGCCGCACGGAGAAGGTCCAGATCCAGAATCTAGATGGGGTTTAATTTTTGATGGAGCAGTTAATGTCTTTGGCAATGGAATTGGGGCAGTCATCATTACTCCCGAGGGTTCTCATATCCCGTTTTCCGCCAGATTGCTATTTGATTGCACTAACAACATCGCAGAATATGAAGCTTGTATCATGGGTATTGAAGAAGCCATCGACTTGAGGATCAAGATCCTTGATATATATGGAGACTCAGCCTTGTGATCAATCAAATCAAAGACAAGTACGAAACTCATCATTTTTGTTTGATTCCCTACAGAGATTATGCAAGATGTTTGTTGACTTTCTTCAACAAAGTTGAACTGCATCATATCCTCGAGATCGAATCGAATGGCGCCTTGGCTACTCTATCTTCCATGTTCAAAGTCAATGATTGGAATGATATGCCTAAGATCCGTGCGACGCTTTGAAAGACCGATATGTATTTGCAATCAAGCGCCGACAATAAATCGTGGTTTCGACTCAAGTGTTTCCTTCAAACACGAGAGTACCCTTCGGCATCGTATAAAGATAGGAAAACTCTAAGGAGGCTTTTAGAAATTTCTTCCGAATGAAGATGTGTTATACAAAAGAAATCTTGACATGGATCTCGCTTTCGGATGTGTCGACCGACAAGAATAGGACACAATCATCCATGAATTGCATGAAGGATCTTTTAAACTTCTGACGGGCCAGATCATCCCACCTGGCACTGACACTGAGATCGCTCACCTCCTTACCTACCAAAGATGAATGGGCGCTGCTTGAAGTCGCCAACAAAGAACATCAAGAAGACTGCTCGTAAAAATGGATCATCACCCACATAGACCCGGCACGAATGATCGCCATTTGCATCTGCACGGGTATCGCATTTCAAAGACGCATTTCCTTCAGGGCAACTCCTTTTTCTAGTATACTGCATGAAGCAAAGGTTCCCCGTAGAAGTTGAGATTCCACAATGAGAGTTCTCATGGAAACTAAGTTATATATACGAATGGTGTCAAAGCAGACACGACCAAATTAACTTAATCAAGAAAAGCGCCTGATCTTGTGTCATGGACAGCTATATCAAAGAAGAATGAAGAAAGCCTTTGACAAAAGGTTCGGCCCGTGAATTCGGGAAGGCGACTCGTGCTTAAAAAGATTCCGCTTTTCAATCGATTCTAGGGGCAAATGGACTCTAACTACGAAGGCCCATACATCGTCAAAGAAGCTTTCTCGGCGGTGCTGACTCTCACAACCATGGACGGTGATGAACTCCTCAGATCCCGTGAATGCTGATGCATTCAAGAAATACTTTGTCTAAAAACAACAAAGAACAGTCGGTAAGTCGAAACCCGAAAAGGGCGCTTAGGCAAAAAGAGCGCCTCGGTGGACCGAAAACTAAAAGGCGGTCCAGAAAAATTAGAGACAATAAATGTAAATCATCCTGATAGATTGAAAACCTGAAAAGGCAATCTAGGGAAAAAAATAAGGATACAAAAAAAAGACAAAGTAATCGCAAATCATCCAGATTCGTCAATCAAGAATCTTCCATCAACGGATCTTCAATCAAATCATCTCACAACAAGCAATGGTTGGAATTCAAAGTTGTTAGGGATAATAGCGGTTATTTGCTTTCAAAGTAGCCTTTTCCCAATACATTATCATTTCCAACTCTTGTAAATAGCTCATGGAATCACGCCTTTGGCTGATTACCATTCTATCAATAAAATTTGAGTCTTGTGCCTTTTGTTTGCAAATCGCTTTATTCTATTTTGCAAAATAACGCTTTTATTGTGAAAATCACTTTTGAAACTAAAAATTTTTAAATGAATTTTACTTCAAAATTTTGAAAAAAGCGAAATTTTCCTTTGAACTCCGAACACGTAAAGAACTTCAACAGCTTTTCTCCATAAGTGTTTCGATCTCTCGAGAGATAGAAACGCTACTAAGTCTTCTTTCCTCAAAGATAGGTTATCAAAGGACGGTATTCTTATCAAAAAGAATTCCCAAGAAAGTTGTTAATGAAATGCCTTTCTCCGAAAGTCTAAAGCATGCAACCTCGGATCCTTCATCGTGAACGCTCACGCCATTGTCAGCATTTTTCACCAGTATTTGTTCGAACTGCGGACGTGGTCCTTTCCCAAATACCTCGTTGTTGTCTTTGTCAAAGTATTGTCAAGATGCATATAACATTCATGACATTCATACATAATTAGCATCATTCATGCATTTTTTGCATTCCTCGAAATGTTTGCTTCCATATTACTGGTTTAAATCACACTTACTCATGTAGGTACGATTATATCCCCAGCAGATTATCCCCAAGCATAGAAATACATCTTTTCTCTACCATATCCCCACCGAGATCATTCCTCATTAGGAACAAAGTCTTGATTGACCGCTTTTCCGCTTCTTCCTCGGATAGAACCTCGCTTTTGACCAACAAAATAATAAGCAATAGCCTCGTCATTCGAGCCGCTTATTTCCTTTTCATCCTTAAAATTTGTCATAAAACAATTGTTCTTCTCAACAAATTCAAATCATGACAGTTCAAAAATTTTCCACAGTGGCTTTCTGTCTAAAAGAAAACCTGTGACTTTCAATCAAAATGCCCGCATCTTCTCGAGAGAGAGATCCCCGGCAAGATTATAGCTTTGAAAATAGAAACTCATTTGAGATCTGTTTTCACCGTCTCATTATTCACAAGTTGAATACTCAACAAAAATTTCTCAAGAATTACCTTGTTATAGTTATCACTTCGCTGATAATTGGTAATATCTTCAGAACTCGTTTGAGATCTGTTTTTTCTCACTGTCTGTTATTCACAAGGCTGAATACTCAAGAAAATTTCAAGAATTACCTTGTTATAGTTATCACTTCACCGATAATTGGTAATATCTTCAGGTTCATTACCATGAACTATCACAAGGTGATAATTGGTAATATCATCTTCGCACCTTAAACATTGTCACAAGGTCGATGTATAATCTCTTCTGCTTCCCCAAACGAAACAGATGTTCACATGTTTTTGTGAATTTCTTTTTCCCAATAGGACATATTGCATGTTTCCCAACAAACAGATCTCTTTTTCTTAAATGGATCGAGTCATCCTCACAAATTTTTCCCCACCATGTCATTTTCTTTGATATCATCCGGTAAAACTTTTACAATCATTTTGCATCACTCGCACGTTTTGGTATCTTAGGTCCAAAATTTGCGTATTCTAATATTTAAGTCTCTACACACCTATCAAAATGAAGATGTTCATCTTCAGGTTAAAGAAACTTAAATAGGGGCATCTGTCATACCCCAATTTTTGACCTAATATACCATCTCACATTTGCATCATTGCATCAGCTTCCGTAATGTAATTAATCGTGTAGCATTCACAGGTCAAAATTAGGGTTTCATCAAATTTTCATCTGATTCAAGAGGCAACCAATTAGGGTTTGGGTTTTACTCACTTCATTTGATCTATCTTGATCAAATCATCAACCTCTGATCTTCAGATACCCAACTTGTTTCATTGATCTATCAAGGATCGACCAATTAGGAATTTGGTCGAGCATGAGTAATCTCTGATTTTTTGATCAATGAATGACTTTTTTGGTCAAATATTGATCTTCATATTTTAGATACAACATGTTGACCTAATTTCTGGGTTCAAAACATCACAGTTCACAGATTCATCAACAATCTCAAACATCCGATGAAATTTCATCCGCATTTAAAAGTCAAACTTTGACTTTTGGTCAAATTTTTCAAAACAAAACTTTTTCAATCATCAAAATACTTCAAATGATCCATCATGATCATAAAAAATCAAAGAATTTGGAAAAGTCAACAAAAAGTCAAATTTTCCCACACTTAGAAAAAATTTTAAGTGTTGAAATTTCTTATTTTTTCCAAACTTCATGGCATTGTTTCACATAGTTCCACTTTGAATTGGAAAAAACTCAAACATGAAAGTTGTAGCCCTTGAAACAAGCGTTCCAAAATGTCCAAGAACTCTCAAATCCATGGAGTCTAGCTACACTTTTGAATTTGAAACATAGAGCTCCAAAATCTTTGAATTTCAAGTACAAACTTCACAATTATAGGTCATTTTGAGTTTCTTTCTTTCTAGAAGCATGCCACCTTGCCAATTGAGGATTAGAACTGATAAATATCATAAGAGAGTAATTTCAAAGAGATAATATCAAGTTGGAAAAATTAACCATGGTTAAAAGGAAGTTTCCTTTTGCATTTAATGCAAAAAAGACTTCCTTGCCCTCTAAGGCAAGTTTCAATTACCAATGCCAATTCTTTGTGCTTACCATTCAGAATTCATGGCCTATAAATAGAGGTATCATTTTTAAATTTAAGAAACACCAAAGCCATGCAAGTACATGCTTTCTCTCTTCTTACTTGAAATTCAAGAAACATAGTGAAAATTGAGAATTCTTCCATAGAGGCCGTTGGTGCTCAAGCAATCCTCAAACAACAACTGGAAACACTCCAATCCAGTTTTCAATTCCACTGGTAAGAACTTCAAACTCAAACTCCATGATTTCTTGATTCAAATGAAAACAACTCTTGGCCATTTTTTTTCTGCACTATCCACGATCATTAACCCTCAATCAATTGGATAAATCATCAACCATACACGATTTCAATTAGATTTTTCAGTTTTAGGGTTCTTCGTGTTCTTCATAAATTTAATCATTCTGGGCTTAAAATAAATGAAATTAAAGAGTGCCATCATGTTCCTGGGCTTGAAACGAGCAAGTTTGATCTTTACATCGCTTGATTTCATCAAGAAACACGAAATCCATAGTCGATCAAGATTGAGAAGAAGAACATACTATGCCGTTGAATTCAAATATCTGCTTTTTAAAATATATTCGTTTGTTTAAATACAATACACGGATGTATTAGCCTTCAGCGGTTGCCAGCTCACTTTAAAACTCTCTTTACACGCTTGCCTAATGGTCCCGGGTTCAAGCCTCCTTGGGACCATTTTTACCAAACTTTTGTATTTTTTTACAAACTTTGACATTTTCAAAACCCAACCAAAACTCCTCATTTTGAGGTGATTATTTGTACCCTTGTCAATTAATGTATCTATTTTAGGATAAAAAATTTCGTAAAAACTTTCATCCGATTATATTTTGATCGAGGCAAAACGACACTTTGTGTACTTTTCAAAACACCTTTAAAGGTGATTTTCATACTTCAAGCCCGATTCTTTTCAAAACTTCTTATAAGTAAACTTCACTTTTCAAACACTTTCAAAAACATTCTTCAAAACTTTTCATCAAACTTGCATCTTTTCCATGATCGATCCGATTAAACAATAAAACCAATTTGTTTTCTCTCAAATCTCTTAAACCGATCAGGCCTCCCCTTACGGTGTAAGTCCCAAATATTCTTTATGTACATACATATTTTCTGTACACATCAAATACTTTTCATGTAGATACAAATTCTTACCAGACATAAATATGCATAATTCTCAGAATAACCAATGGGCCACCCTTATGGGTAAGTCCTCCAATCCTCCTCATGTACATCCACATCCTCCTCGTATATAAATACTCATTCGTGTACATACTACTTCCTGTACACAATTCAAACTTGTAAATAAATCAGTTACGCTTAGTTCGCTTCACATACATCTGCTTATATTTCATAAACTCTTGTAAATAAAACATCATGCATTGTTTATATTTCCTTCATACACCTCTCAATACATAATATCACACACACACTTGTTTATATAACTGCCTAGTTATAACATAACAATTAGTCAACCAATAGGTTCCCACAATTATAGCCTCCTCTTGGCTTTATACAAGATAACCTCCCCACAAAGAAAGTTAGCCTCCTCTCTGCTTTGTAAGGTAACTCATTCATCTGAGTTTAGCCTCCTTAGCTTCATATAAGACAACACTCCCCGTTGAGTCTCTGGGCTTCGCTAAAAGAACTCCTCATTGAGTTTAGCCTTCTCGGGCATCATACAATGAAAGAGACCATAAAATCTCTTAACAGCCTCCTATTGGGCTTCCAATACAAAGAATCACCCGCTTAAGATAACCCCGAGAGTATAATTTCCTGAAATTGCTCTTAATTCCAAAAGGATGGTTTCTTGAAATCCCTTTAAAGCCAAAGCCACCATACCCTATAGCTTCCTCTCGAGCTTCATACAAGGACCCTCGATGACCCTCGATGACCTCTAACTCCTCTGGGCTTACATACAAGGACCCATGGGCTTTAAAAGCATCCTTAATCCAATCAATTTCTCCTAGATTTAGACATCTATCATCTCTATGGAAGAAGTATCTCATCTATCATATCACATCACAAAAAATTTCAAACTTTTCAAACTCTTTTCAAACAAAACATCTCTTAATCGTAAGTGGTAACGCTTGTACACTCAAGCAAAACACCCAATGCTTACAATTAAGAATTCAATCATCTTTTTCAAACATCTTTCTTAAACGTAAGTGGTAACGCCAGACACTCAAGCAAAACACCTATAACTTACTAATAAAGATTCAATCATTCAAACTTTTCAAAATGTATGTGATGAAATAGATTAGATACATTTTCATTAAGATGACATTTGTCTGTCTCTTACTAACATCCCGCTGCTTCCACTAGCATAAGTGGAACTACGATTGCCTCGACTTTCTCAACATCCTTTCGAGAATACGAGGCACAAGGTCTCATCCTTGCCGAGCAAATTCTTTCCCTCGCACCAAACAAACCATAGATCCCTTTAGATCCGAGCTACAAATGCTCGATTCCCACTAGGGATATGTATGCGTAAGATCCAAAGATCTTTACAGCACAATAATAACAAACACTAGGATCCCACATAATCTATCCTTCTTAAAATCCCAAAGGAGAAACTTTCCCAATCATAGAAATAGCAATTAAAACACACAAACATATCAAACATATTCATATATAAAGCTATAGATAACTATATATATTTAGGTGCTCCATCTATTCCCTTTATATAACAAACCCCTTACTCCCCAATGCTATGCCTAGTTTGCGCTAGTCGTTACATATCAAAATCAATCGAGGGTATTAATGCTTTCCCTTCTTCAATAATCATTAAATCTTCTTCTTGGTTGAAAATAATAAAGCTCGATGCTCACAGCATCTTTATAAACAAATCAAAAGAGTAAATCTTTTGAGCCGAGAATCTGAACTTTCGATTCCCTAGCCACTTTTAACGCGAATACAGATTCAAAGTGGGAGAGATCAACGGCCCGAGATGGGCTTAAGATTCCATCCGAGGCAACCTAGTCGACGCTGCACTGTAGTCGCTATTGATAATAAGAGAGTCCGAATAAATTTCATCTTGATTACTCCAAGAGGATAATTTCGCAAAATGTGATAGCTTCCTATCAGGCTTCTGCATTGATCCAATGCTCAAGTATTCGAGGATAACTTGTGTGATCGTCGATAGTTTCGGCTCCGCCTATTAATCCGGATTTGTCGCCTGAGGACAACGGGATGGTCGTCGGATAGGGTTTCCGCCCGGCTTCGTATTAACCTCGACCGCTTTGTTTTGGAAGTGATTTCACCGTTTTGATGCATGACAATATTTATGAATGACATATGCACAAATTATAACTTTATGAATAATGTATGAATAATAGATGTTGTGGTATTTCAAAACATATCCATCTTGAAGAAGATGTGAACACTCCTTGGGGATTCTTGACTGTCAGGGATGAAACGGATGGAAATCCTAGAAGAAAGATAACCTTGATTCCTCCGATGCACTATCTCGACTCATGTCTCGAGCCTATATGAATTCTGCAAAGCAGATACGTGATGTCACGTAGAATGTTATGACACACTATCCGACACTCTGCTAATTCGACATAAATATAAACAAGAAGAAGAACACAATAAGTTGCTTACCCAGCCAAAGGTCAACTACACCCACATCCGGGGCTACCAAGCCAGGAGGAAATTCACTATTAGTAGAATTAATTCAGAATAAACCAACCGCCATCTCCTTCACTTAAAACCTACCCAATGCAACTTCAACCTAAGTCCTACTTAGATCCTCAGTTCCACTACTCCTCAATCACAAAGAAGTTGATATCAACTTATTGAATAATTGAATTGTGAAGACACACTTCAATAAACTATCTTGATCTTGCTTCAAAGCTTCAATCAAGAAACAAACACTGCGGCTTCAAAGCTTTGAGTGATAAATCACCTTACAAACAAATCCTAGTCCAATGCACTTATCAATTGATAGTTGTTTGGCTCACAAGAGAAACTAGAATTACACAATACAATCTGTAATCTCCTAATAAGACACTAACAACTGCTATATCTTCAATAAATTTCAGAGAAGCAGCAGCAGATAAGGGTTGAATTCCTTTTATAGAAGCGCCCAAACTTCAATTTGGGTTTATAAAGATAGCTAGGTTCACTTAATTTAATCCTAAAAACATGGTCTTTTCAACAACCAATTTAGGTCTAATTAAGATTAACCTAGCAGCCACGTGAGCATGCATTCTAGCAATGTAAAACATAATATATACCACAACAAACTTCTTGAAAATCTCAGAAAAATGATTCTCGCAGTATCGTATGTCACACCGAATGTCATAACATCTTGTTATGACATCGATGCTTTCTAATGTAATTTCTAGCACGCCTTTAGCTTCCAGCTCGAAGTTGTACTTCAAACATCCTCATCAAGTAGGATTTATCTTCAATCTTGAATGTCATGACATTTATCAAGACATTATAGCCTAGTTTTACCAAAATTAATGCCAACTAAAACACTAACAAACTCCCTTTGCACATTTTTGGCTAAAACTACTTAACACATCGAGTACTCTATGCAGCAGAAGACAAACTAGTTCTAAGCTTAAGGAAACTAGAACCTAGAGATAAATTCTACCCATACAAATCCCACAATTCCCACAATTGCTCACATACAAATTCTAAAATTCAAGGCCCCAAATTCCCAATACTTCCCATAATATTTTCCTCCCTTTAGCCATAGGGCCAAAGGAAACTATATACAATTTCCCAAACATTCAACATTTAATAAAGTACCAAAGATTGTTCGGGGTACATATCCTCACAGGCATTACAACCACAACAAAGGAATTACAATTATCCGTAATACACAAAACTTAAGAAAATACAAGAACAAGCAACAATCGACAGTAACAAAAGAAGCAACAGTGGGAGTAACGCTAAGTGCTTTTCCGTAATAGCTAATCGTGGAAGGAAGCATTCTTTAACCTTCTTCAATAAGCAGCTTGATTGATCACCTAGTGATCTTCATCCATATGAGCAAGCAGGATCATCACAAGCCAGTCTTCCTCTTCCTCAACCTCCGTGTCTTCCTCGCTTGTGCAGACGCCTTCAATGGTCCGCTCCTCGCTTCAAGTTCCTAAGGTGTCCTTTTAGCAATCGCAATGACATTTCCTTTTGAGAATTTGCCTTCGACATT